>JAJMJG010000025.1:0-180494 GCA_030563485.1 Yamadazyma lessepsii | reverse complement strand
ACTTCAGATCCAGTCCATTCCTTAGTGGTGGTAACAGTTGGAGTTGGAACTTCAATGATAACAGTTTCAGTACTTTGAGTACCACTAGCTAATTTTGTTGTTGTTGAAATGGCTGTACCAGTCCAAGTTGAGGTAATAGTAGTACGAGGAGTTGGTGTTTCGACTATAACAGTGGCAGTTCCACCAATTGAGGCTGTTACAGTTGTTGTGGAAATTGTAGAACCAGTCCAAGGTACAGTAGTGGTAACAGTTGGGATAGGAACATCAACTTCAATTGTTTCTGTATTTCCTGGAGCAGTATTGTATGGAAGGGTGGTGACTCTGGTAGTTGAACCAGTCCAAGTTTTAGTAGTGAGCACCACGGCATTACCGTTACTTCCAGCATCACCAGGGTTATAAGGACTCCATGAAATACGTGTTTCTTTACTCAGAGTAAATATGTCACCAACACATGTAGCTTTATTACTATAGTTTACCACAACCAAATTATTATCAGTAGGTCTAGCAATACCATCCATGAAGATTCTATAGCCAGCAGGAAGGTTTCTATAATTAATGACAAACCCAGTTGATGTACAAGTACCAGTATACAGGAAACTTTTATAACTTCTTGGTCTATACCAATCATTAAGATCATTAGTAATACCTACATGAACCGAACTACAATCAAAGTTGGAATTGGCAAATGTTAAACCAAGAGTACCTGAAGAAGCTCCAGATGGACAATTGTAACCTAAAACATAATGTTGTTGTGCTTTTAATGCAGGAACTAAACGATTACCATAAACAATTTCATTTGGGTTAGGAAAACCTGGAGTACTAGTAGTTTGTCCTTCAAAGGATTGTTTGATTGATAAAGGTTTATTACCATCGTAAAATGTAACAGTATTATCTCCTGCTTTAAAGCATTTAGCATCAGTTAAATCACTGTCTAATCCAGATTGACCTATATTGAAAGCAAATGGAAATTGCACTTTACCAGTTGTTTGAGTTGTAGATGTAACGGCTGAAGATGCGGTACAGGTTAATGATGAGTATGGAACAATGACTTGCCCATCATTAAGTGTACAAGTAGCGTAAACTGTGGACCCAACCTGCAAATTCACAGTGCTTGATGTAGCGGTAAATTTAAAAACACAAGGTAAAGTCAAAGTGAATGTATCTCCTGCAGCAACTTTTGAACCTTGAATAGACCAGCCCATAGTTGCAACCCAACTGGGTGTACTTGGAAAAGAAACAGGATAATTGTTAGCATTAGTCCAAGTCAAAGAATCAAATGAGGTAAAAATTCCCGAAACATCTTTCGCAGCAACAAGCTGTAAGATCCAAAGGAATGCAATTAACAACATTAAAAATGAAAACGATGGTATCAATTCTTAGTTGACTAGCAGTCTAAGCATCTTAAACAGGATAGATCTTTATATTTATAAAAACCCTGCTGAAATGAGGGCCACATAGAAAGGCAAATAAAAAGAAATGCCTAAAAAAGTAAAAAAAAATAAAAATAGCAGGTATTGCAGCCTATGCCTTTCGTAAATAAGGATTAACTATATGCCAGATATTGCAGACGGTTAGGAAAATATTCATGGAAATTATCATTTGGGAAGTTAACTTCAAGCCACTTGAAAAGCCAAACAAATTTAAAAAAAAAAAAAAACTTTTCTATACTGCATACAGACTAAGTTTAATTTAGACTGAACGGTTGAGAAGTAGCGCCAGAGTGACCGTCAAGCAAGATATCGATGAAAAGGGAAAGGTTTGACAATGAAAAAGCTATGGTTTCTAGCCGTGTTTCATTGATGACGTATATAATAGGCCTGAGGCGATTCTTAACATAGAGATGGAACTCCACGAGTTCGTAATATCTTGCAATGAGAAAAGTACTTTTACATTTACGGTATTTTACGTTTTGAGCGCATACGAAAATTCTGATTTGGGTGCCGTATCTCAGGTTTTTCGTATCCTAGTCTAGAATTAAGGATTATAATTATACTACAAGTTTAATGGCTATACTATCGCTAGATCCATAAGCCCCTTTTGTTCATTGCTTAGAATTTCCAAAAATAATCACCATGATATACTGCCTTTCTCAATGTTTTTTAATCACTAAACCATTGCAAGATCATTTTTTCAATTACATTCATTATCTTCAATATTTTGAGCCATTTTGTGATTCACAACAATTATAACTTGTTTGTTGATTACTATGTAATAGGCGTGTAAATTTCATGTTGACAATGGATTTAAGCTTCTTCTGCATTAAGCCTGCATGTCACTTGCATCATGCCTAAGCGAATAGTAACTATTGACGCCTATTATGAAATTATGCGAACAACATACCTATTGTAACGGTTAGTAATTATTAAGTGGTTGTTAAGAGCAGGGGACGTATATTTTAAGGCAGCAAGGCAAACTGTCTTGCTCTTAATAATAATAGATAGCATTTCTTGGATTTCCTTAAAAATACTAGCAAAAATAATCGCACACAATATGAGAAATCTCCACTAAAAATATTATTCTTGTTGAACGAGTCAGAAGTGAGGGTATTCAAATATTTTTGAAAGAGAATAAATCAAAAAGATATCTATTAAAACATAAATAACCTAACTTGCTGGCATTGTTATAGCATCAGTGAAATAAATGGTTGAGGTAGTACCATCGATTTCAACTGGAACGGCGGTTACCTCAGCGGTAACGGCAGACAATAATGTCAATAAAATTACTGCAACTTTCATGTTTCAAATGAGTTAAGTTACTGAAGATAAAGGAGGTCAACTTATGTCCTATATACCTTTTTTTAAAAATCGGCTTTTAGTCAAAAGATTTTCTTTTTTTCGCGACTCGCTTAAATTTATGCAGAACTTGTGAGTAAGACTTCCTAATTATGCAATAACCACCCTTTTAGAATTAAGGTTTTTAAGAAAAAACCATAAGTTTTTTTTGAGTAATATGCGTTCTGGAAGTAAATCTTTGGTACAGAAACAAAATAAGGGTAGTATGCCAAAAAAAAACCTTAAACAATAACTTTAAACTTTCGTAAAATCTTAGGGTTTGATTCTTGAATCTATTGTCATGTTCTCTTCTTTTGCTTAAGTCATAAAATGCCACAAGAGATACTGACTGAGCTCAGCGTCTTCTTTTGCATAACGCATACAAATATTTTTTTGAAAAAACCGTTAGGAGTTAAGGCTCAGAGGCATAAAATTTTCCTTTATGAAACTTGAGTTTTTCGTACCCCTCGCTAATTAAAGATTAACCATGAAATCTAAACACGCCTTCCTATTTGGCGGTGCATACCCGGAGTACAGTGGACCAAGGAGGTGCATTTAGGGGGGAGTAGAGCATTACCTTTCTAGAATTTATGATTGAGTTGAGTCTGACAATTTCAGTCTAAGATGACACAGGGCCCTATTAAATGATACCCATAATTTATTCAATTTCAGGCTAAATATAGTCCTCATGCCTCTTGGCTATCGAACTCTAAAAGTCTAAAACGTCATAATACATTAAAATATCGTAATAATTTCACTAGGCGATAATTTTTTTCTGCTGATCATGATAAATTAAGGAGAGGCGCATTGTGTATGAATTCCTATTTATTTTTTGTTTACCGATATTTGATCCTATTTTTATATCCCGTTTGGGTTTATTTCCGTTCTCTAAAAAATACATCAGATGAGTAGGATTTACCATTCGTACCGTAGTTTTAATCACCGATATCTGGTGAAATATCTTCTTAAGTTTCCATCCATGTACAATAGACTGTTCATTTGATACGTTTAAGAAACAGCTGCAAGTAGGTTTGATGGAAACTTCCTACCATCAACAATTTTTCATTGCAACTTTTTGCTTTAGTTCTATAAGCTATGCGCATAGCATGCAACAGTTCACAGTTCGAGCGTAATTGATTTTCAATTTTATTTTCTTCATTTACTAATAATTGAACGATCTAGACGACAATCAGTAAAGATTTATCCAAAAAAATACAGATCTGACTCCCTAGTAGAGATTTTCTATGATTTACAATTTTGTGCCAAACTAGGCAGTTTTTCAAATTACGGAGATGGCTAATGATAATCTTCACTATAATTAACATTTACGTCGCTAAAAAATATCAATCTTATTAATCGACTCTATTTTAAAGTATTCCTTTGCATATACTGCTTCGTATGTTTCAATAGCTTATGTGTATACATTGTGTAACTTACGATTTAGCACAAAGAAGATATTTTTTAGTATTTGCCGTGTCTAATTAGACTTTATTATCTAGCCTAAATTTTCTAGAAGGATAGAATATTACGGCTAATGGAAGAGCTACAAACACTAAAAGGTGGTCACCCCATATTTGTCTAAGATAAGATTTATTTTTTGTGGGAATACAAACACTTCCCCAATACTTTCATAAAGGTCATTAATGTTTATGAAATTTTAAAAAGGCACCGCCTCAGAATTTGCGTAGTTGAAGCGTAAGTATCTATCCCTAATTCTTGTGACAATCATGATTTTCGATTTAAGATAATAGGAGTTTTAATTTTCTCACTTGATCAATTTTATGTTGATCTTCTAAACTAATGTCAAGTGTGGCTCACAGTATCTATTGATATTATATCTCATACTAGTGCACTGCTAAAAGTCGTGGGAATCAACAAGATTCTGAGATCACGTGTGTCCCTGAGACTGAGTCGATTGACCTCGGGGAAAAGAGGAATATAAGTAGATGAAGTTTTGACGACAATTTAATAGTAAGGATAAGTGATTTGGATATTTTCCTCTTATATCTCGTAGCAATGTTCATTTTGGGGGCGACTAACTTCCAAAATTTTAATATTAGTGGAATTTTATATACTCACAATCTTTTTGCACCCAACTTGACCCGCACAAATACTCACACAAAAAACACTGTCCAATGAAATTTTGATAATTTGTAAAACTCTGAGAATTTACCCGGGGGAGGTTTTGGAAAAAGATTTTCTTTCATTATTCACACCAAGCAATAATAATCAAAATGTTTACACGTAGTTTGAATAATATAACAAGAGTTGGTAGACCATTAGCAGGATTCTCCAGAACCTTGGCTACCAGTGCTGAACAAAGATTGAAAAGTTTCCATATTTACAGATGGAATCCTGATACTCCTGAAGTAGAACCAAAAATGCAAACATATGATATCGACTTAAATCAATGTGGTCCTATGGTATTGGATGCTTTGTTAAAGATCAAAAATGAACAAGATTCAAGTTTGACCTTTAGAAGAAGTTGTAGAGAAGGTATCTGTGGTTCATGTGCTATGAATATTGGTGGTACTAACACCTTAGCATGTTTATGTAAAATTGATCAAGATAACTCAAAAGACTTGAAAATATATCCTTTACCTCACATGTTTGTTGTTAGAGACTTAGTTCCAGATTTAACTCATTTCTATAAACAATATAAATCAATCCAACCATATTTACAAAGAGAAACTAGTCCACCAGATGGAAGAGAAAACTTACAAAGTATTGAAGATAGAGCCAAATTAGATGGTCTTTATGAATGTATCTTATGTGCCTGTTGTTCAACTTCCTGTCCTTCATATTGGTGGAACCAACAAGAATATTTAGGTCCAGCTGTTTTAATGCAAGCTTATAGATGGTTGATTGATTCAAGAGATGAAGCTACAAAACTTAGAAAAGAAATGTTACAAAATTCCATGTCTTTATACAGATGTCATACAATTATGAACTGTGCAAGAACTTGTCCAAAAGGTTTAAACCCTGGAAGAGCAATTGCTGAAATTAAGAAACAATTGGCATTTGATTAATGAGATGGAAGAGAAATAATTTATGCATAAAGGTTGTTATTATTTATTCTAATAATATATTTATAACTATTATTACTCTGTTAATAGTCTACTTAGGGTCTTCTGGTGAATAACTATTAGTTGCCTTAACTAAAGCCTGACCATTTACCGATTCGTATCCACGGAATCTCCACACAATATGGTTATTGGCTAGATTTAGTCGTGTGCGGGAAAGTTTTTCCAAAAAATGATTAATGAACTACACTTGAGTTTTTTTTGTCATTGCCCATTGATCTTTGGTTTCGTGGGGTTCACAGAATTTCTGGGGTTCCATCGATTATTTAAGCTGTGTACTTGCACCTATTTTTAATTGTATGCGGACCAAAATAGTCTCTATTATCTAAACTACATACATTGATCTTATTCATGCCTCTTATATATGATCAATATGTATTAAAAACGTATTCGTTCACACACATTTTCTAGCTTCCTGAAACCCTTCAAACACTTTATATTCGGACGGTACTACAAATATCCGTTACCTCTCAGAAAATAAACCTTGAAACCGAAGACATCGTGTACACGTTATGGAAAAGCATATCTAAATACCGCTTAATGGCATATATCCGTGTTATCCCAGTAATTATGTGTTGTAGACTATTTTTCCGTACCTTCCCCTTTACTGGTTATAAAGCAAACTCCGAGAAGTTTCGGTTTTTGCTGCAAAAAAAATAACTCGGAAAAGTTTTCGTGGGGTATCACCATATTATTATGTAACATTACAATTCAAAAATGGCTAATCAATGGAGTAAAGAGAGGAGAATTGAGAAATATAAAGTCATGAATTTCTTATAGTAAATTTTCAGATTTAATTCTATCAATCAATTGAATCAATCAAAAACCTCAAAATGTCAAAAGGAAAAGTTTTATTAGTGTTATACAAAGGTGGTAAACATGCTGAAGAACAAAAGTTATTATTAGGGTGTGCAGAAAATGAATTAGGAATCAGAAAATTTGTTGAAGATAATGGATATGAATTAGTAACTACTGTTGATAAAGATGGTAAGGACTCTCAATTTGAAAAAGAGATTGAAGATGCAGAAATTGTTATTACTACTCCTTTCTTCCCAGCTTACGTTACTAGAGAAAGAATTGCCAAGGCTAAGAATTTGAAAATATGTATCACTGCTGGGGTTGGTTCAGATCATATTGATTTAACTGCAGCCAATGAGAATAAACTTACAGTAGCCGAAGTTACTGGATCAAACGTTGTTTCAGTAGCTGAACATGCTATCATGTTAATCTTGAATTTGGTAAGAAACTTCGAAGTTGCTCATGAAATTGCTTTAGCTGGTACTTGGGATATCGCAGGTGCTGCAAAAGATGAATGGGATATAGAAAATAAAGTAATTGGTACTGTTGGAGCTGGTAGAATTGGTTACAGAATTTTAGAAAGATTAGTCGCTTTTAATCCTAAGAAATTATATTACTATGACTATCAAGAATTACCAAAAGAAGCAGTTGATAAAATCAATGCTGCCTCAAAGTTATTCAATGGTACTGATAATATCTTAGAGAGAGTTGAAAGCTTAGAAGATATGGTTAGTAAATGTGATGTAGTTACAATCAATTGTCCCTTACACGAAAAGACAGTCGGATTATTTGATAAAAAACTTATAAGTCATATGAAAGATGGTGCTTGGTTGGTTAATACAGCTAGGGGTGCTATTTGTAATGCTCAAGATGTAGCTGATGCCCTTAAATCTGGTAAATTGTTAGGTTACGGAGGTGATGTATGGTATCCTCAACCACCACCAAAAGATCATCCTTGGTTAACCATGAAGAACCCGCATAATGGTGGTAATGCTATGACTCCACATATCAGTGGTACTTCTCTTGACTCTCAAAAGAGATATAGTGATGGTGTTCATTCCATTTTAGCAAGCTACTTCTCTGGTAAACATGACTATAGACCACAAGATTTGATTGTTATTAATGGTGATTACGCTACAAAAGCCTACGGTCAAAGAGATAAAAAGTAATTATGAACTTAATGATTTATGAAAATTAAAATTAGTTTTTTGATTATTTCTTGTTTTTAAATAAATGTTATTTTCCCATATCGCTTAGCCACTGTACTCCTCTTAACTTAACAATAGAAAAAATTCAAGCCTCACCTTTGTTGCGAGTCTTAATTGATTAGTAAAAAATATGCCTTTACCTGATAATTATCAACTAGTAGAACACGCCCCCAGTCTTGAAGAATATTTGCATTTAAGAAAAGCATCTGGGTTATCACCTATCACTCCCACCCAAGGAAAACCAGCAATTGAGAACTGTTTCTGTTTTATTCATATAAGATGTAAATCTCTGGGGGAAGCAGTAGCAATGGGGAGAATTATCGGGGATGGCGGTTGGTATTATCATATAGTTGATATTGCTACCTTACCTGAACATCAGGGAAGAGGGTTGGCACTGGTCATAATGACTGAATTATTGAGATACATTAAAACCAAGGGTGCAACTCCTGATAATAGTTATGTCTCATTAAATGCTGATGCACCAGGCAGGAAATTATACCAAAAATTTGGTTTTGAAATCAGCCAAGCTAGTTTATGTATGACTCTTAGAACTAATCAAGAATATTATGAAAAGTACAATATTCAATAGATATATTTAGACTCTATCATTTATTATATATACAAGGCTATCATAACTCATCTATAAAGATCATCTATTCGGTGATGGCTTCTTTAATGGCCAATTTTCTTGAATGGCTATCAAAATGGTTGGTTAATTCAACAAAGCTAACCTTTTCAGGATCGGCATTCATTTTATGTTTATCTTTGAATGTAACTTCCACAATAGGTTTATCGTTTGATGCCTCTGTTAAGACCTTAAAGTCAACGGAACATTGTCCCTTCAAGGAACTAGGTATTCTGGATAAGAATAGTCTGGCTGGTTTGGCTCCTGCAGTGAAAGGGTTGAATTTAACACTGACTTTAGTGAAGTATTTAGTGATCATTGTGTCTAACTGTTAAAGCTCTGGTAAAAAATTTTCGTGGTGAGAACTTGAACTTTACACGATCGGTTGCAAAATATGTCAGTAAAGCAAATTCAACTATTTCTTGATCAAATCAAACGGCTTCTCCATTTATGATACATCAATATGTCATTAATATGTCATAGTTTCCCCTCTTATATGAAATGGAATTTTTTCGATTTTTTTTTTTTTTAAGAAATTTTGGCTCTTTGATCCGATTTAGAACAATTCGTAAAAATCACAAGATCAAATGATTGTGGATATTTCTATTTTTTTGTAGAATTATGAAAACAAGAACTGCTTATGAACCCATGATTCCGTGCATCTTACTAGAGAGTATAACTTAGATGAAATTATCTCCATATGAATAAGAAATTGAAATTCTCATGGATTAGAGGAGTTAGTGGGAAATTGTTTCATACCCTGTTTCTCATAATCATAGAAGTAAAGATAGTGATCTTTGTGACACGAATTGAAGAGATCCGGTCTGATAAACAGTAGACGAAAAGCTCCTTATGTTATGAACATAGTTAGGTAAACATTACACAGTTAAATTGGTGTCAATGTTTATTTACATATAAGCCATAAGCCATGAATACCCGAAAATTAGGTTCAGAACTCAAAACTATTAACAACAGCAATTTTGACGATGAATTTCAAAGATAACAATTAACTATAGAGTTGTGATTATGTAATTCCTAGAAATTGGATACCCCAAAATTATACAGCCAGGGACTGACTTGGGAAAGAATTAGCTAACAAGAATAGAACCTCGTAGAAAAGGTTCTTAACCTCAGGTTTTTTCGGTAAAGACCAGCACTATATTGACTTTAAAATTATGGAGAGCGATAATTGCTTCTATTGTATAAAATTGTGTAATATCTTTTAACAATAGATGTTTATATTTTCATATATTGTGTTTTACGTAAGTATCGCGAACTGGGTCCTAATGAAGGGATGAAGTTTCCAACCCTGGGTGCAATATTGTTTCCATTGTATCCGTAATACAATTCTACTATTATAAGAGATTCAATTTTTTATATTAATAGACCCTCAACAAAGGTTATCTACCAGCATTGTTCATAACTGACCACATTTTTCATGAGCCATAATGGCGTGTCTCATTGAAGTAATGGTTTATTCTTTGTGTTCCTTTGATTATACAAGACTCCTGCTTTTAGTGGTTCCGGAATTTAAATAATTGTATTTAAGTGTCTGTCAAATCCCCCGTTTTTACATCTATTAGATTTTTGTGGAACTATTCTTCGCTTGAAATACCTGTTCATAGTAAAAGAATGTTATTTAATTCTAAAGTCAACTTATCAATCGTCTTAACAGTTTTATCGCTTTCTGCTGTTGCAAAAGCTGATGTCGACAGCAGTGTCGAAGGCTCTATTGATGTCTTAGGTAGCGGTGCTTATGCCGGTGCTGAAGGTCATGCTTCTCCAACCGATATTGGTACCAGTGAATCTGCTGGTTTCGATTTATTAGGTTTAATCAGTGGTAGTGCTGATAAGAACAGTGAAGCTTCCATCAAAAGAAGAAGAGATCTTGAGAAAGACATTGAAGGATCTGTTGATGTCTTAGGTAGTGGTGCTTACGCCGGTGCTGAAGGTCATGCTTCCCCAACCGATATTGGTACTAGTGAATCAGCTGGTTTCGATTTATTAGGTTTAGTCAGTGGTAGTGCTGATAAAAGTGATGAAGCCTCTATTAAGAGAAGAAATACTGGTGCTGCAAGAAACAGAGTTGCTGTTGTTAAGAGAAGTGTTGACAGTAGCGTCGAAGGATCTGTTGATGTCTTAGGTAGTGGTGCTTACGCCGGTGCTGAAGGTCATGCTTCCCCAACTGATATTGGTACTAGTGAATCTGCTGGATTCAACTTATTAGGTTTAGTCAGTGGTAGTGCTGATAAAAGCGACGAAGCTTCTATCAAAAGAAGAAGAGATCTTGAGAAAGACATTGAAGGATCTGTTGATGTCTTAGGTAGCGGTGCTTACGCCGGTGCTGAAGGTCATGCTTCCCCAACTGATATTGGTACTAGTGAATCTGCTGGATTCAACTTATTAGGTTTAGTCAGTGGTAGTGCTGATAAAAGCGACGAAGCTTCCATTAAGAGAAGAAGAGATCTCGAAAAGAATATCGAAGGATCTGTTGATGTCTTAGGTAGTGGTGCTTACGCCGGTGCTGAAGGTCATGCTTCCCCAACCGATATTGGTACTAGTGAATCAGCTGGTTTCGATTTATTAGGTTTAGTCAGTGGAAGTGCTGACAAGAGTAGTGAAGTTTCCATCTAATTAAGAGATCTTGGAAAAATATTCATGACTGGTACTAAACCTGAAGGAAGTTTCAGTGGTTCAGTTTGAAAGGAGAGCATGCTCTGGAGGTTTTTATTTCAATTCTTTTGTAAAACTTCGTTTTCGTTGTATAGACAATGTTGTACAGTATTAATATACTAAAATAATTTAGTTACGACTCTTTGTAAAAGAATATAAGGCGCATATGTATATACAGCTATAGTACAATATTTCATGAAGCTCAACTAGGAATTAGCAAGTCTAGAGCTAGGGATGTTTCTAAGTTCGATACTTTCATTAGCGTTAGGAACTTGACTTGATGAAGCAGTGGAAGCCAAGGTATTGTCTGAAGGATTTTTAGCATTGTCGATTTTTTGTTTTAAATCATTGAAACGTTTCATTCTTGTGTTATTAATATATTCCCATTGGAAGTAAGCAGTTGGGATATAAGCCAATAAAGTACCTTTTAATAATATTTCTAGCAACAGGGTTTCTTGGACTAAACCAAGAGAGAGGAATACTAAAATCATCTCAGCTATTAAAGATACTGGGAACGTCAAATAATGATGATGAAAGTTCAACCAGAATAACAATTTTGGGGAGCTTCTTGTTTTAACTCTAAAACCATAATAAGCATAATGAATCATATTAGTTAAACACCAGGATGCTATTAAAAAAGAATATGCTGTATGCTTAGCAATTCTAGGATGAGGAAAGATCACACCATAACAGATCCAAACCATTTTAATGGCATTAGACAAGGGCCATAAGTCCTTAACATTGAATTGGAAATCAATACAACTTTTAACCATAAAGAATCCTATTAATGGCAAAATTGATACTATGTGAAAGAAATCAGCTATTCCTCCAGGTAAAAACATTCTTCCAACTAAAGGTAATAAAATTAGGAAACGCATAAAACAACAAAACCATACGGTAAACGAACACACATTGTAAAAAAACACAAGTTTATAATTAGTAGGAAGTGGATATAAATGGGCCATGGTGTCAACTTCCAGTATATTTATAACGCGAAATTTTTCATTTAAGTTGTCTGAAGATGAAATTCTATTTTGTGTGGTTATTATTTACTATCACGGCAGTAATAGCAGCCAACTGGTCTCCGGAAGATTATGAAATATTCAGTTTGAAAGATAAAGTGGAAGGTGATTTGGGTGTTGGTACGACCTTCTACCAATGGTTGAAATTATCAAAAGGTCCTAAATCAAGCTTTGAAGAGATCAATAAAGCTTACAGGAAGTTGTCACGTCAATTACATCCTGATAAATTTCACACTGCAAAAAAAAGTATAAGAAAGAAAGCAGAAGAAAGATTTCAAAGATTATCTTTAGTGGGTAATATTTTAAGAGATCACTCATTGAAGAAAAGGTATGATTACTTTCTTGATAAAGGGTTTCCTCAATGGAGAGATACTGGGTATTTCTATTCTAGATTCCGTCCTGGATTAATCATGGTTTTTGTATTCTTATATATTGTAATTGGCATATTCCATTTTATTTCCATCAAAATTGGTAGAAAGCAAGATTACAAGAGAATCGTAGATATGAAAGATGATCTTAAAAGAAGAGCTTGGAATGGTTCATTATTTCCACCAACTGATGGTTCTGATAGAAAAGTATTCAATCCTAATATTCGTAAAGAATTTATAGTTCATGCTAATGGTGATGTGAGTCTCATTGAAAATGAAGACAATAATTTATTATTACATCCATTAAATGAAAATGATATTGAGGTAAACGTATCCTTCAAAGATAGTATATTCTATAGGTTACCAATTTTCCTCTACAACAAAACATTGGGCCAAGTATTTGGTGAATTCAAGGAAACCAAACCACCTATCAAGCCAGTTGAATCAGATGAAAAAGTTAAACCCAAAAAGAAGAACAAAGGTGAAAAAATAGAATTACCTAATGGAAAGGTAATTTATAGCAGAACAAATAAAAAGAAGAAATAAAGAAATTAAAACGAACGATTTTGGCATTACTTAGAGTATTATCCATTATAAATATATATTAATGTACAAAGAGGGAAACTAGGAGACCTAAGCTTCATCTTACTAAGTTTCTAATCTATGCATTATGCTTTTTAACTCTTGTGAGTTTATTATCATTAACATTATCATCCTCATCGTCAGAAGAGCTTGATTCGGAAAGATTCTCTAAGAAACCATCTTGAGAGAAATTCTCTACTTCCTGTTCATAATCATCACTCAAAATATCATCATTGATTTCTTCCGGTTTTGGCGACATATCTTGAATTCTAACTTCTGACATTGTTGACATCAAATTATCATCATCTTCCCCTTCATCTTCATCATCAAAATCATCGATTGTCGAGCTTTTAAATTGAGGCTCTTCTTCTAAACTATCATTCGCATCACTCGCATCTTCTCTATCATCAGCTTCAGCTCCTAAGACAACATTATAAATTTCTCTAGTTTTTAGTAAAATATCATTTACAAACCAATGCCAATCGTCTGAATGTATGGAATCAACAATTAGCGGAGATATAAGATCCGGCTTGTATAAAGAAGTAAACTTGACTACTTCTTCACTAATAAGAATCAAATGACCCAAATAACCTGGTCTTATTTCATAATCATCATGCTTGTAAGCCTCAATAATGACCTTCGTTAAGTTATATCCTTCCAGTTGGAATAGACTAGCAATTAAGAAGGAATTATATGAGTTTAATTTTCCATTGAATATTTGTTGAATTAGATCAAACACCACATTATGGAAGAAGTTATGCCATGGATATTCTGTGAACTTTGATATTATATTAATCAAAATGTTCAGATCATTTAATTTTATCTTAAAGTAATCACCAATGCTTGCATCAGAACGGATCAGAAGGTCACGTTCCTTACAAACAAATGGATTTTCCGATGAAATTGTTGGTTCCTCATCATCACTTTCGTCGTCAATATTTAAACTGGTAACTAATTTACTGAAATCATTATTCTCTCCATTTAATAAAATCTCAGGATCTGGTTTGATATCATCCAACGAAACATCACCAAGATTCTCAGACAATCCACCTTCAATACCTTCAGTAGCTACATCAGTTATATCATCATCTAATGCGTTCCTTAACCTATCCTTTTGTCGATCTCTTATTTTATCCCTGATTTCATTAATCTTTCTAATCTTCCTTGAATTTATCAATATCATATTAGAACAATGTAACAATTCTGCAATCAATTCGGATATTCTGAATCTTGTGAAACCTAAAATATTAGCAGTTGAATTCACTTTGGAAGGCAATTCAGGCTCCAATTCAATTAAAGAATTAAAGTCTTCTAATTTGTTGGAAAATATCAATAACATTTGACCTAAGAATATTGGATCACGAGAATTAGGTGGATTCTGTTCAAAATCTTTTAACCATTGAAACATCACAAAAGAATTGATTTCAGTGGTTTCATTACCATTGTTTAACATTGAACTATAAGATCCACAATTGAGGTCGTAATCTGAGTTGTTTTTCCTAATCAATTCAATTATGATTCCTACGATATTATTTATACCATGTTTGTTAGTCAATCTTGCATTGGTATTCGGATCCTCTTTTGTATATAACATAATATCGTTAACCATTTGATTTATAATTGGTTTAGACACCAATTGTCTTGTTAATTGATTTGGACCAACATTGGCTTCGATTACGACTGCTAAAGCAGTATTGGAAGAAATTGTAATTAATGCTTTAATAAAATCTGTGGCTGCTGTCTGTTTGAAGAACAATTCATCATTTGGAATATGTGAATGACCAGTCTTAAATTGTGAATCATCTGGTTTTAAAATATCTATTAACTTTGGTATTAAATCTTGATAGTATAAAGTATCTATTATACCAGTTGGATTATCGGGTTTATCACTTTGAATTATCCTTAAGAAGAAGTCCATCAATAAAGGTACTTCCAACTTATTTAAAAATGTATCAACTATATCATCTCTGCTTCTTATGAAGTTGAGTAATTCTACACTGTTTGTGTTCATGAGTTGATCTAATATATGAACCAAGTGATTGACAGTTGGTGAACTTTCAGTGAGATTCTTTAAACATAATATCAGCCATAATTTATCCATAATGGCAGGTGTTTCTATAATCCTATTGGAGATAACCCATAAATCTATTGAAAGAATATCTGCTGAAAATTGTATACATCTACGCATTTTATCTTCATCCGTTTCATTTTCATCATCTTCAATATTTGACTCTATATTATTTGTTTCGATATTGTCTATTTCTTGATTATCATCATCATCATCAGTTTGTATATCCTCCTTATCAGGTTCATCATCCTCATTTTTGATATCTCCTCTTAGAAGTTTCTCCAATTCTTCACTCTCCCTTTCACTTATTTCATTAAAGAATTCAACACTTTGCACTATATAATCTAGTAACCCATTTAAGATTTGTGATTGTATCAATAGTTCTATTAATTTTAACCCTCTCGGATCCTTGGAACTATTATGATCAGTAGTTGAGGATGTAATTGAGTTACTATCATTATCCATTTGTATGGTTACCTGATTTGTACCCTGGGAAGACCCTTGTGAGGTTGTTGTTTGTGATTGTGGTAACCCAATCGATTGTTCTTGAACTTGCTGCAATTGCAGAAGCAGAAAACCACTACCTTTATAATTACCTTTGATTGAATGTAGTTCACTGACTAGTTCTTGCAGAAGCTCAATATCATCTACTATAGTTTCGATTGTTACCTGGGAAAAATCTTGGATTCCGTCAAGGAACCTTTGTAGTTTGGAATTGGTATTAAAAGCGTTAGTAAACGGCCAAAATGACATTGTCAATTGATCTACTTCTTTAGGAACGATATAATCTGGTGTGATATTAATTCTATGGCAGAATATTTGAATTCAACCGACTTTGTATCCAAATAATCGATTTATCGAATGATAGATAATTTAATCACCAATAAAGCCCCACTGAAGATTTCGATCGTTGAGTTTCTGATCGCGGGATGGAAGATGTTGATAGAATCAGTACCTAGCGACGACGAGGCGTTACTACCGAGACCTTACTTTGGGAAATTATATTGAATGATACTTGATCCACATAGTAAAAGGAATCTTGAAGAAAATTCTTGACTTGATTCCGATTAGATCCTTTATTATACATTGTTGGGTGTTTATTATACACTATATACAAGAACAAACATCACATCATGAACCATAATTTATCGAATTACCTTTATATCTGGTCTCCATTGCTTATTATGAAACTAATCTACTGTTGGCAACTTAGAAATCACCTCATAAGCCTTTGCAGAATCTTGCTTATAAATATCTATCATATCATCAAGAATTTCTCTCACTATCTTCCTACAATTAACAGCATGATACTCAATCCATTGTTTAATTGTCATGTTTTCTTCATCTTCGGGCATATTGGCAATAAAATTAGTCAATTCTCCTTCTATGTCGTCTTTCAAATAATTATTTATGGAGGCTATTTTTTCTAAATAGTCTACAGCACCTTGCATTCCTTCAATTTTCTGATGGATAGAGACAAGGTTAGTTGATTTCCATATATTTGAGGAGATTTTGGGTTCTGATTTGGAGTCTTTGGCTAAAGATTCTTTGGCTAAAGTTTCTTCGGTTGTAGGTTCTTTGGTTGTAGATTCTTTGGCTGTAGATTCAATTGCTTTTATAGGTGATACAACCCCTGGTGAATCTGCTTGCTCCGTCAACTTAGAATCATATTCATATTTAGACTTCAAATTTGACAGTTCTATAACTTCAGGCACCGACTTAAAAGGTGTCAGAGTAGTAATTGAATTTCTAGGACTTTTACTTTGACTCTTACTCACTTGTATATCATCTTTAGTAATCTCTTTAGGGTCCAGATTTTCCTGTACAGGACTTTGAATGGATCTTGCACTTTTGGTAGATTCTTTAGAATATGTAGGCGATATCTCCGGGATATCAGTACGATTATGATTATTAATGAAAGATTCTCTAGAACTGTTAATAAACGAACTTCTAACACTCTTTCTTGGTGACTTCTTGGGTAAAGCCACACCAATTAAAAAACTGCCATCCCTTTCATATTTGGCATATGAGTCCTCCTTTTCATGATAAACAGGGGAAATATCCTGTAATGTTGGTTGATTTTCCTCATCTGGAACTTCATGATTATCTTTAGAATCTATATGGACGCCTACCTCCTGATTTTCTTGACGTGAAGACTCACCATTAAGTTGACTTATTTCTACGTTTTCAAGGTTGCCGTCACTTAAATTTTCTAGTAAATTTTCCACTGGTTGAATATCAATATTCTCCTCATTATCCTCATTATCATCAAAACTTGAGCCAACATACTCGCTCATGGACTTCTCCAATTGTTTATTCAATTCCATAATGTACTTGATATCATTTTGATAATTATCATGAGCATGTATTGATTCATCAGATTGTACTTCAATTTCGTAATCACTTTCTACTTCAGGTTCTTCATTCTCTGTTACATTATGTTGAGGATTATCTATTAAGGTGTTTTCTTTTACGTTATTTTCAAAGTTATCGTTCCTAGGACTATTGACTATGTCTTTAGGAGACTCTTTAAGAATGTTAATTTTCTCAGGACTACCTTGTTGAAGAGACTCCTTCTTAGGATATTCATTATCAGGGGAATTTTTCTTTTTGGGGGTTGTCTTTTTTGGTATTAGTTTTTTAGGAGTAGCTTTTTCAGGTGTTGCCTTTTTAGGAGTAGCTTTTTTAGGAGTAGCTTTTTTAGGAGTATCTTTTTTAGGAGTAGAACTCTCTATCTCTAATCTTGAATTGTTCGGCAGACTCAAAGGTGGATAATTTAATACCTTTCCAGGTATTCCCTCACTATTCATTGAATCTTTTCGAATTTCAACATTTTGTTGTACTTCTTCAATTGGTTCTTCAATTTGAAGATCCTTGGCCTTATCATCAAAAGCATTACTTTCATGAATATCAACATCCATACCATCCAGTGGCTCATCTATATCGTCTAAAATATCATCATCTATTCTTTGTACTGCAGATTTCACCTTCTTCTGCTTAATTGTCGCCGTTATAGGCTTTAGATTAGTTTCCAAGTAATCTATATTATCATCATCATAATCGCCAATGTTTTGATTTGACAAGTCGAATACTGGAGCTGGGGACTTTGATTTCGCTTTATTCATGATCCTGACCTTCTTTGATTTTTTAGGTGATTGAATGATTTGTTTAAATTTATCCTCGTTAAAGCTAGAACTATCGTCAATTTTCTTTTTATTCAGTGATTTTGCTGGTTGCTTGGGAGGAGTTTTGATTGGTGCTTCATACTCTGAATCAGATTCATCAAATATAGATATTTGACTTCCAGTCGTTTGTGTAGCTTCAAATTGACTTTCTGAAGCATCAATTTGGCTGTTTGTTGATTCTTGAGTCGATCTTTCAGCTTTTGTTTGAATCCTTCTACTTCTTCTCAAATTTTGAATATCACTTAAAGGCTTCTTTCTAACCACTGGTTTCTTTGGCTTCTTTTTAGGAGTCTCAGCTGTGTCAGGAGACTCATAATCGAGAATATTTCTTTTGATACCCTTAGTAGTTGCTTTTATCTCAGGTTGGGTCAGTGCTGGAGATGATATCTCAGATATTTCTTCATCAAGGTCAATTTCATCTGGCCCATTAAGCACTTCAAGTATTTTTTGTCTTTCCTTCAAGGATCTCAGGTTTATTGAAACCCGCTTTCCTTCATCATCGTAGTCATCTGCAGAATCATTCAATGATTCAGATTCAGTACCAGATTGGTTACTGTCACTTGTAAGCATTTGTGTTGGTTTAGGATTTGGTTGTGAGTCAACTTCATCATCATCATACTCTTCTTTATCTACGTATTCTTCGTCATTGAAGGAATCACCAGAATCATCTGAGAATTGTCTCGGTATATCACTTAAGTCATAAGTTGAGGGTTTCTTAATAGATCTAGCCGCCTTTATATTTGCTTTTAAATTGTTTATATTTCTCGAAACTGGTGTGGATACCTTTATCGAATTCGATTTAGGAGTTGATTTGATTTCTACTGAATCTTTTAAAGCATCGGGTAGTAATTCTAAATTCTCCGTTGACGACTCCGATATTCGACTCTTAAGTTTAGGTGATGTGATCTTGGGTATATATGAAGAACCAGGATGATTTTTACTCCATAAATCTAGAAAAAAACAATAATTATCTTGACAATCAAAATGAAACTTTAAAGGATCATCGTTCTTTTCCCAGGAATCAAGACTGGCAGTACAATAAACACATTGGACATTATCGTGACTATCATTTTTACTTAAATAGGCATAAAACCCTGCTTCTGCCAATTCTCTAGGATTTATAGCATCAGAATGCCACTCTCCATCAAAGGTTTTCAATCTCAAGTTTATGGCTTCCAGGCTGAAGGGATCCCCAAACCCAGGTAAATCTTCAGGCCAATAGTCATGAACATAATCGTATTGATAACGAGCTATAAGACTCGTCACACAATTGTGACTTTTGGATAGATGACGATCAAGTATTTCATAGATCTCTAGGTCCTTAATTTTGGATTCAGCTTTCTTGCAATAATAACAAACAATTCGATCTGAAAGTCTCACAGAAGGGTTATAAGAAAATCCTGATTCGGCCAATATTCGTTGATTCGCTTTTAACTGCCATCTACCTTGGAGATTAAAAGATTCTAATCTGTTCTGTAGGTATTGCATGGAGTTCGCGTTTGTATTTGATGCTTGGTATTGTGGAGATTGAAGGTATAGAGTTCTATTCTCAATGAGGGAAGTTTATATGTTAACATGAAGATTGAGGCTAAATGATATTAGAGGGTCTAAATAAGCTTAAAAACACAGATATCCAAAAACCATCCTGATAAGAGACTGTTTATCGTATACTGTTTACCGTATACTGTAAACCAACCATATACTACACACCTTTGATATCACAAACACTATGAGCGTATATTAGATCTAATTAGAGAATCTATGAATGACCTTGAATAAATAGTCTTAAAAACTATGACCAACTAATAATTGAATAGTCTTTAAAGCTTGATATTTTAACTCATTATCACTATTGTTATCTAACAAGTTCATAATCAATAATTTATAATCTTTATTATCATTAATAAAGTCTATTAAGTCTTGACCCAAGTTAGAGATTAAAAATTGTAAGTCTCCCAATATAATAATCTTTGGGGTATTTTCAAAGTCACCTTGTAAGATTTCGAAAATTCTATTAACTAATTTGAAATTATTAACTTTGAACTTATCAGAGTTTTCTTGCCAAAAATCTTGGGATTTATGAGTTGGAGAATTACCATTAATTAAGTTTGGATTTTCTAATTCAGTCAAGTATTCATCGAATGATGTTAATCTGTTTTCAACAATGTCAATCAATGTATCATACAAATAATTCAAATCGTTAGTTAACTCTTCATCTGAACCATTTGAACTGAAGTTTCTTTCCTTTAAGTTCTTGATGATATTCAATCCATCATTGAATAAGATTATTTTCATGAACTTGAAGATTTCAACGGAATTGTCACCGACAGATATGAAATTTTTTAATGTTGATATGCTTAATCTAATAATTTTCAATTTAATGGCGTTCTTAGAGATAACTAATAAGTTACCAATTAAATCTGGGTACTTGTGTAAGACCTTCTTATTGAATTTACCATTGAAAGATAAGATCCAAATAGTCAATAAAGTATTATAAACTAACTGTAAGTTGGAAGAATTAAATAAATCACTATTGAACTTTGAAACTAAGGAATTAATATGGTCAAAGTCAATGTTACTGATGAAGATACTTTTGTTGTTCTTGTTGACAATTAACTTTTGTAATAATTGAATACTTATGAATTTAACATTCAAATCATTGGAATCAATAAGCCCGACTAAGGTTTGATAAATTTTTACCAATACTGACAGCTTAGCATGTTCAAAATTCTCAACAAGTAATACTAAGTTATAAAGACTTAAATTCTTAATAACAATATCATTATTATCCAAGTGTTTCAAGAAAGGTTCAAATGGTAAGTTATCATCAACAGAGTTCAACTTGGATACTTCACTAACAAAAGTTGGTAATTCTAATAATAAATCATTTATCAATACTAAAACGTTTTTAACAACTTCGTCTCTGGCATTAATATCCAATTTGTTCAACAAATGAATTAAGGTGTTGGAATATAATTTAAGTTGGGAAGTAACTGTAGCCTTTTTATTTTCAACACTTTGCTTTTCAAGGATTTTAATATAATTAGATTCGTCTTCACTAATTACATTAGACCTAGCCAATCCTTCCCAAGGAATAATTCTTTCCCTAATGTTTTTTTTCTGTTCATTCAAATATTGACTATCAATCTATTTGTTAGTAACAAGTCTCTATGCATTGCTTTCGAATGTGGTGTTTATACATACTTCTTCCACAGTCATGGCCAATCGGTGATTATCGAGGGTTGAGAATTTCGCATTGAAGTGGTGTGGATGCACCATTATAGATAGGGAGAGAGATAGGAGTGGTTAAGCTTAAGTGTGGGATTAGATGTTATCAAGTTGTTAGAGTGGAATTGAATTGATGGAGTGTTTTCTTGAAGGGTACTAGTATGGGGATAGAATGTTAATATCTCCATAAGGAAAGCAGTGGAGGTAAATTGTGGTGATATGAATAGTTTTTGCAACCAGCAGATGATACCATTATATGTATATCTGAATTATATGAGTAAATAATCACAACTATATTCTTTGATATTTTATTATCCATGTTTTAATAATCAAATTTTGTCAATTAGGGTAATACTCTTGATAATCCTTGAGGGAACACTTCCTATATAAATCATTTGAAAGTTTATATCTCACATTAAAGAAGATTATAGTTGTACCCTCCAAATAGAATCATAAAAACTCTAAAGAATTCATGGTTTCAAATTGATAAAGTATCTAGAACAAATCAATTTTAACGTTGGAAGCATCAATAAAGTGTCATTTCTTCCCGAAAATGATTTAGACTTACAAAGTCCAAATTGCAAAATTATGTCAATTCAAATCATAATTCAGTTTTCTAAACAAGTGTCTTTTGCTAAACACCTTTAAACAACTTGAATAATAGCATAAAAATCTCTTTACACTTACTAAGTAAAAAACAGCCGTATAAGAGAATCAAAAGAAAGTTTCACACACACAACACTAATTATACTACAGACAATCTAACTCAACCAATTAGGAGATTCAAATGAATTAAACCATATCTAACTAACAATTAGTAAAATTTTACACACACAACCATCCTTCATTTAACTATACCTTATAGAGCATAAGTTGCTTTTATTTACTTCCTTCAGTCCATAAAGTCTAATTAGGTAATCCGGAATTCACTTTAGCAAATGGTTCCAGGCATTGTATGACGGAAAATTGTAAAAGCCTGGTTACAAGGTTTAATAGTTTAATTTGATGTAATAATGTGATCACTGACTTTTATCGAGGTTTTAAAGAAGCAATCGAGGATTTAGGCATTGCTAAGGATTCCGATATTAATGACGTTGCCCCAGGTTTACGGTGAGTAGCGTTCTGGATAGTAAAGCCTGAAATCCTGACAAGACATTGCGAGATAAAGGCTCAAACTCCTTTACTGACCGAGATGAGTCGGAATTATATAACCGAGATGTATAGCCATACAGAGTCAAAGAGACATTAAAAGAGTTAAGAAAGGTTTACCATAAATAATTATATCACAATTACATATTTATATATATATAAAGTCAGTTTAATTAGCTTCTCTAGCAAATTCCTTAGACATATCAGCATCAGGAATAGAACCACAAATGGTTTCAATCATGATACCAGTAACTAAGTAAGGATCAATGTTTGAAGCTGGTCTTCTATCTTCGAAATAACCACAACCTTCTTTAGCAACAGATCTTGGAATTCTAACAGAAGCACCTCTGTTAGCAACACCGGAGGAGAATGATTCCATTGAAGCGGTTTCATGTCTACCAGTTAATCTTTGTTCATTATCAGCACCGTATAATAATAAATGTTCTTTATGTCTAGTAGCTAATTTTGAGATAGCTTCTTCGATGTATTTTATACCACCTTCTTTTCTCATTACTTCAGTAGAAACATTGGTATGACAACCAGCACCATTCCAGTCACCAGCTAAAGGTTTTGGATGGAAAGAGATCTTAGCACCAAATTCTTCAGCAACTTTTGATAATAAATATCTGGCAATCCATAATTCATCACCCATTTTAATACCTTCACATGGACCAACTTGGAATTCCCATTGAGATGGCATAACTTCAGCGTTAATACCTGAAATATCAACACCAGCGTAAAGACAAGCTCTGTAATGAGCTTCAACAATATCTCTAGCAAAAACTTTACCAGTACCAACACCACAATAGTAAGGACCTTGAGGAGCTGGGAAACCACCTTGAGGCCAAGCGTAAACTTGGTCGTATTGGTCAAATAAAGTATATTCTTGTTCAATACCAAACCAGGTTTTTTCCTTTTCATGGGCTTTCATTAATTTAGCACATTCATGTCTGTGGTTATATTTGTTTGGAGTACCATCATTATTCCAACATTCAGCTAAGACAATAATGTTATCACCTTTTCTGAATGGATCAGGGTAGAAAGCAGCTGGTCTTAAATATACATCGGAATCGTGACCTGGAGCTTGACCAGTAGAAGAACCATCGAAATTCCATTCTGGTAAATCATCAACACTGGATGGTCTTTTGGCTAAAGTCTTACATTTTGATCTGGTGTTACCTTCAGAATCGATCCAGACGTATTCAGCAAGGACTTTACCTCTTTGATCTAATTCTAAATATTTAGCTAAGATAGTAGTTTGTTCGGTAATACCAACCATGTTGACTATTATGTGTTCTATATGTTTTTATACAAAATTCAAGTGACGCTTGATAAGAAAAAGTTTTCGAGCAGAATCGAAATATTTAAACCAAATTTTGGCTTTTGTGTTGTGCATCACGACATCACGACATGTTTAATTTTAGCCAATGGGAACATTATGATAACTCCTGTTACGCAGGGTATATTTCTACACCTCTTTCTTATTTGGAGCATGCTCATAAGCCTACCAGGTGAGTCTGAGGACCAAAGGCAGAGTAAAAGTCATTTAATTTTTGGTGTTTTTGGAGTTAGAAATGTCAGGGAAGTTGCAAATATTTGGTGTTGAGGTATTTTGGGTCATTGAGCAAAACCTAGGTTTGAGATATTTTTCATTAAATTCACTCAAAATTCAATTATCATGAGATATTTACTAAATTCCTTATTTTAGACGTTAGTACCTTATAAACAGGATTCCCGATAAAACAGGATCAGGAAAGCCTATGAGTCAAATGATTACCGATACAGGAGATACGATTGGATATTTTAATTCCATTCAAAGAACCCTGGTTAACAATGGATCAGTATAAATATCAGCCATATATCATTGATCATGTGAGAATACTATATATTATTGTATTATACTATGACAGTGATAATTTTTAAAAAAAACTTGTAAATGCATATGGTCAACTGATAGAGGCATATCGTAAATTTTAATGCAAGATAACAAGTAAAGGGGAAAAAAGTCGGCAATTTCCATTGGGAGATTTTCCCAAAGGAAATGATGGGTTTAAGTGGAGTCCCCAAATTCGACGATCTTGGATATTTGTTTCGAAGTTGTTCGGTGCAACTCGCACCAAGACTAAGTACTTTTAAAAGAGGTTATATCCCACGGTCTAAATTACCGCTTTCAGAGATTTTCCGCCTGCATCATATGACTAATTTCCGCCTGATCACAAGCAATTCTGTCTTTTCTTTTCTTTTCTTTTCGTAAAGTAGTGTATGCAAATAGGTGAAATATTTGCCTGCATACGTTTAAGATTCGTATGAGAATATTATAATTTAACTATTACAATAATCAGATTTTAAATCATTGATTAATGGAATTCATCATACCCGTGCACCAATTAAGTTCGGTACACCAACTTAACCCGTACACCACACACAAATCATTTCACAATCCACACCCTCTACCCTTTTTTCTTTTGCCCAGATGAGTGCGAAACCTACGCGGTGACACGATCCCAACATGTTATATAAGATATTAATACCAATATTATTATCTTTGAGTTATATAAGTCTATTCCAATATCAAATATGTCCTAATGTACCATACTTACAATCAAATATCCCATATGTCAATTACCAAGTTGATTTGACTGTAATAGAACCTTTCTTACAACAGAATTGTAAATATATCAATGAAATTAATCATGATAATATTAATCGTGCAATTGATAATGTAGAGTTTTTATACAAAATTTACATTAAAAGTAGGTGGAACTTTTTTGTTCGTTATTATTACCCTGTTTGGAGATTGAAAATCGACAATGCCATTAATTATGTACAATTAAACTATCTCAAGTATGTTAAGCCAAGCATAGACAATAGTTTAACCACAATTAAGAGTCATTTACTGATATACTTGAAAGTTATTGAAATAAAATTGATTTCTTTAAAGACTTTTGTATTACAATCACACATTTATAAGACTTATTTTGATTCCTATATAACTTATATTGAGTATCACATATCAAGAATTATCAAGAATTTAAAAGAAAATTCTAGTATTAAGAAGTTCCAAAAACGTACAGCTTTCTTAACCACTGAATTTAAAAATGTTGTCAATATGAAATTCAAACCAAAGACCACCACAAAAATTGATAACAACTTACTTGATTTGGCTAAAGAAATCATTGAAGATGCAGGATCTGGTAGTGAACTTGAAAGTGATGATGAAGATTTGTCTCCAATAACTGTTAAATTAACATCTACTATTTATGAATATAGTGCAATGGAAACTTTAAGTCCTGCAGAACTGAATATTCGTGATTTATTGAATACTTTCGAAGGAAAAATTAAGAAAACTATGGATTTGGCCTTAATCAATATTTCCAATGAAATTAACCCAATTATTAATTCCACAATTGATAAGATTCAACCAGAATTGACTGAAATCTTTAAGTTCATTCAAAGCGAGAATTATAAGTATTATAAAGAATCTCATGAATTGATATCCAAGATTGATAAAGATTTATCCAATCTTAAAGAGCATGGATACGAAAATTATAATGAAACTATCTCAAGACAAGACACCAGAGATCTCATTGAAAAAATCAAATACTTTAATGACAATCAATTTTTGAAACTTGAAAGTATCATCAATGAAAGATTCGGAGGTTTGATTGATTCATATTTATTGATAATTCAAGACACTATTGATATACTTGAATCCTTTGCTGATTCAACATTTCAAGTATTCTCTAATGACTTGTCAATAATTATAGGTGACTCTAATAATGAAGATTTCAATTGGAAAAGTTGGAAACAATTTCATAGTTTGAAGACCTTACTCTGGGATAAACGTGATTTTATTTTCAACCAAGCTGAGTTATTAAAGCAAAAAAGATGGGGAGAAATAGAAATTGATAATGATTTCAACAACTGGTTGAAGTTCATCAATGAAATTAATATTCATATGAACTTTATAAGTCAAGACAATCAAGAGTATATACAGTTGATTAGAGCTAAAGCTAATATTAGTTATCAATCAAGAGAACTCGAGCTTTATAAGATAGAGGAGGAACTTAAGAGACAAGCTGAAGAGGTTGAGTCTGCTGAAGAAACAGTTAATGAAAACGCTGAGTCAACATCTAAAGAATCAAACACAGAAGCTGAAACTATAGTAGCTGATACCCATGAAGAAGAAGAAGCAGAAGAAGAACCAGAACAAGAAGTAGAAGAAGAAGAATATGACGGATATGATGAATCAGAAGATGAGGAACCAATAACTAGCACTAGTACTATCATTAAGACAATACAACAATCTACATCTATAGATCACAACATAGAAGTGGATGATATAGAAGTCGATATAGATCCGGATATCGATGAACCGGAAGATTAGTCTGTAAATGTTTAATAGATGAAATAAGTATATTCTCTTGATCGCAGTTTTGACAACAGCCTTATACGAAAGGGTATGCGGCGGGACTCAAGGCAAATCATACGACGGCGATGGCAATTTGAGTATAATAAGAGCTAAATATCTACACCCTTGTCAACCCAAGCTTTGTTGAGGTGTGATGACTATGGTAAAGTAAACTAAAAGCAATAACAGTTACCTACGCTATTCGCTACTTATTAGTAAACAAAATATAAACATACATTTATATATATTCCTACATACAAATCTTAAACTAAGAATTACTTGGTATAATCATGGTATAATTTAACACCATGGTTGTATAAATCAACGGCACCATCATAAGCTTTAACTTCACCAATTTCAATGAATTCGAAAAGTTTGGTTGCAACAGGTTCAACAACCTTAAGCCCTTGATTGTAAGCACAAACTACTTTTTCATGGATTTCGTATTTCTTGAAAAATTCAGTATTGTGAACATTATCATCTAAGAATACTTGAGCATTTTTAGCGTATGGAGTGACAAAAGTTTCGACTTTGTTAACTCCTTGACACAATGAACTTTGATGTGAGTTTAATGGGTGTAAGAAAGCTTCTAAAGCATTAACTTTTTCACACTTGTAGAAAAATAAGTATGATGTATAAACAGCAATAAATGAAATTATTGCTAATTTTAAACTAGTACCACAAACTGAAACCATTTTAATTGAATTGAGTTAATTGAAAAGGTTGATCAAATTGAAATTTGTTGACCACTGAAACTGAAAGCAATTGTCGCGGGCCTGTGATTCTTCTGTATATGATGAGAAATGTTGTGTATATTGCCCAATTAGGAAGTCTACATTAGCGAGCAAAAGGTGATGTGATAGATACGAACATATTAACATAATAATTTCTATGATTCATCTAATATAAATATACACAATCTATATAGGTTAAAAAACCTTTCGATTGACTATTACCATTATTTGGGGTAGAACTGGGATCCTAAACATCATCATCTAACCAGTCTTTGGCTCTTTCTACTGCCTTTTCCCATCTTCTCCAAAATCTTCTTCTATCTTCATCAGGTAATTTAGCTTCAAACAAGTTACTAGCGTCTTTTTGTCCTGTAATTTGTTCAACTACATCGTCTAAATCTTTCCAGATTCTTTCTTCTTCATCTTTCAATCCTAAACCAGCAGCAATAGCTGCACCTAAAGCAGTACATTCAGATATCATTGCCCTTTTTACTTTAACACAAGGACCTAAAATATCAGCTTGGATTTGTAAGACTTCATCAGCTTTTGACATACCTCCATCAACAGCTAAACTACTTAAAGGTTTAGCTTCGTTTTGGGAAGTTAAGGCGGCTTCTAAGAAATCTTCACTTGCACCAGCATCACTAGCCATAGCTCTTAAAATTGCACGAACTTGGAAACAAACTCCTTCTAAGGCTGCCCTAGCGATATGACTAGATGAAGTGTATTGAGTCATACCAAATACGGTACCTCTAGCTCCACCATTCCAATATGGAGCATATAAACCAGAAAATGCTGGAATGAAAACTACACCTCCACTATTTGGAACTTGTGACGCTAAAGGTCCAATATCTTTGGCATTTTCGATTAATTTCAAATTATCTCTTAACCATTGAATAATTGATCCTGCAACGGCAATGGAACCTTCTAAGGCAAAGTGAGGTTTATTATCTTCATCTTTTAAATTTGGAAACCAATAACCAATAGTAGTTAAAGTTCCATGATCACTTATTAATTTTTGAGTTCCTGTATTGTATAATAAAAACGCACCAGTACCATAAGTACATTTAGCACTACCACTCTTAAATGCCAATTGACCAACTAATGATGCAGATTGATCACCAAGACATCCACAGATTGGTACACCAGTGATGGTTTTTAAAATTTCATAAGCTTCAGGAGTAATTTTATTATGGAAACCTAAATTTGAGAAATTTGGTGATGCAAAAGATCCATAAAATTCAGATGATGAAACAATCTTTGGTAATTTAATTTTAGATGGATCAACACCCCAAAAATCCAATAATTCATCATCATATTCACCAGTTTCAATATCCATGAAATAAGTTCTTGATGCATTAGTGATATCAGTTAAAAAAGATTTTTCTTTAGTCAAATGATAAATTAACCAAGTATCTACAGTACCAAACATCAAATTACCATCACCTTTTTCATATTCTTCTCTAATAACATCATCATTATCCAATAACCATCTTAATTTAGCAGCACTAAAATAAGTACTTAAAGGTAAACCAGTTTTTTGTCTTAATTCAACTTTCTTCTCTTCATCAATCAATTTTTCTAAATGTTGGACAATTTCAGCAGTTCTTGTATCAGTCCAAACAATACCATTACTCAAAGGTTTACCGGTCTTTCTTGACCATACAACAGTAGTTTCTCTCATGTTAGCTATACCAATACATTTGACTTTATATTTAGTCTTTAAATTTGGATTTTGATTGATCTTTCTCAAGGTAATCAAACAAGCAGTTAAACATTGAACAGCATTAGCCAAAATATGAACCGGCATACATTCGACCCAACCTGGTTGAGGAAATCTTAAAGTTGGCCCAACACTGGCTTTATTGTTTTCAATTTCAATATCATCATTGATACTGATAGCGATACCTTCAGCAGTAAAAATAGGTTGGTTGTGTCTCAATAAAGAAGAACGTCTTCTAAATTGATCAGTGTTAGAACTTTCAGCTGGTGCTTCAGAAGCACTGGTACTATATTCGATTTGATGTTTGGCAATTTCTTCACCTTTACTATTAAATAAAATAGCTCTGGCGGAAGTGGTTCCGATATCAATAGTACCAATTAATGGTTGAGTTGGTGCATTACTATTACGACGAACCATTCTATAAACCTTGTAATAAAATTTCAAATTCCGTACTAATATTGAATATGTTTGTTTCTATTTGTTATATATATAATTTAAACACCTATTGGTTTAAAGGAGTACGTGGACGTAAACTTTAAGAAAAAAAAATGAACCTAACGGTGAAAATTGTTAGAGCAAGAATTCTCGGGGTACAACTAGAAATTTATAGTTTAATTTTTTTAGGGTGGTTTTTTTTTTTTGCAAGTTGACAGCAAAGTTTTGAAACGGTATTCAGTGATAATTTATGATCTATAGCATCTATAGCTTACGTTAGCAATATAAAACGTTGATAACAACGTTAATATGTGGTTTACAAAGATTGCTCCAGATTCAGGGCTCGAATTTTTAGACATTGGTACCTTGTTAAGACATGGAGGAGATTCGTTACCAGAGGCTAAAATCGTTTACACAAACACATTTGAAGTTTCATAGTTAATATTTATTAAGTTGTTACTAATAATTTGGATGTATCTAAAGTTTAAATGTAGTATAGGGGGATGTTATCAAGATTTTTAAGGCGGGTGGCACAATGAGGCTCATGGTTTCGCAACTTTAACAATCGCCTGCAAAGTTACGTATATTTTTAGACATTTATGATTCGGTGATTTCGATAATATCACCATTTGCATACTTTTTCCCCTTAACAAATTCTAAGCCTTCACCGTTATAACTTGTTAAACCTGATATTTCAACTAATCCATTAACTTCACCCCCATTTTCTTTAACCCATTTTGTGCATAATTCTAAATAATGTTGTCTACAAGTATTAGCATTATCTTTCGGAGCATCGGTAGAATTCTTTAATGGCGAAAATTCTTGTGATCTTTCAACTTCTAAACATCCGAATTTCTCCAATGGGATAGAAATGAAAACATCAAAAATAAATTGTTCTAACTTTATACCATTAGGTTCAGAAGGTTTATAAAAGTTTCCCTCGGAGTCAAGACATGGAATCTTCTTTTGTGCAATATGAAATGGTAAATATTCTTGAGATGTTATCCATGATGGAATCATTTTCTTTAATAAATCTACTGAATAATAATGATTCACAATATTAGCAGCTCTTAAGAATAATTTTGAATCATCGGTAGGATCTCTTTTATTGGCTAAATCACTAGTAATTTCACTATATTCAATAACACATGGTCTTTGAATATCTTCTTGCATAACAATTAAACCAACTTTTTCATCAGCATCCCTTTTCCTAACGACTTTAGTAGCTAAATCAAATTTCTTATCAATTGCGAATCCAATAAATACCGGGTCTGCTACTTTTACTAAACAGTTATCAACACAATACATATGTAAATGTTTAACACCTTTTTCTTCGAAATCTTTAACTATTCCATTAAATTGTAATGCTTTATATAATCCACCATTTCCATCTGGACTTTCGCAAATCCCATCATCACTTTGCATCAAGATTTGTGATCCATCTGTATTGAAACATGGTAAAGTACCTTGGTTAAAGAAAGTAACTTGATCTTCTAATAAACCGAAATATTTATGATCACTGAAATAACTTTCAGTAACTTCTCTTGTAAGTTCACTGGTCATAATATACCATTGTATAACTGGTTTAGAAGTAGGGAATTTAGCTTTAGTTAAATTTTGAACTTTCAAAATCTTTTCGGCTTGAATTTCAAATAATGATTTCTTAGAAGGTAAACCAACGTCATAACAACCTTTTGGATCATTTGAACCTAATCTTGATCCTTGACCCCCTGCCATTAATAAAACACCCACTTCATTTTTACTTATAGCCTCCAATCCTAAATTGTACCAAAACCCTTTTAACTCATCATCTATATCAATAGTAGAAGCGGTTTGAGATGTAGGTAAACGTGTATAACTTTTCAAACCGTTAGTGCTACTAAAATTTAATGCTTTCTTAACATCATTAATTAATTTCACGGGATCTTCGAATTTACTTAATTGTTTTAATAACTTCTGTTGATCAGCTTGTGATAACGTTGGGAGTTTTTTAAATAAATGGGATTGTTTAGCTTGTCTATAAGAGTCAATAACACTTTCGGTCATATTGAATCACTCCAGGTTTTAGTTTCAAATAAATCACGAAGGGTTATATATGAAATGGGTACAAATGCAAATTCTATTTTAATCGCGATCAATTTAACGTTTTGGGAAATTTTATAAACAGAAGGAGGTGAAATGCGCCTAGACCTGATGAGAGGTGTAGGAAAATATATTGAGGTTTTTTGAGTAAATACCTCTATTAAAATGAGGATTTAGTCTTGATTTGAAAGGTTTTAATTACGACATATTGGCTTATGATGATTCAAGTGGGCTATTGAAGATCACTTAATTTAATTATAATTTAACTCAATTCACTATTAAGGAAGGTGAATGAGTATGAAGAGATGAATTTTAGTTTTCAATTTCTGTTATATTCAATTTCTATTATATTCTCTTTTTACCATATTCTCTTTTCATCATATTCTCTTTTCATCTTTTCGCTTGACTAAAATCTCATGTTGATTACTTGGAAAGATCAAGGAATGTAAATACGTAAATTAAAAATATAACATTGAATATTTCCTTAATGACGTCAAGATGTGTTATCTACCCTCTCTGTTACTAACTATAGAGAAAATAGCCGTCTCTTAAATACCGTCTGAAAACTCTTCATAACCTAACAAAACCTATTTATATATATATAAATAAAGACATAATTATATAGACACCAACGCGACATACACTTAACACAGGTTAATAAAAAGTCTGTAGTTAAGTGTAGATCAGAGGTTATGCAAGATGGGCAAAGAGATACATTAACATTCTCTTTTACATGTGAGTGTAATAATACGTGTAAGATCAGCGGAACTCAGGTGAGTGGGGATATTATAGCCTTGAGTAATAGCCCTGAATCGAAGTGAAATAATTCGTAACGAGTAAGGCGACCTGTAAGGAAATATTCGTATGTAATTGTCGCGAGGATACGGAGAGTCAGAAGATAGTCACAACTGTTAAGTTACTTATAACAACTGACAATTTACTTAGAGCATAAAGATTAATTATAAAAATAACATGTTAAACTAAATTAAGAATGATAAGAATGAAGTAAATAACATCATCATAATACCACCACCAATCATAGTAGCATCAGATTTTTCGGATTTGGAGGATGAGGATTTAGAACCACTAGATTCTTCAGAATCATCATCATTTGAGTTTGATCCAAAAGTTTCAGTACTTAAAGCAGCTGAACCGGAACCACTTGCAGTTGGAGCAACACATTTGAAATTATGACCTTCAATCTTTTTGTTAGAATCTAACTCTTTGAAAGCTTTACAACTGAAATCTTCGTTATCACTTTGGACGGTGAAATCACCATCAACTTCAGATAATTTTGGAATAGTTAAGTTAGAGAATGATCCATCAATGTTGACAGCACCTTTAATGGTCTTTAAGTTAGCAAAACTTTCACTCATGTCATCTAATTCAGAGTTATTGAAGATTCTAAGTTCACCACCAACTTTAGTTAATTCACTTAAGTTGAAAGAAGTCATATCATCATTAGCAAAGATTTGTAAAGCACCACCAACTTCTTCAACTGGTAATGAGAAAGAATCGAATTTATTGTAAGCAATGATTAATGAACCGTTAACGTAAGAAATGTTGGAGATTTCAACTGAACCAGCATCTTGAACAGTTAAGTTTGAAGCCCATCCTAAGTTTTCTAATTTAACTTCACAGTCATCACCGTTGAAACTTAAGATTAAATTTTCGGTAACTGATTCTAAATTACCTAAATCTAATGAAGTGATGTTTTTGTTATTATTAACGTTTAATTGACCAACAGTGTCGATATTGCTGATTAAACCTTGTAAACTACTTAAAGCAGTATCACTGACTTCTAAGTTAGTAAGGTTGGAAACACCACTGTTTAAGTTAAGAGTGGATAATGATGGTAAAGAAATCAAACTTAAATCTTTAACTTGAGTTAATTTGGAGAAATCAATGACATGTAATTGAGTTAAAGCATCAACACTTAATGAACCACTAATTTTTTCTAAGGAATTAAAGTTGATATCAGTAGCAGATGATGAGTTGAAAATATGAATATCACCTTTGATTTCTTCGACTGAACCTAAGTTTAATGAACCAATACCATCACCACTGATTTCTAAAGTACCATCTAAGGTTGGACAAGAACCAAGGGCACTGATAGAAGCAGCTTCAGTCATGGTTTTATCATCAAATGAACAACTAGCTGAAGATGCAGCCATAGCCCCAACTAAATAGGTGGCAATTGGGTATAATGATTTGTACAACATTTCTCTAATATTGGGTTAGTTTAATAAACGAATGAAATTAATAAATTCTCTATAAATTATTAGGAGGTGAAAAACGTTCAAAAAATTTATCCTAGAATGTCCCTGGTTTAAAAATGTTTCGAATCTCGTCAAAATATATAGGTTTAAAAATTTTCAAATCAAAGGCTCATAATAAATTGAAATTTACATATTTATAAATAAATGCACACTATTTTTTTTACCTAAAGGATAATTTAAGGGCTCACATATTTTCAGGTACCGTTAAATTTTGACCTAGAGTTGATTGGTATTTTACAACGAGGAGCGTTTGTTTGTGAGATTGTTGACTCGAGGAGCGCTTTTTAAGTTACGCGTAGTGCTGCAAAAAGACGTATTGGGAATAATACATACCAGGATGAGGTAACAGGAAATGGTGTTAGAGTGGTGTAGGTGACTTATGACAAAAGGTATAAATAAAAAGGGTATTACTGCCAGCAACTACGGTGATATCTTCGTAACTCCAAAATCTGGAATTATGTCTAAAAACTCACGTAAAAAATTGACACATAAGTGCTCAAACAAAAGGAGGCTATGATTTACTGTATGAAGTCAAAACAAAAATTGCTATTGCTTTTTATAAAGGCTTTATCTAAGTAGTAACTTAATTAGGTAATGAAAGAATGTTTGGATTATTTGTACTTTAATCCGGTTATTGAGTCTAAGTCGGTTATTGGTATTATTATGACCTGATTAAAGTATAGGGTCGTGTGAGTATCTATTTCTAGTATGTTGTTTTATATATTGAACGTGGTGTGGTATTATTAGTTGATATTAAATAATGGTTTTAATCTTAATATTACTGTTGTATTTGTACTTATAGTTTGATTTGTATATATTATTATAAGCTTGTTATTAATAATTAGATAACAATCGTGTAAGTTTAAACTTAAAACACGCTTAGTTTTCCATTCATTTCCTAATAATATCCAACCCTAAAAGAATGACATTTACCACTATCAAAGTCTAACCTAGATAAAATCAGACCTACTCTCTATGTCAAACTGGTTAATAACATCGTCGAACTTACCCTGCTCACAATAAACTGAACCCCATTGTAAATCCCTAGCTAAACTTCTCATCTCATGGATTTCCCGAAACACTCAAAATCAAAACAAAAACAAAGTGAGACTGTTAACTTTACCTATCACACATCACACAAATATTCAAACACTAAAGGACACTGTTCAATAATTTATAGATTTTACTAAGTTCACAAATACAAAAAGTGTTATTAATAAAATCAATTGATCAAGCATTAATTTAGGGTTATACTGTGGCAAAATTCCATTATACACTGTCTCATAAGCGCTATCTAGTGATTGCTCCGGTCAATAGAATAACGCCCTTATTAACAAAAATTAGCCATATATTAGTTTAAGTTTCATTAGCAAATATCAACACCATCCTATTTGAAAGAAATGCAAGCTAACGAAAACGGTACGTATTTTAACCTAATTGATCAATACAATAAGATCCACGTTAAACTATGTGGAATGTTTACCTTTTGAGAGTGACGCCAATACACGATGAATTTTAACATTTTTTTTAAATCAAATAGCGTTGAAATCAAAGCCAACGTCATTTCGGGGTCCCTTAATTTGATCTACAAGATTCAATCTTAATCCATTTTTTTAAATACTAACATTTTAGTGGTTGCGTTGACTAACGCGATTCCCAAACAAAGAGATATAAGCGAAATAAAAGAATTTAATTCCAGTTCTGATACTTGTATAAGTGAACAACAAGACACACCAATTATACCCGAACACACAGAAAAGATATTGGAAAGAAAGCCAGTAGATTCTGATTTTAAAATGACTCAAGATGGTAAGGTAATTATTGATAATGATGAATTTTCTTTCATAAATAAAAGTGGTGTTGTGAAAGAACCAAAAGAAGAGGAAAGGAAAAGTCCAAGTAAATCAATTATGAAGAAAACTCCAACTTCTTCACCAAGAAAGAATGTTGTTTTTACCACTTCTGTGCCAGAAGTGATTCATTATGATAATAAAAGTGACGAAAAAAGTATTGACGAAGAAGCAGATAAACAATTTAGCGAAAGAATTGAACATACTTTAAATCATCAATGGAATGCCGTGGAAAATCCTTCGTCTGAAGATGATTCGGCTCCTGTGCCACCTCCTCATCACAGTATGTCATTCCAAGAAACCTTTGAACAAACTGCCAAAGATAATGAGAATGATGAGCAATTTAAACGTCAAAGTTTACAGTTTAAATTACGAGATAATATCCCCCTCAATGAAAAATTGGATATTTTCTTGAATAATACTGGTGATAATGATGATTTGGATCAACATTTAACTAGTTTAAACGAAATTAATGATGCCAATACAAACGACCATATTCACAGTTTATCCCGTGATTTAAGACATGATCATAGTTATATAGAGAATCCACTTAATTCTTTGGTCAATTCAAATGAGGTGCCCTTAAGATCAGCAGGAAGTTCTCAATCCTCCTTACAATCTTTACTTGATAATAATAGAATGTTACAAATGAGTCCAACACACCAAACATCAAGAGGTGTGGAATTGAACGATGGAATTCATGGATTTTCAAATGATTTAGTAGATCAATTAGCATCTGAGGTAATACAGCAACCTTTTGAACAACACCACTTCGATAGTGATGAATCTCATTTGATGATAAATTCTAAAAGAGCAAGTTATTTATCCGAAGAGGAATTTCATGATTCTTTTGATAATTATAATACTGAGCAATCAATTATGGATTTGCTTGATCAAAAGGATACTGAGATTAAACAAGAGCCAGGAACAGAAATTATCAAAAATTCACCAAGTGTGGAAGACCTTCAAGAAGCAAAAGCTTTTAAGAATTCTCCAAGTATGAATGAAATCAGCATCCAAAATCAATTCCAAGAAGAAGAAAAGAAACCATTTGATACTGAAATAGAAAAGCCGGTTCTCAAAACACCAATATCATTATCCGAAGATGAATCTGAAGACTTAAGAAATGAGGATCATATTGATTTAAGAGATGACATTGATGAAAATTGGAAATATGAAGATTCTCATGATGGTGATAAGGAAGATAACGACGTTTACACTAATAATGACATAACCATTGTCTCTAATGAGAAATCCCCTGGTGAAGAAGTTCTTCCTGAAACTGATGAAATATTGGATAACAAAGAGGCCCTTGAACGTGAATTAAGTGTAAACTTCTCACCCAATTCTTCTATTGAATTTGATAGTCCAAGTAAATCTTTAGCGCCACCTAAGTCTCCTGAAAAGCCACCTTTTAGACAATATTCCGTTAAGAAAGTCGATATTGGTATTGATGCAACCACACCTCCCACTCCTATTAAAAAGGCTAAAGAAGAGAGTCAAATGTCAATCTCACCTCTTCCTCCTAGACCATTATTAAAGGAAATCAAATCTGAAGAGGATCCATTCAAACAAGTCACTCCTGAAGCACAGATAATACATGATGCAGTACCAATTATTTCAAAGGAAATTACAAGTAAAGCTTCTTTAGTAGAGGAAAAAGGTAAAATTTTGGAGAATGCTAAGCCAAATGAATCAGTAGAACAAGAGAAGTCAATGGATGACATCCCTGTTCAGCAAGTTACGACTACATTCATTAATAAACCTGTGGAATCAGTATCAAATCCTGAAAAAGTTGTACATAGTCCACTTAAAGAGGATTTTTCTAATGTTGAAATATCCTCAGCTCGGCCTGAACGTTCATTACCTGTTAAAGAATCTAAAACTTCCGCAACTGTAATAGCAGAAACTAAACCTTCTGAACCTAAAGTTAAAGTGGAAGAAAAATCATTAGTTTCAGAGGAAGCAGAAATCTTGGCAAATTCAACTAATGTACCTCCAGAAGATCTCACCTTACCACCAATTGAAACCAATAACTATTCTTCATTTGAAGAACTTACAAGAAATTTGAATATTAGTAAAAACAGTGAAGATGAATTTGAAAAATCATTATCAGCAGAATTTGATGATGAGAAACCACCTAAAGTTACCAACTTCCTTTCCATTTGGCATTCTCAGTCCAAACCTAAAGCTACCAAATCAAATGGTGCTCGTAATCCATTAATAGATACTGGTAATATTACGGTATATGATCCTAATACTGATTATAACATTCCAAATGCTGCCAAAACTAAGAAATTTAAAGAGGTCAATTTAATGTCAACTAAAGTTCTTGATAATGAACATGTTAGCTTTAATGTCACTGATTTCTTACCAGAATTATCCCAAGATTCAGGATTCCAAAACCATTTTGAAAACTTAGTTAACCATAGTGTGGTAAATCAAAGTACTGATAGTGGAAGCAATAGATTAAGTCAGACTCCTTTGAGTACTAGAAATATTTTGAATGGCGTTGAAGAAGCTGTAGAACCTCCTACTCCAGTACAAGAGAAGACCTATGTAAAACTGAAATCAGCCACTCCAATACCAGAAGTTACTTTGGCTCCAACAAAATCTAATACACCAGCTTTAGATGAAGAAAAAGAGAATCAATATCCAAGCTTAAATCCTGTAAATAAAGATCTTCATGTTGTAAAACACAAAACTTCTAAGTTTAGAGTCCCATCATTTGATATTAAAAGATCCAATTCCAAATTAAACACCAGAGATAAGTATAACGATATCTTTAGTGATGTTGTACCTACAATCAAAAGTCATGGTATGAAAACATTACCAAGTATGGATCATGATGATGTTCAAAAGATTTTAAATACCAAAAGAATCATAAGTCAAGAAGAATATTCACAAATGAAGTTGGGTAGTAAAACAACTATTCAAGAGAATGAAAAGTTTGATGCTTTACTGCAGAAAGCTTCCATACACAACGCTGATTATTCTATAGATTCATCACCAATGGTTGATCCAACAATTGATAATGATATTTTACCACATTTAGCATCTGAACTAATGAAGAATCCTACTGCATTACTTTCCAAAGATCAAGTATTCAATGATTCAGATCTTTACACTGATAGTGGTCCAAGTACTGATAGATCAGTGGGTGTTGCTAATAATGATGCTCTTGATAATGAACAAATTTTAGCATCTGGCAGTGATAAAGGGTCAAGAAAATTAAGTCTTGTTATTAGAAACGATATTAATAATGGACAAAATTTCCCTGATCCAGATCCAGAATTAATTAAATCTCCATTGACCAATATCTTCAAAACCCCTCCAAAGAATAATGAGGAAAGAAATACAATCAAAATTAACTCACCCATCAAATTGGTTAAAAAGGGCTCTACTGTTACATCTATTGTACTTGATAGACAAAGTCAAAGTGGTAGTAGTCATGGTGGTAGCCGTGAAGCAAATAGTATCAGTCACCGCACAAGTGGATCATTTAATGGAACTGAACTTTTGAATAATAAAGTAAGAGAGAATGAAAATACCGAAGAGCATACTAAGAAACTCAGTGTTGTATCTGTCCCATCGATGTACACCAATCAAACAGAACAATCAGTTCCATCCTCAACAACTTTATTGAATCACTCAAAAAATCCAAGCACTAATACATGGAAACGTCAATCAGTCCATGATAGTATACTCAGAGAAAGTGACACTAGAGGAGGTGGTTTAGAAAGAGGAAGATTGTTTTTTAGAGTCATAGGAATGAAAAGTATTAGCTTGCCTGATATTGATGAACATAATGGGGAATTCAGTGTAACTTTAGATAATGGAGTTCATTGTATTAAAACACCAAATTATTCTATTAATGAACCAAGTGTTATGATTGGTAAAGAATTCGAATTGATGGTTGGTGATAGCTTAGAGTTTATTATGACTATGAAGATGTCTTATGAGAAGCCAAAAGGTAAATTAGTTGAAGTTCAAGAACGTAAAGTTGTCAAATCAAAGAACAAGTTCGGTAGAATATTTGGTTCCAAGGATATTATTACAACCACTAAATTCGTACCATCAGATCCTACCGATTCATGGGCAACTAAGTTTGCACCAGATGGTTCCTTTGCTAGGTGCTATATTGATTTAAGTCAATATGAACTGAAAATTACTTATCAAGCCAATAGTTTTGATATTCCATGTTTCAATGAATGGGAGACTATCCAAACCTCTAGTGGTTCAATAAAAGCAAAACCTTATATCATTGGTAAATTAGAAGTTAGAATGTTATATGTTCCAAGAACTGAATTACATGAGCCTTTACCTACAAGTATTAAGTCAGCACATGATGTTTTAGATCTTATTCAACAAGAAAAGGACTTATCGCATGAAGGATATATGAACCAAGATGGTGGTGACTGTAATAGTCTCAAGAGACGTTTTTTCAAATTACAAGGGTCATCATTAATTGCTCATAGTGAATTTAGTCATAAGACAAGAGCTAAGATCAATTTATCGAAGGTAGTTGATGTAATTTATGTAAATAAAGGTGAAGATAATGAGAATACTCAAAAGGTTACAAGGAATTTTAGTGATGTATTACTTGTACCAGAAAGTTTCAAGATCAAGTTTGCAAATGGTGAAGTTATTGATTTTGGAGCACCTAATATGACTGAAAAATTCCAATGGATTTCTTTATTCGAAAGGATATGTCAAGTCAACAAATATAGAAGGTTACCATGGGTTAAGGCTATGGAAGGAGAGTTAGAAAATAAGAGTAATAACCCTTTTTATAACAAAGAAACCAAGCAATTTCAGTAGCTAATGTAGAATATGTATAAATATAAAATGTTAATTATTCTGGGGAAGGAATGTCCTAAATGTAGTATCCAAGTCTCTATTGGGTCCCAGGGCTGAATTTGAATGTATGGGTACACTCATAGCTATGTTTAGTTGTTCTTTAAATTGTTTAGTAAATTGTATAAAGGATTCCTCATACTGTAGAGGGTTATAAACCTGATATAATAAAGGCAATTCTTCCTCTAAATGAGTTGATATGTAATTTAAAAATTTCAGTTGATAACCCACAAAGTCAGTTTCATGGATATATATCATTTTATTTCGAGGAACTTGGTATCGGTCTTTTAATATCTCTACCAAATTTAAACTTTTCAACAGCCTATACTCATCAAATTCTATACCCAATTTAGTCAAGTCTTCAAGCAATTGTCTCTTAAATAAAACAGTATGGAAATCATATTTTATTTTGGGATAAATATTACGTTTGATTTGATTCTCTAATGTACCATTTTTAATTCTTGCAAAAGAGTTTTCAAACATTTCAGAATTGATTTGATCTTCAGTTGCTGTATCATAATGATATTGGAGATATGATAAGTTAGGAAATACGTTTCCATCATCCCTAAATGGTTTTTTATGTTCTATACAAGGCATTGTAACTTAATTTGATCTTTTTTTATATATCTGTGGACGTTAAGTATTTTTTTCAATTTTTTTAATTTTTTTTATATGTTTTTAGGTTATGTTTTTTGCAACATTTTTTTGCACCCATTTGGTGTAAGAATCACAAAGTACAAATGGATCCATTTCAACAAAAAATTTTAAATCAAGATATAGATTCAAAAGATAGAATAGATCATTTCTTAGAACATGCTTACCAATCAACATTAAGAAAATCGGAGACTTCATTAACTTATTTAGTACTTAAGACGGACTTAAGTTTTAGCGATGATCAGTATAGGTTTATTTTAGGATTACAAACAGTGACGTATGATATTATTTACAAGGGGCTAATAAATCATATAAAGATGGTAGCTAACGATTTAGTTTGTTTTTTCAGGTTTAATTCCCTTTTACAGTTCCCTCTAACCAATTTAAAAGATATATGTTATCAAATAGGATTGAATTTCAAACCAATCTTCTTTGTGCCAATCAAAGTAAAAATTATTAATAATAATATATGGGAAGGAAATGGATTCGAAAAACCACTGTATGTTATAAAGTTTATAAGTAAATATAATCAGATGTGGGTGATTACATGTATTTTGAGTAGAGAGTATAAGCTTTTAAAGGAGGGCATTTTATCAGGAAGTTAGGAGTTGGAGGTGGAAATTAAGAGTTTATAGAAGATGAGTAGTAAATAGTAAGACACCAAAATGTACAATATATACTAATAAAGTGTGGACATCTGGTTGTACTCACGTCCTAGCTTATCTCGCCCCTCCGCACCCTTCAACTCCATCCCTCAGACCAAGCTCATCTCATCGCGGTCTCAAAAATTTTTTAATCAACCACTATGAGAATAAAGAAGAAAGGAACTTCAGGTAATGCTAAGAACTTCATTACGAGAACACAAGCTATTAAAAGATTACAAATATCTTTAGCTGATTTCCGTAGATTATGTATTTTCAAAGGTATCTATCCCCGTGAACCTAGAAATAAAAAGAAAGCTAATAAAGGTTCAACTGCACCAGTTACGTTTTATTATGCTAAAGATATTCAATATTTGATGCATGAACCTGTTTTAATGAAATTCAGAGAACATAAAACATTTGCTAAGAAATTACAAAAAGCTTTAGGTAGAGGAGAAATTGGTGATGCTGAAAAATTAGATAAGAATCGTCCAAGATATAAATTAGACCATGTCATTAAGGAAAGATATCCAACCTTTTTAGATGCATTAAGAGATTTAGATGATCCTTTGAATATGTTATTCTTATTTGCCAATATGCCAGCTACTGATAAAGTAAGTACTAGAATCACTAAAGAAGCTGAAAAATTAACTAATCAATGGTTAGCTTATGTTGCCAAAGAAAGATTAATTAAAAAAGTATTTGTATCCATTAAAGGGGTTTATTATGAAGCTAACGTTAGAGGTCAAGAAATAAGATGGTTAGTACCATTTAAATTCCCTGCATTAATTCCTAATGATATTGATTTCAGAATAATGTTAACATTCTTAGAATTCTATTCTACTTTATTACATTTCATTTTATTTAGATTATACAAAGAAAGTAATTTAGTTTATCCACCAATTATTGATACTAAAAAGTTAAAATCCGTTGGAGGATTATCATCATATATTTTAAAGACTACTGAAGAAAATGCATTATTACCACCAACAGTCGATAATTCTGAAGGAAAGACTTTAAGTAAGAAAGAAATATCCAAAGCATTAAAAGCTGATAAGGCTGTTAAAGAAACTGAACAAGAAGAAGAAGAAGTTGAAGAAGAAAATAACGCATTAGATGAATTTGAAGCTGAAACCGGTGATAAGTTACAACAACCATCTAAATTCCATTCACCAACTTCAAGATTATTTGAAAATTTCATATTTTATGTTAATAGAGAAGTACCATTAGACATTTTAGAATTTTTAATTTTATCCTGTGGTGGTAAGATTGTTAGTGAAATTGCAATTGATGAATTGAAATATAATGATAAGGAAAGTTTTGATAAATTAGATTTAAGTAACATTACTCATCAAATTGTTGATAGACCAAAGATTTTAGAAAAAGTTAGTGGTAGAACATATGTTCAACCTCAATGGATTTTTGATTGTATTAATAAGAGTGAGTTAGTTACTGTTAACAAATACGCACCTGGTGAAATATTACCACCACATTTATCACCATGGGGGGATGCTGGTGGATATGAACCTGGTGTTAATGATAAGGTTAAAGCAGGAGAAGAAGGAGAAGAACAAGCAGAAGAAGAAGAGGAAGAAGAAGAAGATGAAGAAGAAGAAGACGAAGAAGAAGTTGAAGAAGATGAAGAAGAAGAGGAAGACGATGAAGAACTTATTGCTCAAAAAGAATTAGAAAAAGAAGCTGCAGGTATTTATGAAACTAAAGAACCAAAATCTAAATCAAAGAAGAGAACTAAAGAAACAGTAGAAGACGAAGAAAAAGAATTAAAGAAAATTATGATGACCAATAAACAACGTAAATTATATAATAAGATGCAATATGGTATAAATAAGAAACAAGAGAGAGAAGATTTGTTGAATAAGAAGAGAAAGAAGTTAGCAAAGACTAAGAAGGAATTAAATGATTTATAATTAGGTAGTAGAGGTTAATTAAATAAATGACTGTATTCGGAAAATTTTGTAGGTTCTCTGATGTGGTATTACGTTATGATGAATGTGTGAGGTAGAAAACCTGTGAGGGTATAGAAAACCTGAGGGTACAGAAATCTGCGACAACTGGTAACCCAATGATACGATCTACTATTGGTAAACCCATAACTAAGAATGAAATAGCAAAAATACTAAAGCCTTCATGGAGTGTTAAAACCATTATTAATAATAAAGTTCACGAAGAAATTAATGAGGATGTTGTCAAGAAAATTATACGATTATCAGGACTTAATGAAAGTAATATAGAAGGATTCAGAAAATCATTAAACTCACAATTATCATTCATAAACTCTTTATATGAAGGCAATAGTCCTGGAGTGGATAGTAATAAGAATAACACATTGTTTAGGTTAATAAAATCCGATCATAGACCTGAAGAACCTTTAACTCTAGACATGATCCAACAACAGATAAAAGATTTAAAGCCTAGTGAAGAAAAGGGAGAGATTGGTTTTGAAAAAAATGATTATTTTGAAATAAAAAGGACTAAATAATCAATTAAGAAGGGATAAATAATCAAATAAAAAGGACTGAATAATCAAATAAAAAGGACTAAATAATCAAATAATAATAGGTTCTATATATTTGTTAAGATACATATATATTAATGTTAATATGTAATAATATACAAGTAAACATTTTCATCATTTTGCTACTCTACTATCCATATAGATTCTATCAGGTATTTCAAACTTCACTAAATTCTTCAAGAATTCTTGAAGTTTGATTAATTCTTTTGTTCCTTGATTTACTAAATCTAAATCTGTTGCTTTTGGTACGTTTATAAATGCTTTAATTTGAAACCCATTAGAGTCATCCAATAACTTTAAAGGAATCTTATCAGCTTTATCATCATTTGTAGGTTTATAACCATCATCTCTAATAAAAGTCTTTGTGATTTCTATGACAATATCTCCATGGAAAAATCGTATACCTTTAATCCAATATTGATTTATTACATCATACCCTAAATCATTTAAAAACTGTAAAAATGAATCTTTTGTATCTTCAGCTTGTCCATTATCCTTACGTATCCTTTCAATCAGCATATGATTGTGTACTAATGTCAGTTCATAGATGGTTTGTGCTGATGCTAATTGATTCTTTCCAGCTATAGGGATATCCGAAATCTGAAGAGTCCATTTTTTATCGACATTGTTTGAAGTACTGGATGTACCGGTGAATAATTTATCAGTGAATTGAGTTTCTAGGATAGCTGTATTTATATCAATACTCTCATCATCCCAAGTAGTTATCAGTTTCATAAAATAGCTTTCAATTTGATTAACTTTTCCAGGTTCGAATTTTGGTTTAAAAACATTGGTTGGTTTACACAACATGGTATATGTTGATACATTCTGAGGAGACGTTAAACCTGTGAATGCCTGAAGTGTTGAAACTGTTTGTACATAATTTGTATATGGGATTGTTGATACTAACGAGAGCTGATGAACCATTTCGTTTGAGATTTCTCACTGTTGACAGGAATATGGGGATATAGGAAATATACATCGAGGACTTTAGATTGAAATAAGTAACCTTCATTAAGTCAGAGAATATAATAGACGTCAATTACATAAGCTAATATAACAAATACTTAAAACGTTTGTATTACTATGTACAAATTTATGTGACATATCACATATACGATTTATAACTTATTTGATTCAATTCACCATCTATTACAAAATAAATAGTAAATCCTTAACTGCCCTTCAATAAACAACAAAACCTACTACAGAAAAACTATTGATCTTTCTTCAATTCTTCACCTTCTTTTGGTATTTCTTCAGTAAAGGCTACTATAATAAATCCAATCAATACAACATTAGCAATCAATGCACTTAAACCACCACTAATCAAAGTATTATTAAATAAATATTGTAAGATAAAAAACGCCGTTATAGGGAATATTATCATAGCAGCTGTGAAGAATATCAATTTATTGATAACACTACGTGGTATTTCTGCCATGATTGATGATAGGGTGAAATTGATTAGTGCGAAAATTTTCGTCAGGGTTAACCATGTTGATTAAGTCTATTATATTATCTGCGTTGTTATCAACAACTTTAGGGTTTGTTGATACTGCTCCAGTGTATAGTAACAAACCCCTTCCTTCAAAATATATTGTATCATCTGAGGAATTAATTTCTCATATCAATGATAATTTCTGTAACCAAGAAATCCAAATCTTGTCCAATCAAGAACAAATCAATGTTGATCAATTATCATCTTTAGAGGTTATTAAGCATGTCAAATACGATAATAAGGATAGTTTAAAACAATTAGCTTCAGTTTGTGGAGGAAAAACTGAAATTATTCATGATTTGAGTCAAGCTGATTTATCTAAAGTATTGATTGTTCAAAATATCCCTAGTTTCCCAAAAATCAGTGATAACATTAAGAATTTCATCAATTCTCTTAATAAAAGAGACGTTGAAGATTTAAACGAAGTAGAAGAATTACTTGATGAAGCAGAAATCTTGGAACAAGTCGAAGAAGAATTCGAAAAAGCTAAATCTTTAGCTGCTGAAGAAGAGGAAGAACTCACGATTTTTAGTGAAACTCCTAATGTTGAAGTTGCCAAATCTGGAAAGAAAAATAGTAGTTTATTCAATAATTATCAATTCTTTAGTTCTGGTATTTTTATGTGTATGATTGTTAGTTTCTTCTTGTTATTTATCTTTAGCATTGCTGTTGGATGGTTAACTTCTATTGATATAACTTACAAGAGTTTTGAAAAGGAAATTGACTATGAGAAAAAGAATGAATAGGTTAATAAACCAATTCGTATAGTTATACTGTGTGTATCTATATAATAGACGTAATTATTTTGAACCGGGAAGTTCCTTTAATGAATTAATAAACATAAGGAATAATTTTATAAGGAACTTTCCTTTTATATTCATCCCAACTTTCACCATATTTTGCAGCACATTTTTCATCATCTCTTATTTGTCTATGAATTAATAAAGTAGCGAAATAAATTGCATAGAAATAAGTTAAGATCGTACCAAAACCTGTGGTTAAACACCAACTTAACCCAATCAACCAATCACCAAAATAATTGATATGTTGACTTAAACCCCACCATCCTTCAACTAATAAGCTGGAACCGGTTTTAGTCTTAATCAGCTTAAGATGATTCAATTTTCCGGCTTTAAAGTCCAGTTTCTGTTGATTAGCACAATGGAAGATGGTATAACCCAAACCACTAAGTAATACGATAGCTACACAGTTAACAGTACCAAGATGTAATGGATGAACAGTTAAATATCTTGCTTGTAAAGTATAAGACCAAGGAACCCAAGCTAAATCACCAAAGGCAAGCATATATCCAAAACCATCAGTGACGATATCCATCATAGTAATAACCCCTTCTTCATTCAAAACCCCATCAAATATATACCATCCTTGTAAAGCATTGATCAAGATTAAAGAATCAGATACGTTACCTTGTTGATATTGATGATACAAACAGGATAAATTGATTGCTAACCAGAGTAATAAACCTGGTTTTAATTCACAAAAGAATTTGATATCCCATGGACCCAATTTAGGATTTAATTCTCTACCGATGAACCAATCATAAATAAAATTACCAGTATTACCTGGCGTTGCTAAGATTCTTTCATTGGTACCAACACCATTTGGTTTGATTGTAGGTATATATGACATAATATAAACAATTCCTGATAAGATAAAGGAGAATACAATACATACCAAAGTCAATTGTAATTGATGTTCATAAATAAATTCAAATTCAGGTAATGAAGGTAAAAAATAGAATCTGGAAACTTCTATACTACTCAACACTATCAATAAGTTTAAACCATTAATATTATAAGTTAAATAAGAACCATCTCTTAATTTTGTACCTTGAAGTTTCTTACCAGGAATGATTAAGTCTAAACCAAGTAAACCAAAGAACCAACAAAGATAAAAAATCCAAGAACTTGAATCGAATGCCAAATCATAAACTTCTTCATAAGTTGGTAAATTAATGTGGAATAAATCCAAATATTTGGTATTTGAGTTAAGTAAGATCCCAAAGACAGTAATTACTACTGGGAGACCTAATGTGACAGCTAAGGCACCTACTGGGCCACCAAATTGTTTTTCAGTGGTGGGTGGATTTAACATTGCTGAATATTATACGATTGTAATGATCGTATCGTATTGTGAGGTATCGTTTAGGATGAGTCGTGGGGTTGATAAATGATCACGGGTCGAGTCACGCATTAATTTATCATGTGGTTAAACTCACATGACTATGCGGTCCAATAATTTTTTTGATTTAAATTTTTTTAATTTAACTAAAACGTATTTAAAAACGTAGTTAAAACCGAATTTAAAACCGAATTTGGTTTGTTAGTGCACTGGAAAGTGTTACTGGTTAATCATAAAGCAAGCATAATGGAAGCGCATGTATAAGGAGTAAAAATCTGAGGGTACATTAAACTTGCATAACTTGGATGTCGCAAATTATGCTAAGCCTGTGAATCTATATCACTGATTTACCAAGATTAAATCCGTTAATAATGCAGCTAGGTATTGGGAGAAGTCAAATATTGAAGTTATTCGTTGCTGGCGTAGAAATAATAACATTCAATATAATAAATCTCAATTAAAGTAAAAAACCTAATTACTGATAAGATCACAGTTTAAATGAAATTAAATGAATATCTGATACAGGGGCTGTGGAGTTGAAACCTTTTGATCTTCAAATATCTGTATAGATATTAGATTTTTAGTACACCTGATTGTAATGATAATCTAAAAATAATTTAAGGAATGCTACTTGAAATATATCCGTTCATATCTTCAATTCAAGTGACATCAATACTCAAAGATGTTGTCATGATCAAAACCACAATTACAACAATACGAACACCAGCATGTCTGATTACTGATGGTATTTGCTTGGTTTCACCATGATGCCCGAAGATAAATTATGTCGTTACAGTTAGCTCATCTTGTCTATTTTTATGTTCAAGCGTAATGTTTAAATTCTGCAGCAAAAAATCTACATATATAGTATCGGAACGATTGAAACAGTATGTGGAAAGGACTATCCTCGATTTTATGTTACATGTTACATTTTAGTTTATAAATACTTGAGTTGATGTAGATCTTGTAATTATAGTGAAATAAATGTTATAACAAGTGAGACATTCGTATTTGATGGTTGCACCTACTCTAAACGATTCCCGCCAGAGAAACCATGCTCATCTAGCGGGCCTGCAATCCATAAACTATATTGTAAAATATGCGGATTTAATGGCCCTATGGTTGTGTAACAAAGTCGTAAGAGTAAGGTGGCTATAAATTGCGTCCAAGCAAATGCAGCTGGTAATTATGAAGTACCTGAGGTTGACGAGCACCTTGATATCAGGATTGGAGTATTATGTCCACTTGATACATGAAAAAAGTCAGAGACATGGCGTATTTAAGCACACCCTATTGTTATTTTTATATGCGAGATCATTGTGATTTGGTAAGCAGTTTTGCATATCCGCAAATACAGTTAATCCCAGTTATAGACCGCACCTACATCAACAGGATGTCGTACCCTCACTATCTAAAAAATTGCTCGGTACGATTAAGTAATTCACTGCTTCAATTTAGCTGCAAAATTGAAAATCTCGTTATCGTAAAAATAATTTTAAGACAAAATTAGTGAAGTCCTAATTAATTTAAATAGTACGTATTCAATATAAAGCAATTACGCTATGGTTATATAAAAAATTCGTATAAGCTGTTTTAAACTTTTGTCAACTGATTTAAAAAGTTTATGTATTTTTGTGTGATCAATTAATAATAGAATGGGACAAAAATCTAAATACTTTTACCAAGAACGAATTATTCGGTACAAAATTATTCAGTGGCTGAGGTGTTTGCAACAATGATAAGGTGTATTTAGAGAGACGGATAAAAAATTTAGAAAAAGATACATTTAGATACATTAATTTTATATGGATCAATTTCAGAAATGCTATAAGTGTAATTGGTGCCTATTAATATTATTTATAAGGCACACAACTCAATCATACGTAAAATACACTTGGCTCCGAGCTTGAATCCCGCTACGCTTTAGACTCTACCTCCTCTTTTTTACAGTGTGTTTACTAGTCTACAGTATTATGTCACAATACATGCTTCACCATAGTTACTCTAAACATTAGCTGCAAGGAACTTTATCCCACACAAAATGTAACAGTATTGCCGTAATTGGAGAAAGCCATAGCCCTGGCAGTCCTGGCAGATGCATTATAAGGTAAACTTTTATCTCTAAACTCGCACGAGATATTTTATATCTAGGGCCCGAACGAGTTCTTAAAAGGGTGGTGTAAATTTGCCCGAAAGCCTTATTAATTTAAGATGAAGGACTTGAGAATTTGCCTTTCCTTCCAGTCACATTTGATGCGGAGGGTTTAAGATTACTGACATTTATATTTCATATATCAAGATAGAGAGAGCCAGAATCAATTGGTTTCCTCATAAGAATTGTTAAAACATATATACTGTATTTTCACATGATATTATCGAAATTTAATATTTTATTATACGAATTGACTTTCTAACCATAGCAATTTCTATATATTGCAACTAAGAATTTCAAAGACACAAGAGCAAATTCAAAATATACCTCTATGTGATTTATAAATGTCGCGACGATATTTTCTTGTTAATGGGGGTGTGATATTTACTAGCTCATTTTAGCGTAACACATTGACACCGAGCTGAATAATAGGCCAATAACCATAAATAATGGGAATGTAGAGTGAGATGCTTCGTGCATGAAATTTGAACCAAGGTCTCCTTGTGATGCCGTTTTTTTATTACCGAAGAATAGAATGGCCCCTGGAGAAGGTATGAGCAATTAATTTTAAAAATAGTAGAGTTTTGTTAAATATAGTATCCTGAATGTCAAAGGTCTTGGAAACTTAAACTTAAGTAGACGATAATTAATAATATAAGTTTGATAAAATTTATTCTAGGTATTAAACTCAAATAATTAGTCAGGGGTTAAAGTTTAGCGAAGTGAAATTAGTGCTAATCTTCATAAACGCAAAAAATTAAGCATAGCGAATAAAATATAATGTAGGTTAAACTTGAAAAGGGGAATGATAAGTAAGCAGTTACGAAAAACTTAAGAGGCGTACGTATTATTTGATAAAGTTAAAATTAAGGGATTAAATAATTTAGCAGTTTTAGGAAATATAATTATCTCAGAACAATTGATCTAGACTAGGAATTTAACTTTTTTAGGATAGCAATGAGTTCGTAATAGCAATATATGCGATATGGAGAGAACATATCTTAGGACCCGTAGTACACCTAGAAAAGTTGGAATTAAGGCATAACTACTTAAAAATGGGGAAATTAAGATGCATCGATGATGGGATAATTTATTAAGTAGAGCGGAGTAAATAAATTAAACGATCAAAAGATAATTTAGAGGGTTTAAAATTTAAAGGGTTTATCAAAGACGTTATCTAGAAGGTCACAAGCATAAATTAGGTTACTGGCTAGGAGGCTTAAGAATGCATTTCATAATCTTGAAAATCATAAACTATGAACGTTTAATTATCAAAAGACATCCGGTCGTGGTCCGTTAGGATAACACCATTGTACTATGCACCTTCATTATCAGGAATTCCCAGGCTACAACCACACCGACGACATGTTTACAACAAAGGGATTGTTAAACAATTATCCATAAAGACAATCAAATACATCATCAATGGTTCAATTTCTTTTTAATGCTCATTATCAATCTAACCACCACTTTTGTTAAATTACTTGCAGATTTAATCTGGGATTAATTTTAAAAAAAAACCTTACGCGTTGCATAGGGAGGTTGTAAAAAAAAAAAACTTTATATAAAATATTTGAAAAATCCACTTTTAGTTTTTTTATAGATACTAATTGTGTTTGTAAAATTCATAACTTCAGTTTATAAAAGAGCTACCAAGATTAATATATACTCTATCATTTGTTTAATTCGATCCTTTTTAATTTTTGATATTTGATTTTGGTTTTACATCCTACTTGCATTTTATCCAGCATTTGATTTACATTAGTGATTTTCCAAGTAATTTATTCATCACTTATTCGTTAATACATCAGTTGATCAAAAAGATTGACATTACATTAACATACATTAGGACATTTATCTGCAGACGTTAATAAATTATAAACTTTTTGCATTTGGCATAGATTCGGCTTTTACTACGTCACCTTAAGACATCGACATCCACATTTGACATTTAAGGCGAGAAAAAATTCTTACGGTTTTTAGATTATGGGAAGTTTAGCAACACCTATTAATTTAATGAACAATCTTACACCTAAAAGGAAAAGGGGTAGACCTCCTAAGCCTAATAATTTTAGTAATAAGATCACAAAGACTATTAATATTAGTATTAATACATCACCACTTTCAAATCTGCCTAGTGCTGAGAATAACTCCAATCAAATCGTTAAACAGGGTATACCTGATATTTTCACCCCTACTATGAGAGTTAGTCCTAATAGTAGAATTAAAAAGAGACATTCCAAAAAGAGCAGAAGTATTAGTTCTGTTGATTCCATTAATGATAGTCCTATTAATAAATCTGATGGGTTAATTAACTCCAAGACTTTAGATAATATTTCTATGATTACCAATGGAAAGAGAAAGGCTACTGAGGTATTAACACCTCCTCCAACTATTAAATCCAAGAAAATTGATAAGAGTTTATTACCCCCTGCTTCAATTAGAAATGATAAGGAGGAAGACTTAGACTTTAATTTGAAATTAATGATTGATGATTCTGGTAAAGCAGTTTTACAACCACCTGATCATCAACAATTGCCGATTGTACCACCACAATTAAATCAACAGAATACTCATCCTAATGCACTTAATTATAATATTTATGGAGCACAACAAAATCTTATGAGTAGTCAATATCAGCCAATGCAAAATGGTACACCCAATCATGGTAACACTCCTTATAATCGAAGTTTATCATATTCAGTAGGTGTACCAGAAGACAAACCCAAATTAGTCCATTCTAATTCTGTTATAGGTATAGAATCAAATTATTTAGATTCAATGGATTTTGATTATGGACAGGTCCCAAATCAAAAGGTCAATAATGGAATCAATACAAATGGTGGTAGTAATGGTAATATTAATGGTAATATTAATGGCAATATAAATGGCAATATAAATGGCAATACAAACGGTGTAAATGGTAATACAAATAATGTAAATGGAACTACCTTTTATAGTGAAAATAATCCTCCACAAACTCCTAAGAAGGATTATAGTTTATCAAGTGGATTCACTCCTTTATCATACAATTTAACACCACAATTCAATTCTATGATGAACTCAATATTTAATTCTCCTAAGAAATTCAATCTGCAATATTTGTATCAAGATTTTTTTAGTCAAATGCCTTCTCAGACACCAACTACTGTGACCAACCCTGGTAATAGTAGTGGTAATAGTAATGGTAATGGCTTCGGATTAAATTTGAATTTTAATGACTTACAATATAATTATAATGAAGATGGTGACGCAAGGTTAGCATTAAAGAAAATGATTCATGTTAAGAGAAAGTAAGGGTATAGATGTATAATATAAGAGATACGGAAAAAGACTTATTTCCTCTATGATTCGCCTAAGAAGATAATTGACTATCGAAATTTACTCTAGAAAATCCACTGTGGCAGATTATAATTAGATAGTTCAATTTGGACCTTTGATAATTGCCTTATAACATCCAACTTACACTAAAAATATTCTTTCATCCACAATAAGGCTTACATTCACAAACATCTCCTCTTAGATTAAAGTGCAACATTTACCGTAGTATCCCGTAGTAAGCCTTGATTAATAAATTCACACGGCGATTTAAGACAACATACTTCAAAATAACCCTTAATACAATTGACCTGAATAATTTTGACCCTATTATAATTTATTGACTCTACTTCGACAGAGTGGCTTAGTGATTAATGCATATTATTAGATCGATTGTTATAACCAAGTATTGACGTTAAAAAGTTATTCAACGTCCCAAGACTATACACACAAACCATCAACACTAGGCAAGTCCTTATGACTACCCCTAAACCTCTTATCCAATCCTTTAATGAAAAGGAGATAAACATCTACCAAACATCCTGTCACCCATTAGGTGTCGTCATAGATTACATTGCACGGTTATAGTTACTGGGTGAAATATTCTTTGGACATTGGGTTAACTTAACCGAACTAAAAATCGGAATTGCTTACATCGGTAAATGCTTAATGACTACATATACGACGGATCGATTCACTTCCCGATGGTCCTTATTAATTACCTGATAGAGGCAACAAAAAATAATTTTTAGGTAATAAATCTATAACTGGATCTGGCTATACAGATCTATAATCTAGGGACCGAGTTAAGTGATTTTTACCCAATTTAGAAATATTGCTTGATGATAAACATTCTTGATAAACATGAACAATTGATAAATTAATGTGTAAAGGGTCAAGTTAATTTGATGAAGGTAAAAAGGTTATGAAGTCATGGACAGTTGATTGTCAGATGTCGTTGGTTATTTCCGAAAAGGGTTTGTTAATTAAAGCTGTCTAATCAGGATATCACTGAAATTTATTTATCGTGACAATGTTCAAACCTCGTAAGGTCTTTGTTACCCTGACAAACGATAATAATAATTTGATACACTGTGAAAACGGTAAGGCAGTTGGTTACACAATGTATGAGGCATTTAGAGTAAAATAGTTGAAATTGTTATCTAGACCGGTACACCAAGGTACACTGAAGACACTTGAAATAAGACACTTCAAATAAGACACTTAAAACAAGACACTTAGAATAAGACACTAGACACTTTAACCAACACACGAGAAAAAAAAACTTAGAATTACCCGGATAATAAGGTATAAAAATAACTCAGCACTTCAGTAAATCTCAGTATAAAGAAAAACCAAAAACTTTATTAACCTATCCACGACTGATGATGTGAAAAACTTGAGAAGACTGAAAAAAAATTTTTCATTACTATACATTATGTCTCATAGAAAATACGAACAACCAAGACACGGTTCCTTAGGATTCTTACCAAAGAAAAGAGCTGCTAAGCAAAGAGGAAGAGTTAAGTCATTCCCAAAAGATGTTAAATCTAAACCAGTTTCATTAACTGCTTTCTTAGGTTACAAAGCTGGTATGACTACTATTGTCAGAGATTTAGACAGACCAGGTTCTAAAATGCACAAAAGAGAAGTTGTTGAAGCTGCTACTATTGTTGATACTCCACCATTAGTTGTTGTCGGTGTTGTTGGTTACGTTGAAACTCCAAGAGGTTTAAGATCATTAACCACCGTTTGGGCTGAACACTTAAGTGAAGAAATTAGAAGAAGATTCTACAAAAACTGGTACAAATCTAAAAAGAAGGCTTTCACCAAATATTCTGCTAAATACGCTAAAGACTCAACTCAAGTTGAAAAAGAATTAGCTAGAATTAAGAAATACGCTTCTGTTGTCAGAGTTTTAGCTCACACTCAAATTAAAAAGACTCCATTAAGTCAAAAGAAAGCTCACTTAGCTGAAATTCAAATTAACGGTGGTTCCATCGCTGAAAAAGTTGATTTCGCTAGAGAACATTTCGAAAAAACCGTTTCAGTTGATCAAGTTTTCGAACAAGATGAAATGATCGATGCTATCGCTGTTACTAAAGGTCATGGTTTCGAAGGTGTAACCCACAGATGGGGTACCAAGAAATTACCAAGAAAGACCCATAGAGGTTTAAGAAAAGTTGCTTGTATTGGTGCTTGGCATCCAGCTAATGTTAACTATACCGTTGCTAGAGCTGGTCAAAACGGTTACCACCACAGAACTTCTATCAACCATAAAGTTTACAGAATTGGTAAAGCTGGTGATGAATCTTCAGGTACTACTGATTATGACAGAACCGTTAAGACCATCAACCCATTAGGTGGTTTCGTTAGATATGGTTTAGTTAACAATGATTTCGTCTTATTAAAAGGTTCTATCCCAGGTACCAAAAAGAGAATCATTACTTTAAGAAAATCATTATACACTCCAACTACCAGAAGAGCTACTGAAAAAGTCCAATTAAAATGGATTGATACTGCTTCTAAATTCGGTAAGGGTAGATTCCAAACTCCTGCTGAAAAACATGCTTTTATGGGTACTTTAAAGAAAGACTTAAACTAGATTTATTTATAGATAGAGTTTAATAAGACTTTTGTGTAGTAAAAAATAATAAATATTTCCCATAATTTATCGTTCCGAATCTTTTAGTTCGTTCCGTTACGTGGCTGTAGATATTATTTCACATTACCCCTTATGTCCCTATACCCTTAATTCCCTATAGGCTTCATGTATCTCAAGCCTTTATTTCGCATAGGCCCTCTTTCGCTATAGGTTATTTCTAGAAAATATTTGCAACCCTTAAAGTTTATTTGTGACGTGGAATTGTTGAAATAAACCTAAATTGTATTAGTAATGCTTTCGAGAACCGTATTTGATGAAATTCTGAACGAAACTTTAAAGGTAAATGATATCCGACTGACACATCAATGACACATGTGTCAATTCTATGACACATGAAATGACATATTTAATAGAACATGAATGAAACAATTTAACAAAACTGTAAATCATTCTTATCTATAACCCCCTCGTGTATTTTTATCCCTTTTTAGGGAGATTAATTTCCCTTTTTATGATCATGCCATTGATATCAAAGGTTTTCCGCCAAAATTTCCGTTCCGTTGGTTTCTCTATCTCCTTTGCCACTTCGGTTTAGTTAGAAATTCAGCGTTATCAGGATGAAAAGACCTTTGTGAATAGGATGTCGCATTTCTCTATTTTCAATCTTGTAATACCATAAACCTAATATCAGCTGGAAGAGATTTGAATGAAGGATTTTGTGAGTTCGAGTATTTAGTTTAGTTTTAAGGAATTTGAGTTTTCACTAAATGATATATAAAAAATGTCATAGAATGTTAAAGCTTTAATAATAGAATGATTCTCGGTCTATCACTAAGCCCCATTCATTGGGGTGAGTCAGTTTGGGAATTTGTCTCCTTAATTGAAGTAAGTATAGCTAATATTGGTAAAATCAACACTCCGGGAATATAAATATGTTTATTTTAACCTCCTGATTGGTTCAAAAAACCCCCTATCATGTAGTTTCGTAAATTCATAAGAATGTCCTGAACTAATGATTTGATCAATTCTAGGATCAATTAAAGTATGAATCAAAGTGGTACGAATTTCGTTAATAAGCACGAAATCAAATTCTAATTCTCTATCTTGAGACACTAGCCATTTGCTCTAAACATAGTAATCTTCATCATTCGAAGACTCGTATACACCATCATAACTAACCTAATGGATTCACTTGCAACACTCGCATTTTTACGACTTACCGTATTTGTCAAATCTTATAAGATTTGAAATGGATTTACATTCAGTTCACTTAAATGACCTATATAATAATTCTGATGAAGAAGTAAATTTCATTTTACCCATTTTTCCATTAGATTTATTAAATTACAGACTAATCTCTAAATTGAAATCACAGTCGATAGCCGATTTGCATTTGTTTTATTCGCAGTGCGCCTCCATCATAATATGGCTCAGAGGTAACGATAATGGATTTTCTATTTGTGTCTTTCAAATGTTTAAAGCTTCAATAGCAAATATGTAGGATATAAGATTTCTTTAATATAACTAAAACTGATATAATAATCGTTTAAAAATAAAACTCAACTATAAGAATTTCCGATAACCATTACCAATATAGAGACATCCTAATAACAAAGGTGAGATATTCATCCCGAAAATAATGTAATAAGCAAATAAATTTCCCTTATTAAGACCAAGTCACTAATATCAAAACATTATTATTTCCGTCGATATTTCCGTGAACTTTTCCATCTACTTCTCCTTTTCGCTTTTGTTAAGAAGTAAACATCGCTTAATTGGGCAAGGGTTTTGAATGATGCTTACCTAAGCGCTGTTTGTAAGACAAATATGTAGGATGAAAAAATGAAATTCTGGAAGTATTCCTCCTGGAGCAATGTATAAAAGAGTGGCAAATGACATCAGGTTATTCTCAGGTTTAATGGAATGCAATGGTCATATATAGATATATTAAGGCAGTTGCTTAAGTAAGGATATCCCTGATTTTAATCCAGCCAGTAATATTTAAAATGATGACCCAGTTATAATTTAACTTTAAACTGAAATTGATAAGATCTCGTAACTGTTAGCCCGTTGAGGATTCACGAACTGTCTCCTTGTTTCGCCGCTATAGTGCGAAATCGCCGCCTCCTAAAGCCGCACCTCTAATGCCGTATAGTAGTGAGTTAAAAGTGAAATATTTGCCATCATAGTTCTTTGGCTAAAAGTTTTATTTTACTTTATAATGTCGATCTCTACTTATCAATCTAGACCCTATTAAATCCATCATACTACCCCTTAAAGCCCTTAATCTCCGACTCTTTTAAAATCAATTGCTGCAAATATACCGGGAAGGAAAACCTCACAACGTTCCGTGTGCGACTGGTATATAAAAGGTAATCAATCCCCCCCAAAAAAACAAAACAATCATGACCGATCAGGAGGATGTGTTGAAATTGCAGAAGAGGTTTTTAACGCCTTTATTATCAAAACAAGTACCTCCTGTACCTGCTGAAGAGGATAGGCCTATCTTACCCGAAAGAACCACTAATATTTTATCTAGAGTTTTTTTCGCTTGGTTTACACCTATACTTAAAGTTGGTTATAAGAGAACTTTACAACCTAATGATTTATTTGCCCTTTCTGAAGAGGATAAGGTTAAAATGATGGCCGAGAATTTCATGACTTACTTTAATCATTATTTACTCCAAGCTCAGAATAGTTACCTCGAACAAAGAGCCAAAGATAAAGAGATGAGTCGTAAGAATAAAGAAAAAACAATGTCAAAAGAAGAAATAGAGAAAAATGATAGTTCTGATGATGAAGATGATCTTGAAGATTTCCAAGTCCCAAAATCTGTAATTTTTAAATCACTTTTCATGACTTTTAAAGTACGTTATACGTTTGCTTGTGCTTTTATATTAACTGCTAATCTTTCTTCCAGTTTGGCACCATTATTAACAAAGAAATTGATTAATTTTGTTCAACTTAAAGCTTTAGGATTACCTGCAAAAGATGGTGATGGTGTAGGTTATGCTATTGGATCAGTTTTATTAATTTACCTTGCTGGTCTTTGTATAAATCATGGGTTCTATAGAGCTATGTTGGTTGGTGCACAAGCTAGAGCTGTTTTAATCAGTTGTATTTTAAATAAATCTTTTAAATTAAGTCCCGCTGCCAAACATGATTTCCCAAATTCTAAGATTACATCTATGATGGGAACTGATGCTTCAAGAGTTGATTTTGCCTTGGGATTTCAACCATTTTTAATCACTTTTCTTGGTCCTTTTATTACTATTGTTGTTATATTAATTGTTAATATTGGTGTAAGTGCTTTAGTTGGTATTGCTATGTTAATTGTATATATTGCTACAATGGCAGTACTTTCTAAGTACTTATTAAATTTAAGAAGTTTAGCTCAAAAATTTACCGATAAAAGAGTTAATTATATTAAAGAAGTATTGAATGATTTGAAAATTATTAAATTTTATAGTTGGGAAGATGCTTATTTTAAGAATATTTCTGAGGTAAGGAACACAGAAATGAATATTATTAATAAGATGCAAATGTTAAGAAATTTTATGGTTTCAGGTGCTATAAATTTATCAATTTTTTCATCAATGGTTGCCTTTTTGGTCCTTTATGCTATTGGTTCAGGTAGGAGAACACCAGCAAATATTTTCTCATCAATTTCGTTATTTAATAATTTCACAAATTTGGTTTTTATGTTACCTATGGCATTATCAGCATTATCAGATGCTATGATTGGTATTCAAAGAATTGGAAATTTCTTAAATGCTAAAGAAATCCAAGAATCTGAAGGTTTAGTTACTGCTAGTAATGAAGTTATTGATTATATGGATGGTGAAAATTTATCTATCAAAGTTAATAATGCTACATTTGAATGGGAAGTTTATGAACCTGATGAAGAGGCTGCAAAGAAAGAAAAAATGTCCAAAGAAGAACGTAAAGATTATGAAAAGAAAGTCAATAAAGAAGCTAAACAGAAAGCCAAAGAAATCAAAAAACAAAAGAAGAATGGTACATATATTGAGCCAGAGAGAAAGAATAGACATGTTAAGAAACAGATTGATGCCGATTCTGGTTTCATGGGTTTGAATAATGTCGATTTTGATATTAAAAAAGGTGAATTCGTTGTTATTACTGGATTAATTGGATCAGGTAAATCATCTTTATTAAATGGTATTTCTGGATTTATGAGAAGAGTTGGTGGTTCTGTTGATGTTAATGGCTCTTTGGTTTTATGTGGACAACCATGGATTCAAAATACTACTGTAAAAGAAAATATTTTATTTGGATCTGAATTAGACCATAGAAAATATCAAGAAATCATCTATAGTTGTTCATTAGAAGGAGATTTAGAAATCTTACCAGCTGGAGATCGTACTGAAATCGGTGAAAGAGGTATCACCTTATCTGGAGGACAAAAAGCTCGTATTAACTTAGCTAGAGCAGTTTATTCTGATCGTGATATTATGTTATTTGATGATGTATTATCAGCTGTTGATGCTAGAGTTGGTAAACACATTATGGAGAATTGTATTTTAGGCTTATTAAAGGATAAGACCAGAATTTTGGCTACTCATCAATTATCATTAATTGGTGCTGCTGATAGAGTTATATTTTTAAATGGTGATGGTACCGTATCAGTTGGTACTTTAGATGATTTACAAGCTAATAATGAAGGATTTAAGAAATTGATGGCTTTCAGTAGTGAAAAGGCAAAGGAAGAAGAAGAAGAAGCCAATGCTGATGCTGCTGAAGAACAACCTGAAGAAGAGAAAGAACTTATTAAAAGACAATTAACAAGAAAATCAACTAGAGGTTCTAATATTGACAAATTAGACGAAGAAGCTATTCATAGAGAGTATAACTTAGATTCTGAAGCTGATGGTCAATTAGTTCAAGATGAAGCCCAAGCTGTTAATGGTGTTTCTTTAGGTGTCTATTTAACTTATTTCAAATTAGGTCAAGGTGTTTTCAAGAAGAATTCTCATCTTCCAATTGTCGTAATTATTATGGTCATTGCTACCTTTTGTTATCTTTTCACTAATACCTGGTTATCATTCTGGACTGAATATAAGTTCAAAAATAGAAGTAATGGATTCTATATCGGGATTTATGTTATGTTTACTTGTTTATCATTCATCACCATTACTATGTTGTTAACTTTAGTGGGATACATTAATAATCGTGCTTCTGCTAAATTGAACATAACTGCCACTAAAAAGATGTTACATGCTCCAATGGCTTATTTAGATGTTACACCAATGGGAAGAATTATTAATAGGTTTACCAAAGACACTGATGTTTTAGATAATGAATTAAGTGATCAAATTAGATTTTTCACTTTTATGGTTACTAATCTCATTGGTATTATTATTTTAGCTATCATATATTTACCATGGTTTGCTATAGCTGTTGTTCCATTCTTATTCATTGCTTATATATTTGCTGAAGTTTATCAAAGTTCTGGTAGAGAAATCAAAAGAATTGAAGCCGTTCAAAGATCTTTTGTTTATAATAATTTCAATGAATGTTTAGCTGGTAGAGATACCATTAGAGCATATCAATCAGAACTGAGGTTTTTAAAGAAAAATAATTATCACATTGATAGAATGGATGAGGCTTATTATTTAGTTATTGCTTCTCAACGTTGGGTTGGTATTAATTTAGAATTGGTTGCTTGTGCTTTACCATTAATCATCACTTTATTAACAGTTTTCAGGGTTTTCAATATTAATGCTTCCTCCACAGGTTTAATTGTAAGTTATGTTATTTCTATTGCCGGTCAAGTTGCATTTTTAGTTAGAATTTATACACAAGTTGAAGTTGGTATGAATTCAACTGAAAGATTATTTGAATATGCTTATGAATTAGAACAAGAAGCTCCTTATCGTATTCCAGAAAATGATCCAAAACCAAGTTGGCCTGAATTTGGTTCTATTAATTTCAAAAATGCTTCATTAGCTTACAGACCAGGATTACCATTAGTTCTTAAGAATCTTAACCTTGATATTAAACCACAAGAAAAGATTGGTATTTGTGGTAGAACTGGGGCCGGTAAGTCTTCTATTATGACAGCATTATATAGATTAGCCGAATTACTGAGTGGATCTATTGAAATCGATGATGTTGATATTGCAAATTTAGGTTTAAAATCTTTAAGATCTAAATTATCAATTATTCCACAAGATCCTGTTTTATTCCGTGGTTCTATAAGGAAGAATTTGGATCCATTCGGTGAACTGAATGATGAAAAATTGTGGGATGCTTTAAGAAGAGCCGGTTTAATTGAAGAATCTAAGTTAGCTGGAGTTATCAATCAAAATAAAGATGATAGTTTACACAAGTTCCATTTGAATCAAGAAGTCGAAGATGAAGGTGCTAACTTCTCCTTAGGTGAAAGACAATTGATTGCTTTAGCCAGAGCGTTAGTTAGAGATTCAAAGATTTTAATCTTGGATGAAGCTACATCATCAGTTGATTATGAAACTGATGCCAAGATTCAAGCTACAATTTCCAGTGAATTTAGTGATTGTACGATTTTATGTATTGCTCATAGATTGAAAACAATTGTCAATTATGATAGAATTTTAGTTCTTGATAGAGGTGAAATCAAAGAGTTTGATACTCCTTGGACATTGTTTAATAATAAGGGAGGTATCTTTCAACAAATGTGTGAAAAGTCAAAGATTACTGCTGATGAATTTGAGAGAAGTTAACTTTTTTCTTCTTTCATTATTACTTTTTAAGTGTTTGTGTTGTACACAAACAGGTATTTAAAATACCATTGTAAATAATATTTGTAAATAGTTTATTTTTGAACATGAATATTTAATATACTTTAATATGTAAAAATTTGCAACCAAACCACGACATTTACTTTTACTTATTAGAACAGTGCGACACCTATTATTCCGTAATAAAAGTGGTGCGACATTACATTTATATATGGTTGCAAAAATCACAAAAGTGCAACATAAGTACAAAACCAATTTGTGTCAAAATGTTTTTATTTTTATTATTTACAATTATTAATGCTTTATATATCCCAGAAAATGGTGATGATTGGACTTTATTGAAACCGGAACAATTAGGACCAGGGATTCAAACCCTTCCATTTCTTTTTGGGATTGTTGTGCAGTTAGCTGAGGAACCTATTAAGATTATCAATACTCATCAAATTGAAGATGGTCAAGTCCAAAAACCTGTTGAGTTAATTGATGAATATGAAGAAGAAGGTGATGACGAAGATGAAGATGAAGAATTAGATACTGAATTAGACTTAGATAATATTAAAAGAGATATTCAATTAGATGAGAATTTCCCTGTTAATGCTTATACCTGTATCCAAGACTCCACATTACAAATGTCGCTTACTGGAGGGATTTTAAGAGATGGTAGTAATCGAATTGGTGCAATTGTTTCAAACAGGCAATTTCAGTTTGATGGCCCAACACCTCAATATGGTGCAATTTATGCTAATGGCTGGTCAGTTGATGATGAAGGGTATTTGAATTTAGGTACCAGTTGTCAATTTTTCCAATGTGCTTCTGGTGAATTTTACAATTTATATGACCAGGCTATTGATGAAGCATGCGATGCCGTTAAGTTAAGAGTTATTCGTCTTGAACAATGTTAACTCATTTGTAGGATTATTAGTGATTCGGAATATCTCGTAAATATACCGTTAGTATTAGTGTTTAAAGATCTCTTGGTACGATGTCGTATGACACCATTATAATTTGAAGTGTAAAAACCAGCATTTATAACCGGGATGCATTGAATTAAGCCGTTATGAGGAGCCGGAAAAACTTTTCATAAGGGAGTTGGGAATATTTCCCGAACAGTAAGGTTCTATCAGCAAATTGTCTTATTCCATGCATTTGTTGCATGTTCCAAACTGCATAGTTGCAGTTTAAAATAACCGAATAAACCCAAACATAGGCACATGACTGATCATAAGTTGATTTTTCTGGTATCAGCTAATAGTTCATGCAATTATGGTAAACTTTTGCGCTCATTGGGTAAAACCTGACCTGGGCTCTGCCTAAATTCACTCAAAATCACTCAGACGGAAAAATTATGACACGAAATTTCTTTTTCGCAAATCCTTGACTTCCGTAAGAGTTTAAAACAATGTTTTTGTTTTGAGCTCTGTCCACATTCTCTCCAATAACAAACGTTCAAAAAATTTCCGGAGATTTTAAAAATTTTGTGGGACGTTTAGGTTGATCATGAAAACCTTAAAAATTCCCCAGGTTAATATTTGATTACAACTAGTTATTCCATTATTAATTCCAAAGTTGAGCATATCAAATTCTATAGGTAACCGGAAGAAATATTAAAGCAAGAATAATGAAAGGCTGAACAAATTCCCATATAATTTCGTCAAACGATGAGATGCGTGGTATGAGCTTGCGGAACAATTATTCTGCATGCGCTATTCCCATGGGGAGAGTAAAATTTTCGGATTAATTCTTTTTTTCTGGGAAACTGGTGATTCGTGCATATAGTTTTTCCGACAATTTCTTTTATGGGACAGCAGAGTTTTTCCAAACATATAAAAACCCAGTGTAATCCCTAACTTATTCATCAGGTTTCAATAACTTACAAATTCAATAATATGTCAGATTTACAAAGTGAGACACCAGTAAGTGGTGCACAGACTCCTATCGACAACACTTCCGTTGTTGATCAAAAATTCGAAGATAAAAGCTCATTACAAGATGAACCTTTACCAAGTTTAGATGCTAATAAATCATTCAAAGATTACATTTCCATTTCCATTTTCTGTTTATTAGTTGCCTTTGGTGGTTTCGTTTTCGGTTTCGATACCGGTACTATTTCTGGTTTCGTTAATATGCCAGATTTCAAACAAAGATTCGGTCAATTAAATGGTTCAGGTGAATACTACTTATCAAATGTTAGAGTTGGTTTAATCATTTCTATTTTCAACATTGGTTGTGCTGTTGGTGGTATTTTCCTTTCTAAAGCTGCTGATATGTACGGTAGAAGAATTGCTTTAGTTATTGCTATGGTTATTTACGTTGTTGGTATTATTATCCAAATTTCAAGTCAACATGCTTGGTATCAATATTTCATTGGTAGATTAATCACTGGTTTATCTGTCGGTATTGTTTCCGTTGTTTCACCAATGATGATTTCAGAAAGTTCTCCAAAGAAAGTTAGAGGTACTTTAGTTGTTTGTTATCAATTATTTATTACCTTAGGTATTTTCTTAGGTTACTGTACTACTTACGGTACTAAGAGTTATTCCGATTCAAGACAATGGAGAATCCCATTAGGTTTATGTTTCGCATGGGCTTTACTTATGTGTGCTGGTATGGCTATGATGCCAGAATCTCCAAGATTCTTAGTTGAAAAGGATAGAATCGAAGAAGCTAAAAAATCCATTTCTAAAGCTAATGGTGTTCCATCTGAAGATCCAGCTGTTGGTGCTGAAATCGATTTAATCTTAGCTGGTGTTACTAGAGAAAGATTAGCTGGTCATGCTTCATGGGGTGAATTATTTACCGGTAAACCAAAGATTTTCCAAAGATTATTATTAGGTGTTATGTTACAATCTTTACAACAATTAACTGGTAACAATTATTTCTTCTATTATGGTACTACCATTTTCCAAGCTGTTGGTTTAAAAGACTCATTCCAAACTTCAATCATTTTAGGTGTTGTTAATTTTGCATCCACTTTTGTTGGTATTTGGGCCATTGAACGTATGGGTAGAAGACTTTGTTTATTAGGTGGTTCTATTGCTATGTTCGTCTGTTTCATCATTTATGCCGTTTTAGGTTCAGTTAAATTATACATCAATGGTTATGATGGTCCAACTGATGTTCCAACTGGTAATGCTATGATTTTCATCACTTGTTTATTCATCTTCTTCTTTGCCTCAACTTGGGCTGGTGGTGTTTACTGTATTGTCAGTGAAACTTATCCATTAAGAATTAGAGCTAAAGGTATGTCAATTGCTACTGCTGCTAATTGGTTATGGGGTTTCTTAATCTCATTTTTCACTCCATTTATTACTGCTAAAATCCATTTCTACTATGGTTTTGTTTTCAGTGGATGTATCTTGTTCTCCATTTTTTACGTCTACTTCTTTGTTCCAGAAACTAAAGGTTTAAGTTTAGAAGAAGTTGATGAATTATACAGACAAAACGTTAAAGCTTGGAAATCATCAAGTTGGGTACCTCCAACTAGAGAAGAACAAACTAAAGCTTCAGGTTACGAAAGACATGAAACTGAAAGTGCTTAAATTTGATCAATTTTTGTACTTATATTGTTTATAGGATAATTATAGATGATTAATGAATATTCAGAATTATTATTGTTTCTATTTTGTATGGTCTTTTCCTTCTTTCTTTGTGCTTTTAAGGTGATAGTTTTATGGTGTTGGTTATGGTGGTATTTTTTGGTACCTCATTCCGGATTTTTTTGGTGGGGGAGCATCGCATCGGAGTATCTCTGTGGTAAAGTCCGTGATCAGGTGATAAGTTCCAAAATCTGGGGTAACCACCCCCTATGTCCTCCACTCCATTACTTTCATCATTTGAAACTCCACCCACCAAGAAGTCCAAAGAATCTCAAAAACACCTTGTTACATTCCCCACTATACCCAGCAATACCCCCATGCCCCCACAACCGTTAAATGCCCTGTAACTGCGTGTGCGATAAGTCTTTTGGTGGATGACATCCACCAAAAATATCCTTATATGAATAATTTTCCCCATAATCAAAAATTAACTATGACTATCGAATCATTCATTCCTGATGGTGTTTATTCACCAGTGGTTACTTTTTTCAAACAAGATTACCAATTAGACTTAAATGCCCAAGTCGAACATGCTAAATACTTACACCAAAATGGTATCAAAGGTTTAGTAGTTGCTGGATCAATGGGAGAAGCATGTCATATGTCAAGAGAAGAACGCCATGATCTTGTTAAAGCTATTAGAGATGCTATACCAGACGCAAACTTTAAACTCATTTCAGGTGCTCCACAATTAAGTATTGGTGATGCTATTAAAGAAGGTGAATCTGCTAAACAAGCAGGAGCTGATTATGTTATATTTCATGTTCCAGGATTCTTTGGTCCTCATTTAACTAAACAACAAGGGATTGTGGATTATTTCTATCTGATTGCTGATAACTGTCCATTACCAATAGTCATTTATAATTATCCAGGAGTTGCTAATAATGTAGCAGTAACTGCAGATAGTTATAAGAAATTATCAAAACATCCTAATATTGTTGGGGTAAAATTAACTCATTTCAATTTGGATTTATATACCCTTATTGGTAAAGATAAAGAAATTGGCAATAATAACTTTAAAGCATTTACTGGGCTTGGTCAAGTTTTAGTACCAGCTATGGCGGTAGGTATTCGCGGTACTATCGATGGGTTATCAGGACTTTTCCCCAGAACTATGCTTAAACTCTATGATTTAATTAAACAGGGTAAAATTGAAGAAGCTAGTGATTTACAATATTTAGTTGCAAAAGCTGATTTGATGATTGGTGATTTAAATCTGATAGGAACAAAAATTGCAATTAAGAAATATATGGGATTTGGGGATTATTTAGCAGGTAGACCACCAATGAATCAATTTGCCAATGAAGGTCTTAAAAATTATGAAGACGATTTAGAAGCTATCTATGAAATCGAAAGAAGTTTAGTTTAATTTTTATATTTAGTTTAGATTTTGAATATATGGATTATATTAGTGTTGTATAAGTAAAGACTGGGGATGGGGGAATGAGGACTGAGGACTTTGGGCTGACCCAGGGAACGAAGACTGAGGAATCAAGAACCAGGAATTAGGAATAATAGACTAATAATCTTATAGAATAATTTATTATGTATTATTATATATGATCGATAAACTTTTACGCTATCTAATAATATTACCACCCCCTAAAAGGAATCCATATATCAACAACTTTATCATCTTCGACAACAAAATACCATCCATAAGCTGCTGCAGTAATACAACTATGTTGTGGACAAACACTTACTTTAGTCCCTAAAGGAATGAATTTCGTATCCTTGTCCTTTTCTAAAACGGTTAAAATTCCATGCTCTTGACTCAATCTTCCAACTATCCAATTTTCGTATCCTTTGGGTTCTACAATTCTTCCATGGCCTGGGACTGGTCCAAACTCTCTAGCCAATGCGATTACACCAGCATTAATCAATTGTTCACCAGGTGATTCTCCCCTTCCTTGATAAGTAGAAAGCACCTCAGCAAGAACCTTTATAGAAACATCTTCATGGGTTACACATCCTGTAGCAACTTGTTGTTGATCAAGAAATATATAATTTCCAGCATGAAGTTCTAACTTGGACAGTAATTTACCCAAACGAGCTTCTAATTCCAGGTTAGTGAGACTATGACTAGAGTGTGCTGTAGGTGTAGATCCCACAGACATTACAAGATTTAAACTTGGATCTATTTTTAATGCTTGTTTTGCTGCCATATCAGCATGCTTAATTTCTTCTAATAAGAACTCTTTAGCCTTTTCAGGAGTTTTAGAAGCATAAGAATGTCCAGCATGACAATAGAACCCAAATATTCCAACTGACAGTTTAACATCCGAGTTATTTAAAACTTTATTTAAAGTATCTGTCAATAAATCAGTATCATTGATTAACCCAGCTCTATTAGTTCCCATATTAATCTTAATAAAAACCAACCACTTTTTAGTATTTGGGTGATTTTTATTATATTCAGCAAGCACATCTAATTGGTCAGCAGAATCTAACATCAAAATAAGTTTGGGAATCTTCGTAGCTAAATCTGCTAATTCATCAAGTTTAGATTTAACTACTGGCAAACTAAAGAGCATATCTTTAATAAGACCTTCTTCAACCAAAGGTAATAATCCCCATGCTTCTGCCAATGTGGAAACAACTACACGGTCAGTTTTCAATTCACTCGTACCTAATTGAAGTCTAGTCCCTTCTATGGTCTTATGAGTCTTAACATGAGCTCTAAAGTCACATTTTAAGTTCTTAGCATTCTCGAGCATTTTATCAGCATTGATTTTAAATAACTTAGGGTCAACAATAAATGATGGTGTAGGGAGTGAATTGACATTTATTCCTCTATATTTAGCAAGTAATTTTTGCTTATCGGCAATTGGATTGAAATTTGATGTATACATAGTTTCTGAGTACACTTTAAGATTAAGGTCGCATTTTATTAAATTTGATCTCAGTGGGGGTGAATCAGCCATCCACCAAATCCCAATTTTAGTTTTTATCTGTAAGGCGCTAAATGGTGGATGACTTATCAAAATCTCAAACCTTGTTATCAAGATAAGCCATAAAAAAAAGCTGAGATGGTTATGTACCTTTGAACATAACATTCCGAACTTACGATATAACTTTCCATTTTACAGAAAAGTATGGTGGGGGATTATTGATGAATCGGGTAAGTTATATGGATTCGCACCGGGTAACCCCATATATATCTTATATAAGAATGTTGATGCTCTGTGAAATAACTATAGAGCACCTGCCCCACCAATTATTATCATGGCACAATATAAATATACTTTAAATGAAGATTACTCCTTTGCAGGTGGCATACCTCCTAAACCTTTCCAAATTCATGAATCTATGATCAATAGATTAGATCCTAAATATGTCCAGTTCTTTAACGACGAATTGTGTACCAATGAAAACATCTTAGCTACACATAGAGTACCATTGAACACTTTAAGAGCGGCAGGAAATGTTATTCCCGGTCAAACACCTTTGGAAGAAATGGAAATGACTTATGATATTACTATTCCTAGGAAATACACTAAAGGTGATAAGATACCCGCCAGAGTATTTGTACCAAAAGGTGTTAAACCTGATCAAGGATGGCCATTATTGGTATGGTTTCATGGAGGTGGATGGGTTTTAGGAGGAATTGGAACTGAAAATTCCTTTTGTACTAAGGCGGCTAAAAATGGTAAATGTATAGTTATATCTGTGGATTATCGTTTAGCCCCAGAATTCCCCTTTCCAGCCTGTATTGATGATGCATTTGAGTCTGTTTTATACGCTTTCGAATCAGCCGATGAATTCGAAGTAAACAATAAGAAAATTGCTGTTGCTGGTTCATCAGCTGGGGGCCATTTAACTGCAGTAACAACACATAAATTTGCCAATTCTGAATTATCAAAAGACCTTCCACCAATATGCTTCCAATTTCAAGTAGTACCAGTGACTGATAATACTGCTACACCAGAAACTCAATTATCTTGGAAAGAAAATGAATTCACTACACAATTACCAGCAGAAAAGATGTTATGGTACCGTAGACTCTTTTTACCTAATCCTGAGGATGCATCTAAACCTGAAGCATCTCCATTGTTTTATCCAGATGAAAGTTTTGCTAAATTACCCCCATGTTTCATTGCAGCATCTGAATGTGATGTGTTAAGATCTGAAGGAGAAGCATACGGGGAGAAATTAGAGAAGAATGGAGTTAAAACTCAAGTAGTTATTTACAAAGGAATGCCTCATACTACGATGGTAATGGATGGAATCTTTGACCAAGGTAAACAATTAGTTAAAGATACTACTGGTGCTTTATATAATGCATTTTATGTAGATTAATAGATATTAAGATTTTAGATTATAAAAACACTGAACGAATCATTATGAAGAGGAAACCCTTCATATTAAAAAAGCTGAATAGTGTGAAGGGAATAGATAATAGCGTGTAAGTTGATATTAAACGTATAATGAACTATAATGAATTAGTGTAAGCGCGATATTAAGCATAGGAATTCCTGTCTAAGGACAACCATAATATCAAATCAGCAAAACAAATTAATCAACAGTTGCAATAACTTCTAATTCAAATTTAATTCTAGCATCCATAAAAGCAGCAATTACACAAGTTCTAGCAGGTTTTTGAGGGAAGTAAGTTGCATAAATATCATTAAAACTTCTATAATCAACATGACTAATGAATGCTGATACTTTGAAAACTTTATCAATTGAAGAACCACTGGCAGCTAAAACCTTTTTAACATTTTCAATGGCTAATTTAGTTTGATCTTCAAGAGATTCAGGAACTTCACCTGTAGCATAATCACATCCAATAATACCAGAAGTATAAACATGACCATTACTTACAAAAGCAGGACCTAAAGTGGGGTGTTCAGCACCTTGAACACTTGACCATTCAATTTTCTTTGCTACCATGATGAATTGTTAATAAAATATTTTTTTTGACCCACTTTATAAGGCATTTTGATCTGAACAAGTCGGTGGGGGATATTGCCCCAGATAGTGTACCATCCATTTTGGTGGATGGTGGGGGAAACACCTCCTCAATTCCGCCAAAATTCCAATCATGATAACGATAAGACCATAAACAATATAAAAGAACGAGAAATAATGAAGAAATAAATTCATTGTTAATAAGAAATAGGATGTCTAAGAAAGCAGTTGAAACAGTTGATATAGAAGCTAAAAACTCACATTCTAGCCTTGGATCAGGTTCACAAAAGGTTGATATTCAACTTGAACAAGTGACTTCAGCTAATGGTGATATTATTAATGTATTAGAGAAATATAATAATCCTAAACTTGAAAGACTGATATGTTGGAAATTAGATATACGTATTCTTCCTTTAATTTGTATAATGTATCTTTTCAATGCGCTTAATAAAGGAAATATCAGTAATGCTAAAACCAACAACATTGAACAAGATTTACATATGGATCCAAATGGTGACCAATGGAATTTAATGCTTTCATTATTTTATATTCCATTTGTTCTTTTTGCATTCCCAATCAGTTTGGTTATTAAGAAATATAATGCTGCTAGAGTGTTACCAGTACTTGTTTTTGTATTTGGATCAATCACTTTATTATTAGTCACAGCATTTAATTTTGGATCCCTTTTAGCAGGTAGATGGTTTTTAGGAATGTGTGAAAGTGCTGTATTACCAGGGATTATTTATTATTTATCTTGTTTCTACAGAAGACACAAGTTAGGTTCAAGGTTGTCAGTAATTTATTCATTTTCTGCTATAGCCAATGCTTTTTCAGGATTATTAGCTTTTGGATGTTTTCAAATTGTTAATTCTAATTTACATGGATGGCAAATATTATTTTTATTAGAAGGCTGTTTAACTTTATTAGTTTCAGCTTTAGCATTCATCTTCTTACCAAGAGATATTGATAGTGCAAAGTTTTTTACACAAGAAGAAAAGGATTATGCTACATATATTGTTAAAACTGATTCTTCAGCAGCTGAAGGTGAAACTTTTGAATTCAAAGATGCCATTAAAGTTTTTAAACACCCAACAACTTGGGCTTGGATGTTTCAAGAAGTCTGTATTGGAGTTCCATTAAATTCTATTAATAATTGGTTCCCACAAATTATTGGTGCTTTGGGTAAAGGAACTGTTCATACTAATTTACTTACAATTGCTCCTAATATTTTCGGAGCTATTTGTCTTTTAGTATTAGCTTTTAGTTCTGATCATTTTAAGGTAAGATCAATTTTTTTGGTGGTTTCAATTGTTGCTACCTTGATTGGATTTGTGGTTTATGGTGCTATTGATATAACTAAAAAAATTGGTGTAGCTTATTTTGCATGTTTCTTAATGACTTCAGGAGCTAGTGCTTCATCAGTTTTAACATCAACTTGGTATAACAATAATAATCCTAATAACAATAGAAGAGTCATGATTTCTTCTGTAGCTATTCCCCTTGCTAATGCTGCAGGATTGATTTCTGCTAATATTTTCTTACCAAAAGATGCACCAAAATATGCCACAGCTTTAGGTATAACTGGTGGTTTCGGTGGATTAGGGGTTATAATGGTTATATGTATAGCATTATTCATGGTATATGATAATAAGAGAAGGGATAGACGTCAAGGAGTTAAATTAACATATTCTGACGTACCTTCATCTGATTTACGTGAAGGACCTGCCAATCCAAGTTTTAGATGGATGTATTAGGATAATAATGAGTTTAATTCTATAAGTGTATAATAATGTATGTGATATTGATGATTTGATTCTATTTGTGTTCAAAGTAATTGATATTGATGATCTTTCAACTTTTCTTAGTATATAATGTATGAGATATTTGATCTCAATAAATTTCAAATTGGCGGCTTATTGAGAAGTAAGGGGAATTGGAGGGGATTGTTGAATGGAGGATAAAAAGCATTCTCTTTGGTTTATAAGTTGAATACCTAATTTCACTCAACATATAAGAGACGGCTTTTAAAAGAACCCGCGAGGTGTCTTATGACGTAGACGGCGTAATAGGAAGGCTTAACATTTTGAAACTTTTATAGTAAAAAAAAGTGAATTACTTTAGTAAGTGATGCTCATCATATGATGTTCAATATGTAAAGTCCAACGAATTCAAGGTCCTGTACAAAACTTCTATACAAGGTGCCTTTCTGTGATTTACTGTGACTTGCTTCAAAATTGTGTTCCTTACTGTTTCTTTAAAGTAAATTTCTTTAAAGTAATATTCAAAACCAACCAAATAATCAACCAATAAGAACTTCTTAATTACCAAAGTTCAATATCCTACAACTTAATACCAATAATTCCCCACTTCCCTTAACCCTAATAATACTTAAACGAAAGATCTCACGGAATTCTAGAATTTAGTGTATTACAAAGTAACACGTCCAATGTCGCATTTCCCCAGATTTCATATGAATTTTACGACACAAACACAAATGGATTACCCTATTTAGAAATATCACCATATAATTCTTTCTTTTCGTTTTCTTTCTTCAGCCCCCTTGATAAACTATATCCTAAGTATTCCGATGTAAATTATCACACCACCATCTTATATTCTGTTCTAAGAAAATTCACATTCCCTCCCTTAACTCTATAAACTCGGTACTCATCCTATCACTATGTCGCGTTATCGTCATCCCTCGGTAGGAAATCTCGCCAATTAAATTGTGGAAATTTATAAGTCAAAACCCCTCTCAGATTAATTTAAATATCGTTGAATTCGCTGGAAATTCTTAATTTTTAATACATTTAGCGTATAAATATGGCTCCAACATTTACTAACTCCAATGGGTGCCCAATCCCAGAACCATTCGCAACTCAAAGAATTGGTCAACATGGTCCTTTATTATTACAAGACTTTAACTTAATTGATTCCTTGGCTCATTTTGATCGTGAGAGAATCCCTGAAAGAGTTGTCCACGCAAAAGGTTCAGGTGCTTATGGTGAATTCGAAGTCACTGATGATATTTCTGATATTTGTGGTGCTAAATTCTTAGACACTATTGGTAAAAAGACTAAAGTCTTTACTAGATTCTCTACCGTCGGTGGGGAATTAGGTAGTGCTGATACTGCCAGAGACCCAAGAGGTTTCGCTACTAAATTTTATACTGAAGAAGGTAACTTAGATTTAGTTTATAATAATACTCCAATTTTCTTCTTAAGAGATCCATCTAAATTCCCACATTTTATTCATACTCAAAAGAGAAACCCTGAAACTCATTTAAAAGATGCTAACATGTTTTGGGATTACTTAACTACTAATCAAGAAGCTACCCATCAAGTTATGATTTTATTTAGTGATCGTGGTACTCCTGCCAGTTATAGAGAAATGAATGGTTATTCAGGTCACACTTATAAATGGTCTAACAAAAAGGGTGAATGGCATTACGTCCAAGTCCACTTCATTGCTGACCAAGGTATCAAAACTTTAAGTAATGAAGAAGCTGGTGCTTTAGCTGGTTCAAACCCTGATTATGCTCAAGAAGATTTATTCAAGAACATTGCTGCTGGTAATGGACCATCATGGACTTGTTACATTCAAACTATGACCCAAGAACAAGCTAAGGATGCTCCATTCTCCGTATTTGATTTAACCAAAGTTTGGCCACACAAAGATTATCCATTAAGAAGATTTGGTAAATTCAAATTAAATGAAAATCCAAAGAATTACTTTGCTGAAGTTGAACAAGCTGCTTTCTCTCCAGCTCACACTGTTCCTTATATGGAAGCTAGTGCTGACCCAGTCTTACAAAGTAGATTATTCTCATATGCTGATACTCATAGACATAGATTAGGTGTAAATTATACTCAAATTCCAGTTAATTGTCCGGTCACTGGTGCCGTTTTCAACCCTCATATGAGAGATGGTGCTATGAATGTTAATGGTAACTTAGGTAACCATCCTAACTACTTAGCTTCCGACAAACCAGTTGAATTCAAAAACTATAGCTTACAAGAAGAACAAGAAGTTTGGACTGGTGCTGCTTGTCCATTCCACTGGAAATATGATGATAAAGATTTCGTTCAACCAAAAGAATTATGGAAAGTTTTAGCTAGATATCCAAACCAACAAGCTCATTTAGCTCATAACTTAGCCGTTCACGTTGCAGGTGCTGATGCTCACATTCAAGATAGAGTCTTTGAAATGTTTGGTAAAGTTAGTGGTGATTTGAGTAGTTTGATTAAGAAAGAAGTTTTAGAATTAAGTCCTAGAAAATAAGTTTGATCTCGCCTGAGGTGAAGATGCTTATTAGTATATGTTTATGATTATTTATTATACAATCTTTTCTTTGTTTTATTGTAGATTCATTTTAGTATCTTTCTTTTGTTTTAGGGGTGAAGTGGCTATAGTCAAAAGAGTTCCAGCCCAAGAGAATATAAAATATCAGATAATGAATCATGTACGGCGATAGGTTGATAAATCATAAGTTGATGACATCACAACTTGAAGACATCACATTGAAGATATCATAGGTTGAAAAGAATAAATATCCAAGCCTCAATAAGAACAAATTCATAACATAAATATGCATTTTATACATCCTTATATATATTTAAACCCTCTTCACTTCATTATAACTCTTCTGGTATCTATTACCAATGGTGGCCACTTATTATCACTTATAATTTAGTGTTTTTGCATGATCCACATTGACAGCCAGCTGAACATTGACATCTAGCACCACAACATCCTTTTGATTCTGAGCTTGTACTAACAGCACCTAATGGTTTACAATCTTTTCCACACATAGTTACAGAAAAATAGAGGATATGAGATGATTTTAAATCTCAAAATCATTGATAGGAGATAACTGCCTAAAATAGTAATTCGAAGCGGAAAATTTTTATATAAGCATGTGACTTAAGTCATATGGTTTTGGTTAAGTAGTGTCTGTATCAAGGGTACCGATTCAGTAAAAATATCCTTAGGTTCCTTAGTTTATCCATACGATAATTTATATATAGAAGTTTTCTAATAATGTGATATTTATGTCCATACGATATTTCAACAACTGTGATATTCTATACCTACAAGATATTAATAGAGCTGGATGTTTAAATCCATCATAAGATATTTGTGTCTGATTTTTTACTCCTCTTGAACCGTTTAAAGTCTCATACTTCTCATTACCAGAGATATCAAAGGTATTGGTTGAATACTGGCAAATTTCTAGCACCGATTCTCTATACATTATCTATTTAACATTGTTCATATATTTCGAAAATATAATATCATAGGGAAATCAAAGGAGTCCGTATTCAATTTACCGAACGTTCCATAACATTCAATTATTTTTTAGAACAAACTGTGCACAAACCGTGTTTTACCAAATAATAAATATGATGGATTCTAAGACCCCTGTGGTTAAGCAGTGGCGACGTTTTTGAAATTCTGCTCAACTTCTCCAGCGGATTGTTTACCATATCCGACACAGACACAGAGGTTTAAACCTACTCTAACAATGGATTGCATTTCGCAACCAGCACTTAGTTTATAACTTTATTTCCATTGAAAATGGATACCCCAGATATCAAGATCTTATAACCAGGTACCGCTTAATCCATTATAATAAACAGAAAAATAAATTAAACGGAGTACTAAATTTACGAAAATAGGAGTCTAAAGAGCTTTAGTATAGCCTAGACCAAGGCTGTTGAAAAATAAGTAGATCAATTACTATTCTCAATTAGGAAATTCCATAATAAAAATTATGAACCCTGGGGTAATGCCTGTATAGCCCCCTAAGATGACACCAAATTGTCAGGGGGAAGTTCTGTCAAATTATGCTGGTCGTCAATATTTAAAAATAGATGGAGTCAAATCAAAATAGTGATCTGGATTTTCTGCAAATTCCATTGTATTATTTTCTGCGTAACCGTGTTACTGGCTTTGACGAATGATTCAGCCTTCAAAGCGTCAGCCAAATGTTTATAAATTTAGAACCCTTAAACTTTCGAGGATAACTATAAAATAGGGGGGACATCTCTTTAAATAAGTAATAACTTTCAAGAGTTTAAATTTGTAATAGTATTTTAATAAGTTATAGACAAGAAGAAATGAACGCAATTAATTACGCCGTTGATGTTGATAGTGCTGTTAATGGTGCTTTAGCTACTGCTACTGCTGCCGTTGGTGGAGCTTTAGGAACCGCTACTGCTGCCGTTGCCTCAGCTGCTGGTGTTGCTGGATCTGCCGTTGAAGGTGCCGCTCAAACTGCCACAGCTGGTGCTGCCTCAGTAGCTGGTGTAGCTGGATCTGCCGTTGAAGGTGCTGCTCAAACTGCCAATTCTGCCGTTGATGGTGCCGCTAGAACTGCTCAATCAGGTGCCCAGTCTGTTGCTTCAGATGCTGAAGGTGCTGCCAGTTCATTAGTTGGTGGTGGTTCTTCTGCTGCTGCTAGTATTACTTCTAGAACTGGTTCAAGTGGTCCAACTAGTTTATTAGATATCTCCTCAGATGTTGCTTCAGCTTCAAGCTCAGCTTCAAGAAATAGTTCAAGTAGAAGTGCCTCAAGTACAGGATCATCAAGAAGTTCAAGTCTGACTAGTGGATCATCTTCATCAGCTTCATCATCTAGTGAAAGTTCAGGTAATGCTGTCCAAGTTGATGGTAACTGGAAGAAAACTGCTGCTATTGCTGGTCTTGTTGGTTTCGGTTTTTTCTTTAACTTGATGTAATGATAATGAATATGTAAATGAATATGAATATAAATGTATATGGTTTGATTATCTAATTGACTCTTTCGATTTTGATATTTTCTTTTATGACAGTTTTTGTTTATGACATTTTTGTGATAAAGTTGATATTATTGTAAATATCGCATCGCATTTTTATAGTACCCTCACAAAGTTACCTATAACATTTACTTATATATCAACGATCAGGACCTTTAACGTGATAATCCAAAGGGAAACAAACACACAACTTAATAGAATTAATCTCCACTCATTTAAAATATGAAATACGCTCGTCTACAGGTGGATATAAATGAATTACCTGACGATAAACCTCCACAAACAGGTAATACTTTTAATATATGGTATTTAAAATGGTCAGGAGGTGATGGTACAAGGGTGAATGAAAAAGCAAAATTTAGAGTGAACTTATCAAAGGATTCAGGTTTGACAAAAGCCGATAAATTTGGAACTTCAACCGTATGTTTATATTTTGCCAAAGGATGTTGTTATAATGGAAAGAATTGCAGATATTTACACCGATTACCATCTAAAAATGATTATTATCCACCTACACAAGATTGCTTCGGACGTGATAAAGGTATGGAATCAAAAGCAGGAAAATTAAATGACTATAATACGACCTTGTATGTTAGTGGGTTTACTATAACACCCAAAACCCAGGCAATTTTATCCAAACAATTCTCTGAATTTGGTAATATTGAAAAGATTAAAGTTATGAACAATTTAAACTGTGCATTTATAACGTATGTGGAAGAATATGAAGCTCAATTTGCAAAAGAAGCTATGCTACAACAGTCATTAGAAGGCGAGGAAATACTTCAAGTAAAATGGGCTAATGAAGATCCTAACCCTGAAGCAAAGAGGGAGAGTAAGAGGAAATTAGAAGAGAGGACAGTTGAAACAGTTAAAAGATTATTGGGTGATTTTAATCAAAGGGAGGAGATAGAAGAAATAGAGGAACCAATAGGGGAACCAATAATAGAGGAACCACCAGAAACTGATGAGATAGAAGAAGAATCACTGACAAAACAAAAAGCTCTTCCTTCTTTATTTGATCCAGAATCATTGAAAATACTTTCACAAATAAAAAGACAAAAACTACAACCAAAAATTACGCCTGAACCCTCAACCAAAAATGAACCTTCGTCCCTTAATTTAGGATATTCAAGCGATTCAGAATAATAATAACATCAATCACATTAATAACATTAGTAACATCTTTGTATCATAATATACATTTAATATACAATTCATCAACATTTATACCCAAACCCATAAGTTTGTTAAAGAATCAATCCTTTATAGCTTTGAAACTTTCATTTTTTAGCCAAGATGGGGCATTCCGTTTTAAAAATTTATTTAAATCACCAAACAATTCTTGATCATCTTCACCAAGAAATGTGAAACTATTTCCTTTAACACCTGCCCTACCAGTTCTACCAATCCTATGAATATATTCATCAAGTTTCTTAGTCATTTGGTAATTTACAACTAAAGAAACATCAGCAATATCAATACCTCTAGCAGCTACATCAGTTGCAACCAACACCTGAACTTTTCTATTAGTAAAGTCTTCAATGACTCTCTCTCTTGCTGCTTGTGATTTTGAACCATGGAGCGTAGCATTAGGATAATTATTATCAGTCAAAAACTCAGAAAGTTGCTCTACAACTTTAATATAGTTGGCAAAGATAATAATAGATTTATATGATCTGATAACCTCAAGTAATTTATAAAGTTTAGTCTGCTCTTCATCACAGTATTCAAAAGTCTGTACGATATTATCAACTTTTTCACCAACTTGTCCAATAGTTAATCTTATTGGCTTATTTAAGTACTTATCAGTCATTCTATCAATAGCTTTAGAAAATGTAGCTGAATACATCCCAGTTAAACGGTGAGTTATATTGAAAAAAGGATCAATAGTATCAGGAAGAAAGGAATATAATTTCTCCAAGTCTGATTCAAATCCCATATCAATCATTCTATCAGCTTCATCAAAGATAATATAATTACAATGACTTAAATTTATGAGTTTCTTATTCAAAGAATCAATTAAACGACCTGGTGTGGCTACAATCACATGTATACCCTTTGATATAGCTTTCCTTGTTTCTTCATATTCATGACCTCCAATGATACTGATACAATTGAGCTGTAACTTGGTACAAATCTTTGTCAATTCATTAGTAATTTGATTTGCAAGTTCTCTGGTTGGTGCCAAAATCAAACCAAGAGGTTTATTAGCATTTCTTGACTCTTGATGTTCATATTTTAAATAATTCTCATCAATTTTTAGAATATAATTCAATAAAGGAATTATATAAGATAATGTTTTACCACTTCCTGTTTCAGCTATACCAATTATATCATTGAATTTAAGAGCTATGGGGATAGAAGCTCTTTGTATAGGTGATGGTTCAACATATCCTAACAGTATCAATATTTCTATAATCTTAGGATTAATGTCAGACTCTTCCCATGATCTTAAAGGTTTAATATCACAATTCTTAACTTTAATATTATACTCTTCATTAAATGATCTCCAATCTCGTTTAGTCATTTCACCCAAAGGTTTTTGTCTCCAATCAATTTTATTATCACTTTTATTATCATCTAATCCATCGTATGTCTCTAATTCAACCATAGGTTGGAAATCCAGTGATGTATCATCAGTTTCATCCCAATCGAAATTGAACTTTTTCAGTTTCTTCTTAATTTCTTTAGATTGAACAGTTTTGGGAGGTTCAAAGGCTTTTATGGGTTTGATTGATTTAGAAACTTTCGTTGATGTTTGTTTAGACTGTCTGTCCTTTTTTTTAATGAATGTGGGTCTCGCTTGTTTGAGTAAGTCTTCTACTGCTATAGGTCTCATTCGCACTTATGCAACACCTCCCGCGAAGACTTAGATAGTGTAACGTGCGGCTCAACTCATGTAACTGAAGAGTAAACTGTGTTAGAAAAAAGAGACAAAGTTTGAATAAAAATCAATATATAAATAAAATCTATCTTACTGTAAAATTCTAAAACTCAAAAAGTCGAAACATTAGAAAAAAAAAGACAATTATCTTCTAGTTTTATAAATATATCCTCCAATTGATACCATAACCAACAAACATAATCCTCCTGTTATCCCAAAAGTTTCCCTATAGCACCCACTACCTTTATCACAAACATACTCACCATTAGGATTAGTACCTGAGTGTAAATCATAAATATAACCAAATAATTTATTCATCAAAGCTAAACCAAAAGCTGTACTTGAATACATTAATCCCCAAAGGAAACTATAATTCTTCATATTGAAAATGTCTGAAATAATTGCAGGATAAGTAGCGAAAGTGAAACCATAAGCATATCCGATTATACAGGAACAAAAACTTAAATAAAAGTTGAGTATAATTAATCTTGTAGATATGATGTCAAGATTAACTGTGTTAAGTAAATGACCAATTAACATCACAACTAAACCAAATATTAAATTCCAGTGTCTTTCAAGACCTTTTTTATTGACAAGATAATCAGAAGCTGGCCCTGAAGATAATCTCCCTAAAAATGAAAATACTGCAATTAATGAAACATGCAATGCTTGCAAATGTCCTAATGTAAGATTTTTATTTGCTGGTGGGTAATAATAGAATACAGCTTTCAAAATAAATCCAATATCGAAAATATACATTTGGCCAAGTCCTTGCATGATAGCAAAGACGAAGAAATGATACCAGAAGGTAGGATGGAGTAAAGACTGCTTGAGATTTAAATGAGCAAGGGACTTATCACTAAGTTGAGGTATTTGAGTATGGCCCTCTGGTTCAATAGGTTCGGAATTTCCTTCACTAGGGCCTGTTTCCGGAACTTCTTGATAGTTTCCTGAAGTACTAGAATCACTTGGTTTATAATGACCTTCGACTCTTATGAATAAGAATCCTAAGAAAATCATTATCCCACAACTTATGTGTAGGAAACTTAAAAAACCACGGACATCTTCATGGTAGAAATGAACTGAAATGAATGAAAAGATTAAACTTGAAATTGCAAAAGATGCTATTGTTACACTTTGTGCTGTCCCTTTATTTTTAGGGAATTCTAAAGTGACTGCTTTTATAGCACTAAAATATCCTGACGTAGATCCAATACCTATCAAAAGCATTGATAATAAAAGTTGAAACATAGAATTGCTCTTTGCAGTATACAATTCATATAGCCATTTATAACCAGAAAAAACGCATACACAACTGATTAACATAGGCAATTGAGTTCCATAATAGTCCGTTACCAACCCGCCAATTAAACCTCCAACTGCTGATCCCAGGACCATACTAATATTTAAACTAGAGCTATCACTAGTGGTTAACCCACATTGTTCAGCTAATTTAGTACTATAAATCGAGAAGGCAAAAATTGTACCACATGCTATTGCTACCGGAATACTGCTAGCAAGTATCAACCAGTGATTTGTAGCAGGTAAGTACTTATTAATAAATACTATTGAATTATGGATAAGATACATCGGAGGTTTCGCTATCACTGTGGTAGGAGCCGCACTTTTCGTCCCGCTATTATGTCTCACCCACATGTCGGACGCTACCGCACTAGCTGCGACACTTTGGACATGAAAAATTTTCAAATTTCGACAACTTAGTACATAAGACTGAATCATAAAATGCCAATTGATCCAGAAAAATTAGCCAAATTACAAAAATCAACCTCCAAGAAGGTCGGTGGTCAAAGAGTCCAAGCTAAAAAAATTACCAAAGAACAAGATGATACCAAATTAATCGAAGCTTTAGGTAAATTAAAAACCACCAAAATTCCAAATGTCACTGAAGCTAACTTCTTCAAAGATGATGGTAAAGTTTTACACTTCAAAAGAGTTGGTATTCAAAGTTCTAACGAACACAACACCTTTGCATTCACTGGTTACCCTCAAGATGTTGAAGTTACTAAATTAATCCCAGATATCTTACCTCAATTAGGTGCTGAAAATTTAGAAATCTTATCACAATTAGCTAAACAAATCCAAGCTGGTAAAGCTCCACAAATCGGTAAAGATGGTAACTTAGCTTCAAACGATGAAGAAATTCCAGATTTAACTGAAGGTCAAAAATTCGATGATGTTGAATAAATGCCTAAACGAGTTGGTATTTAAGTGAGACAGACGTAAACATTAAGACGTAAATAGTATAATAAGTACGTAGTTACATGTAGATATTTACTTTTTTGGCTATTTTTTGTGTTGTAGCTTGAAGTATGACTTGAAATCAAATTAAATCCGTTCTTTCTAAACGACGGTGCACCGACTTCTTGGTGCACGGGAGAAAAGAAGCTAATGGTGCACGGGTTAAGACCTCTCAATAATCGCACTTCCAATCTCTTTGGTTCTCTCTGTGCTCAACATGGCTAGAAACTTCTACGAAGATGACGAGATAGTGGTAACAAAACCCGGTTATAATACTGCCATATCTACTGAACTTAAAGAAAAGGAATCAATTCATGGTGATGTATCATTCGTTGATGGGATGGTTATCAGATCCTTACCATTTTTAAAATCACAATTAAAAACAGTACGTGAATATTTAAATGATAAAATTTCCATTTATTCTAGTGAATTCAATACACAAGTCAGTGCTGCTTCCAATGAATTAAATACCTTAAACCATAAAGTACAAAAATCCATAAAAGAACCAGTTTTACCCGGTTTGATTTATATCTTAACAGTAACATTAACTGGATCTGTTATGAGTGCCAGAAGATCATTACCAATTAGATTTTTAACCCCTACTATTTTTGGAATTGGTGCCTTTAACTATTATATGCCAAAGACATTCGAAAATACCAAAAACAAAGCCATAGAATGGGAAGTTGAAACGTTACCTGAAGTCTATAAACAACAATCAAAACTTTTATCCGATTTGAAGGATGGAAGTAAACAAGTCGAACAAGGAATTAATACAGTTGGAGATAAAATTCAAGATACTGTTCATGATGCGAGAGTTTTTATAAATGATTTATTGAAATAAAATGACTTATTAAAATAATTTAATTTAGTGTATACTTAACACCTTGCAAATATATCGACAATGAGTATGAAAACACTTTTCGACATTACTATGGAGTAGCTTTTGATCTTATCTTTTCTCAAGTAAGATCAAATCTACGTTAAAAGATCATACGTAGTATAAATCAATGCAATAACACCTATCACCAATAAAATATAATTTAAAATCCCTAACCAATATCTCTGTCTAATAACTTTAGCGTCACTAATTTGTGTATAGTCACAACAACTCTTAAGATGTAGCATTGGTGGGTACATGTAAACCAAAGGAATACAAGCAAAGCAACCAACAAATGAAACAAATTTATCTAAATTCTTACCACCATACAATGCGATAATAGCATTGAGTATCACAAAAAAAGTTCTAAAAAGGTTTTTCAACCACTTGACAGTATTAGATTGTTTACCTGTTCTTTTAAAGAGTTTCAGCTCAACAATTCTAACGGTTGGAAAGATTTGTAAAGGAGTAGACAATAAAATGGCAACTGAATAAAGTAATTGAATCAATATAACCATATAACTATCTTGTGGAAGATTTAATAAAATAACTGTTTCAATACTTGAGCCATAAGTGGCATAACCTAAAGTACCAACTCCGATCATAATACAACCAATAGTTAAAATAACTTTAGCTAAAACACCAGGGAAATGATTTGGATAAATCATAGATTCTTGAATTGGAATAATTAAACCAATACCTTCAAAAGCAAATATAGCAATACCTATAAAGATGGAAAATTCCTTTTGATTAAACCACAATTCAATACCATCTCCTAAAGTTCCCCTTTGGTTTATGAAAAGGTCTATTAAAACATAATAAATGATGGTAACTAATCCAAAAAGAATAAGAAAATTAGCTAAAACAGCAGCTAAAGAAAGTTTGGTAATATCTCTTATCAAAGAGAGTGGTACAAGAATAATCAATTGTCCAACAATAAACCAACTTACGTCTATATTATCAATGCCAAAGGTATTATTAAGAAATGCTTTCAAGTTTGTGGATGTGAAAACCATGTAAGTGGCAATGAAACCAATTTGGGAAATAATGATGGATGAAAAAATTAACTGTTGTAACCATCCACCATATAATTTTAACCCTATTTCGGCAAAACTATTGACCCTGGTAGCTTGTTTACTGTAAACCAAAATTAAATAGCACCAGTACGATAAGAAACCAAAAAATAGGAGACATAAAATCAGGAATATCAATCCACCATTACTAAACCCTTTAGGTAAAAATAATACCCCAGTACCTACAAAAGCTTTTACCAATAGAAAATAAGCTTTATTATCAGTAGCTGTACCTTTAGGGTTGATTAAGCCATAATCTAGAGGATCAGATTGGTCAATTAATGGTGATGATTCATCGATCAAATATTTTGGACGTATAGGTTTATAATGACATGCAACATAATCTTCATCTTCTAAGTCTTCACCAGCGAAATGGCCATAAATGCTTAAGAATTCAATAAAGTTTCTAGATAAAAAGCTAGCATTTTCAGTTTGAACTTTTGATTGAATAAAATCCCTTCTAAAACCTCCAGGAACATTAATTGAACTGGCCATAGACCCTCTTCTACTACCTAACTCTGATGAGGATAAACTTCTTGTCCTTACTGGTCTGCCCAGAGGCTCAATTAGCCTGTAAATGTCTCTAGTAATATCACCACCTTCATTCTGGATAGAATCATTAGGATTTAAATATTTACCTACCTCATTAGCGTCTTCATCCTCTACAAAAACATTATTTGAGCTTTCTGAACTGCTATTAGTTTCACCAAACCTTTTCATAAATGATTGGTTATTGGAAAAGGAGTTAGCCGTTCGAAGTGAAGGAATAGGTGATGACAGTATTGGTGACCGTGTCAACTTAGCGATACTTCTTCTTCGTGTTTCAATATTCCTAGGCAGGGACATGTTAAGTGTTTATGTACGGCACCAACTTTTTTTATCGCGGATAGATAAGCGCCCTTGATTAAATGGTTTAGGTGAAATGAAGGTGAAGGGTTTAAATTTAAGGGCAAATTCCAAGAATTAAGTATGAAGGGGCTTAAGCTGAAATTTCATAAAGAGGAAATTAATGTTCCAATATTTATATGGAAATATCGATGAAGAATTGGAAGGTTTTGTGATTGTTACCTGTAACAATAGATCATCCGTATCTAGTATTTAGAGACCTGATTAATTAATCAGAAATAGAGAAGGACAGTCACAATTTCAGAAATAAATGATATATTTTGATTACTACTAAAAACCCTTTCATTAACATAAATAAACCCATCACCTTCGTTTCACTCAAGCTCCCTGTTGCAACATTTCAATAGCTTGTGGATAGCCCAATTCAGCAGCCTTTCCAAACCAATAATTGGATGGTCTAGAACTTAAGCCCATTTCAGCCAACTTACCCATTTGGAAATAACTCTCTGGAGTTTTATATTCCTTTAAAGCCCTGTCACACCATTTGAGTGCTCTTTCAGGTTGAACATTAGGAATATGTTTACTTGCACCGTCAGTACCTTTCATGCACCATCTACTTAACCCAATCATAGCATCTGGATGACGCTTGAAGCTTAATGGATGTGATACTGCCTTGAGGTACCATTGAATGGATTTGCTGGCATTCAAATTACGGTTTAATTCTCCAAATTCATAAATTTTACCCAATTTGACTTGTGCTAAAAGACAATCCAATTTAGCAGACTTATTATAATAGCTTAAAGCTTTCAGATAATTAACTGGGATAACTTCAAGGCATTTAGTTATAAATTCATCATTTACGTTTAAATCACCAGGATAAATACCTTCATAAACTTTTCCAAGTTCATAATTTGCGTAACCAACAATTTCCTTCAATTCATATTTATCATCCTCAATTAATTCAGTATTTTCTACATTGATGGATGATAAGTCACTTAAGATCTTAACAAATTTCATTGACCTTATATGTGGCACATTCAAGTACAACAAAGCCATTTTATAGATAGCCTTATTATATCCTAATTTGGCCAGCTGCTTATAATAGTCTAAAGCTTTGTCGAATTCATCATCGTATTCGAATTCATATAAATCTCCGAGGTTATATAATGCCTTAGCATTATGACTATTGAGCTCAATAGCCTTTTGATAATACATTAAAGCCTGATCTAGGTCTTTTGAAATATTAAAGTCTTGCCCATAAATTAAATAATAATTCTTCATTAAATTGGCATAAGTGAGGCATATTTCTGAATTAATTTCATCATTTTCAACTTTATCAATGTCTCTTATTAGTTTTGTTATATGTTGATATGCAGATTTTATGAATTGACTCTTGTTGAGTGGGATTTGCTCAGATACAGGTTCACCTTTGATATTGATATATGCATATAATTTAAAATTAGTTGCCATTATCAACATTTTAACCCACTTGTATCTGAATTCTACAGACTTGTTACCTTGGGAGATAATTTGTCTTAAACCTTTGAAGCTTTTTATTTTTTCACTGATTTCTGGATCTATTTTATTAAGGTTTGTAGGTTTGACCAACATGGAGTTTCTGTGCATGTTCATTGGCATATTCATAGGCATGTTCATCATCATAGGATTCAAGTCTGGGCTCATCATAGGCATATTCATGTTCATGTTCATTGGCATCATTTGATTGTTACCCATGTAACCAGGACTCATTTGATTAGTACCCATGAAATTTGGGCTCATTTGATTGACTGTTGTGCTGGAGGTTTTATGATTTAACTTCTTAGGTTTTCTCTTCTTTTTAGGAGTTTGAGATGGAGATTCTGGAGATACTGGCTCACTGTTGAGACCTTTCAAATCTTGATAGCCTTTTGAACCTGTTAATTGAGCAACATTCAGAGCTTTAGTCTTTGTTTGAAATTTGCTCTCATCTCCAGCTTCGATGGAGTTATAAGATTTTGAGGATGCAGTTGATTCTTGACGATTTAATACAACAGTTTCTTCCGCAGTTTCATCATTTGCGGTTTCATTTGCAGTATCCAGTGTGAACTCGTTGGAAGAATTACGTTTTATTTGAAGACCATCCAATTCATGTTCAATGTCGTTGATTTGGTTCAATAAACTGGCAGGTACTGATGGGTACCTATTTGATTTGATTGAGTTATTTCTACTATTTTTAACAAGTGAATTCTTGTTGTTAGTACCAGATAATTGAGATAATGTCTTGTTTAACATTACTTCTCTTTCATCATCATCCGAGGTTTCTTCAGATTTACTTAATGAGATTTCTTTATCAAGAGAGCTTCTTGGAGAGCTCAAAGTTGGAGAAGATTGCATTGGTGAAACCAGAGAATCCTTTTCAGACATTTCTGGACTTTCTAAGTTTGGAATATCTTGGTTGAAGTTTGATGGATTTGATTGAATACCGTTTGCTGAATTATTTTGCATATCTTGTGGTATTCCTGAATTCATATTTTGCAAGTTTTGCAATTGCATTTGGTTGATTTGATTTTGTAACAAGTTCATTTGCATTGGAGTAAGACTGCTTCTACTCAAGTTATCTAACAGCCTCATATGATTTAATTGAGGTGCCATTTGATTCATTTGCATAGGATTCATACTCATTCTATTCAAGCTCTCTGACAGTCTCATATGATTCAACTGTGGCGCAATTTGATTCATTTGCGATGGATTGATACTGCCTCTATTCAAGCTTTCCGACAGTCTCATATGATTTAATTGATGAGGCATTTGAGAGCCTATTTGGTTCATTTGGTTGGGAAATTGATTGTTTTGACCAGGAACTTGATTCATCAGACTCATTTGACCCATCATCATAGGGTTCATTTGCCCCATCATAGGATTCATTTGATTCATCATTTGCATTTGGCCCATCATTGGATTCATCATTTGCATTTGATTCATATATACCCAGTTCATGTACATAGAGTTTCTGTACATTTGTTGATAATATTGTCTCCACTGGGCATATTTGTCGGCTTCGTCGTCTTCAGAATCGTCATCTTCGTCGTCTTCCTCATCATCTTCCTCATCGTCATCTTCATCGTCATCATCATCGTCATCCCCTTCGCTTTCGTCCTCTTCACTAGTCCTTTCATTAGTTTGTTGTTGTTGATTTGGTTGATTATAATAACCCTTGTATCCGTAATCAAAGTCAACAGATGTGTTGTTAGTTGCATAGCTCGTTTGCAGGAACTCACTGCCACTGACTGAGCCAGTGCCGGCTTGATCGACACTTAACATTTAAGCGATTGTAATTGTTAACTACTTATCAAAGTATCACAAGTGTAGCAACGTGTGATAAAAGATTGAACGAAAATCAAAAGCAGCAGTTAAGCGATGGAATAAAGTTTAAAAAAAAATTATACCGGACCTGTTTCAAGTTCTAAATTTAAAAAGTGTATTACTACATTTGGAAGGTACATAAACAGAAAATAATTTACGATCTCAAATAGGAAGTATAATTAAAAAATTAAGCCCTATTAACTAATATTTACAATTAACTTCGAATACCAGCATTGCTTTATAGTAAAAAAGAATAAGAGAATACGGAAGGGTCCTTTAGTTACGAATATATATTAATAAATAACCATATCTCATTAGACATTATTTTTTTGCTGCTTGACAACGCCAGACGACACGAGAAGACATTCTCATGTTTCACTGCCTTCGCTACGTTGTCTCTTCCTGTCGATCAAACTCTAACCAGTTCCACAGTTTATCATCCAACACTTCGTCATTTACCCCTACAAATTCAGTGAATTTTTCTTTCTCTATAGAAAACATTTCATTTTGGAATAAATTCATATTTAATAACTTATCGATTTCGTCATCATCATTGCCTCCACTTATACTTCCTACAGATCCATGTAAACCAACACCGGTTACATTCAAACTATTCAAGTTTATTCCCTTTACAGATTCGTTATTATTGAACTCTGACTCGTCAATATCCTCATTAAGATGATTGAATAAATTAATGTTATTATTCAGGATAATATGGTCGTTCTTGGGCAAACTTTGAGTAGGCTTATTTAAAGGTCTTAAAACCCCATGTAATTTATAGAATAATCCACAAGCATTACAAAGTAAATCACCATTATTTGATTTCCTCCATAATGGGGTGGTTTTGGTTTGACAGTTTGAACATTCCAAGATTTTTTTACTGCCAATACTGGTGACACTGTTACGACTTTTGGAATTGAAATTTAACTCTTGTGGGGATTTTTTAGAACCAGTAGATTTTGGTGGGGTTATTGATTGATAGTTGTAATCCTTCAACAGGTTTTCTAAAGAATTTATATAACTAGATAAGAAATTCTTATTGGGTATTGGTACTGATTGTGATGCAGCCATATTTGAAGCATTTACACTAGCAGGGGCAATTGTACCAGATTTTATTGAATCTGGACTTTGTTGGAAACCTAATATTGGAGATGAAAAGTCATCTTGTTGGCTAATTCTTCTAATATGTGCAACATAATCAAAATCATCCAAATTGGGATCACTTTTCTTCTCTTTCGATATATTAAAGTTTTTATGGCCATTTTGGGATGTATGGTACTTCCTTAAGAACTTTTTATTTTGTATCCTCCATGCTATATTACTGATTCGTTTATTATGGGGTAAATAATGCTTATTCTTATACATCTTATAAATGTCTATAGAACAGTCATCATTGTCTTTGATTAAATTATTGATGTTGATTGGTAGATTCTTAGGTAATGATTTATATGTGAATTTCTTCCTTGTATCCATACTACTACTTTGCTACTATTTACAATAAACAGGTGGTATGATTGCTTGTTCTATATATATGAAACTCCTTTAAATTTCCCCCCTTTGACCAAAAATTTTCTCGTCTTGATTTTCCAGGTGGATGTCGTGTTAACTATTAAAGGTGTCGGAAAATTATTAGTCAGGAAGTATTTTTTTACGACATGTATTTCTTTGCAACTATTGTTGGATCGCTTAAGATGCTACTACAGCAGGTGTTAGAGATCAAACACAATTAAAATCTTAAATCAAACTTTAATATATCTAAAGATTGTCTTTGGTCATTGTTTAAAATTAGTTGTTTCTCTGGATCTCATGTTTTCCGAGGAAGAGATAAGATAAGCGGTGGCTTTACCAGTCAAAACCATTTACGGGGTTAAGTTCGCTAACACATCCACTACATCTTAAAAGTGAATGAATGACCCAAAAAAGTAATGTAGAGAAAGGTATATACAATTCTGTTGCCGTTAATGCAAGGTAGCCGCCGTACAATGGGACGTCGTACAATAACCGTTGACTCCACTTGATACACTTTGAAATCGCACCTATGCAAGGAGGATGTCGTAAGCGTGTAATCGAGGATTAACTAGAATGGGATTGATTCCGCTCGCTCCGACATTTACCGCCAAGCGACTTTTGGAAATATGACAGGTTGGGATCGTTGGAGCCAAACGATATTTTCCGAACTCTCACTACCACGAAATTTAGCGAGAGCTACGAAAATTACTGCGAAAAGTCGGTGAAATTACTGCCGGATGGACGAAAAGTACTGGGCAGACTACGAAACAAAAACATTGCGAAGAGTTACTTAAACTACCATGTCTGATAAAGTTAGGGAGCATAAACAGTATCAGTTTTATAAGGCCAAGTATCCTGGGGTTGGCAATGAAGCAACTACTTCAGAAGAATTTGTTAGTACTATAAAGAAGGATAGTTATAGTAGTATAGTGCAGCATCAACCATTGTTGTATTATAATAGTTTAGTTACTGGGGAATGTATGGAATTAGAGAGGATCAAGATGTTAAAGAAGTTAGCGGAATCATAATATTCGAATATTCTAGGAAGAGTACAATACTGTAAGAAACTTTAAAAAACGAGAACCTGGTAAATTGTAAAAATTTGTAAAAAATCGGAGCCAGGTAAAAACCTATTAAAAACCACAGAACATATAATGTGGATACATACAAATTATACGTATTACTTACATTATCATACCTTAACACTCCTTAATCAAAATTGATTACAATCAATAACATCCAAGTAGTAATCTTAAGCAGCATCATTCAATAAAGGTTCTTCTTCAACTACAATGGTGTCTTTCAATTCAGGTTTAAAGAAAATGGTTAAAATGCTACTGACAAATAAAACCCCTGCAATAATAAAACCAAAAATCCATTGTAAGGCGAAAAATTTAAGGAATAATTGATTCAAAGCTAAACCTAATACTAAGAAACTAAGGGATAAACCTAAAGTATAATCGTTAAACCAGAATAAGAAACCCCAACCAATAATTAAATAATCCCAAATAAAAATATTGGCTAAGATTCTTGCAGCCAAACTATTAGAATGAATCATTAAAGACCCATTCCAGAATAATTTAATAAAAATCCAACTTAATGGTAAGGAACCAATAGTCAAATTAATTACTAAATAATTCTTTAAAGGCTTGAAACTGTAGACTTTATTAATCAAATAATTATTCAACATAATAAATAATTCAATGATAACTAAAATTTCACTTATTAAGTACCAACCACTTTTGAATAAAATAATCCAAATAACATTAGTTAAGTTGAAAATAATTAAATATTTTGAAATGGTTAATATGTTAGTATCAGTATTATCAACACTAACATTCAAATTGACCTTTAAGTAATAAATTTGTAAAAGGTAGTAAAAAATCCAGTAAATGAATAAGAATATAAGGAAATTTGAAAATGGTGTTACACTGATTTCATGAGAAAGTTTACTCCAATCTAAAAGGAATTGTAAATTGAAGTAAATTGATACTAAAAGAGATCCAATCCCAATGATTTTATAGTTATAAATATCTTGTGAATTACCTGAAGATGAATCCATTCTAAAGACTTAATGTGATGATTTGAAAGTTGGAGTAGTGGTTCAATTGCTAGACTGATGTTGCGAAAAGTCGGGCACGGAAAACCTAAATTTGAGACACCACGACATTAGATCTACCAATGAATAATGGTTGGGATTTATTGTTAGGTAATTATAGTTATGAATTTTGCTTCAGCCACATAGTCGCTGTTACAGTATATTGATTAAGTATGTGCGATATTTTACTTGTTAAAAAATTTAATCAATAGTTTAGACAGTCTTGATTATGAGAATAGAAAGCCTTAAGTATGAGGCTAGAAAGCCATAGAGGCTTATTATCTAATTTTTAAAGCCACCTTTTTATAAAAACAAAATTTATATATTTAATCATTATCAAAGGAAACAAGTCTTAAAGATTTTTAAATTAACATGCACCTCTAAAACTATGTTTATGTTTTTTCTTATTCCTATCATCAACTAATTTATGTTGGATGTTCTTTAAATCTTCAACACCATTAGAGGCAATATTCAATAATAAACCATAGATTAATTCCTTATCAGCTTCATCAGATCTCTTTTGTTTAATAAAGTTTCTAACTTGTTGACAAGATTCAATTAATAATTCAGTTTGTTGAATAATGTCTTGCATCAACTTCTCTAAGAGGTTCAAACTTAAATTTTGTTTAACAACTACTCTTAAAATCTCTTGATCGTGTTCACCAGGAGGTAAACGATAATTTGGAACAATAAAACCTTTGTTTCTAAGTAAAAGTGATAAAATACTTTGAGGAACTTCTGGGTATTCTTTCGTGAATTCTTTAGAAAAGGCAAAGGCTACAACTGGTAACCCTGGTTGAAAATTTTCATTAAATGTCTTCTTAGATTCTTTAAGAAAAGTGTGAGGAAGTGCTGGTTTATGGATCACTGATAATACATCAAAATATTTGGATTCTTGCAAAAACTTAGACAACACTCTAGCATTGCTAAGACAGTTTTCGAAAATTTTAGTATAACCTTCACGACCAAAAGCCAATAAATTATAATATTGATGAATAACAGGGAATCCAGGTCTAGAAAAGTTCAAATTGAAAGTTTCTTCAACACCACCTAAGTAATCTAATTTGAATCTTAAAGAAGATGGTAAATATTTAATATCCTTCCAGATAACCCAACCTAAACCAGCAGTAGTCAAACCAAATTTATGACCAGAAGTATTAATTGAAACAACTCTTTCAATTCTAAAATCCCATTTTAAGTTTGGATAAATAAATGGTGCAACAAAACCTCCACTAGCACCATCCACATGGATTTTAATATCAAGCCCAGTTTCTTGTTCGACTTCATCTAAAATTTCACTAATCTTTTCAACTGGTTCAAAAGATCCAGTGAATGTAGATCCAAGAATAACAAAGATTCCAATAGTATTTTCATCGACACTTTCCTTGATTTTTGTCGTATCAATTAAATGTCCACTCTCAGCCTTAACATTAATTAATCTATTTTCAACATCGAAATAATTGGCAAATTTTTCTAAAGCAACTTGGGCACAAGAAGCCATAATAATATTAGGATTATCAATTGGTTTATTAATAGCTTTACGTTGTTCTTGCCATGATTTTTTCAAGGCCAAACCAGCCAACATAATAGCCTCTGATGATCCAGTACAAGCAGTTCCAACACTATGGGGTAACCATTGTTGCTTGTGAGAATTGAATTTTTTTGGAGCATTCCATAAATTACTAATGATGGTAATACATCTTTGTTGAAATTCTATTAAACTTGGATATTCATCATTATCAGCTAAATTCTTGACTAAATTACCACTAATTAATTTCAATGGGACATCATCTAATTCCGTATTAACAAAAGAGGCTAAGTTCAAAACAGGGTTACCATCGAGTGACAATTCTTCTTGTAAGTACTTATAAACCAAATTGGGTGAATTTCCCCTATCAGGAATTTCATAATATGGTAATAACGTCTCAGAATCGTATTCTGATACTACCATTTTATCCCTATCATTCAATGGGGTCTTATGGTTCTTAGAGATAATTGACTGAGTCAATTCCTCACTATCAATATGTGTACTTAATGTCATGGAACTTAACAATTGAAATTTCAGCGAATTGGTGTCTTTTATAATTTTCCAATTGGTGGATTGCTGTAATTTTAGGTTACAGTTCTCTGATTTGAGTGAGGGTTGAGTCGCGGGCTCATAACTTTTTGACACAATTATGAACGATGTAAAGTGGTTTAAATCGAATATTTTATACCCGAAATTGAGGAGTGTTTAGGTTTACACGTTGTTAGGTCGGTTACTAAGCCTATTTTTGTTGAGGGTTAACATTTTTTTCAACCTAAAATTCGTAAACCGTTCAAACCGTGAAAATTGGCAATGAAATTTGTTTAGTAGATTGTGCCTGTGGCTAGATCCAGATCTCGTGATGTACGGGTCATTTGCTTATAGAAACGGGGTTTTGGGTATCGTCTGTTAACAAATTTACTACAATAATTATAGAATATCCATTGCTACTTACTATCTAAAGAAACCCTTCTTTTTCTTCTTTGGTTTCATATCATCATTAGTATTTAATACTCCACCTAATGGCTTACCATCCGGCACTGCCGGAACTGCCAATTGAATATCATTCAGTTTAATTGTATGTGGATCTGATGAAGAACTACTTGAAGATTCATTAGGTATTTTTAAATGTTGATCATAGTTGATTGACTTCCTAGTCCCATTTTGTCCGTTATTGGTATGGCCATTAGCATTTCCATTGGAAGAATGTCCATTAGTCACCTGTCCATTGAGAGCTTGTCCATTAGGAGTAGATTGGCCATTTGAATTTGCTCCTGCAGTATTATCACTGTCAAATTGATTAAATGCCATTGCTGGTATTGATGACTTTCTTTGTCCACTTTTACTGGCAGTTGGTCCTCCAGGCATTGGCATACCACCTCTACCTCCCATATCTAATCCTTGTAAATTATCAGACATAGGAAATTGTGACCTACGACGTCTATTTTGTCCATTCACATTCATTTGGCCATTCATTTGTCCCATTTGTCCATTCACATTCATCTGTCCATTAATATTCATCTGGCTTTGGTATTGTGGATCAAATACATTGTTACTTTGTAAAGAATTCAATCTACTTCTAGAATAACGGTTTGTTGGGTTTTGCTGGTATTGATATTGATTGTATGGTGTATTCATATTGTTCATGTTCATACCATTCATATTCATACCATTCATGTTCATCCCGTTCATGTTCATTTGATTCATACTCATTTGATTCATATAGTTTGGATTCATCATTACCATTGGATTGAAATTAGGATTCATATTCATCATTTGATTCATATAATTCTTATTCTGTGATTGGGTTTGTGGTCCTTGAACTTGTCCTTGCCCTGGAATATTTTGACCTGGGATACTTTGACCGGGAAGAGTTTGACCAGGAGTATTTTGACCTGATTGCCCGATTTGAGACTGGAATTGTCCTTGTTGTCCCTGTTGCCCGATATTTTGAGAGTGGATTTGACCCTGTTGACCCTGTTGCCCTGGGTTAGAGTTTTGTCCTTGAAAACTAGCAACCTGTTGTCCTTGGAATTGAGAATTCAATGAATTAAGGTGACTAGGTTGTATAGCGTTTTGAGGAGGTTGAGTATTTGTTTGACGATTCAGTTGAGAGCCAACACTTTGTTCACGTTGAATTAACTCTTGTTCTCTTCTTTGTAATTCCAATTCTCTATGTTGAAACTCGGCATTTTTATCCCTTATTTGCTCCCCGTTTAATTCGGCACCATAAACAGCTATATCAGTTAAATCTTTCAAATTATCATGACTAACGGAATTTTTAACTGGAGATTGTAATTTCCTAGGCTTTTCACCATTCAAGTCTTGGAGTATCGGTTTCAGAGGTGATTTATCTTGTTTCTTTGGCAGCATTTCTCTCTGTTGTTCCAATAGTTTATGAGCTTTCTCTTGTTCATGTTTCAATTTCAATGAATTAAATTCCTTCATTAAAGATTCATAATTATTTTGTTCTAAACTATACTGATCTTGTTGTTTAGTTAAGTTGCTATTTAAAGATTCAATTTTCAAACTTTTGTCATTAATGTCATTATCTAATTGTGTTAAATAAGATTCTTGTTGAGTGATTGAGTTATTAAGGTTTTGAAACTTGTTGTTTAATTGTTGGATTTCTTGATCGATGTTACTTAACTCAGTATACTTGTCATTCAATTGACCACTGATTTGGTCATTTCTAGGGTCATTAGCATTGATTCTTCTGAAGAAAATAGACTCGCTATTTGGATCATTGATCTTAATCAATTGACAAATCATTGAATATAAATTTTCAAGATATGGAGTTCTTACACCATTATCATCACCTAACAAAATAGGTTGTAACAATAATAAATCAACTTCAATGTTAAATTGATGGTAATAGTTATAGAATAATCCGGGACTATTTATGTAATCCTTATCATGAGTGTTAGGATACGATTTACACCAGTAGTTAAATAAATTAGTTTCATTTTCATAACCTTTAACTAACTTACAATCCATTTTCTTGATAATTTTTAATAATTCATTCAAAATACCAGTAATCAAAGGTTTACATAAGATTTGACTTTCCAACAATTTGGGACTTGGTAATTCAAATATAATTAGTAAAGGATTAAATACAATCCTGGATAACGCTAATTTCCATTGATAAGTCATGAATTCTTTGGGTAATATGGATTTCAATAAACTTATTTTATTATAACTATCTTCAGTTATCAATTGAAACAATTTCAAACATTTACTAAAATTCGGGTGATTGTTTAAATTATAATCATATGAAACAGAAGTCCCTAAGTAAATTCTGTTATCATTGTTGATTAATCTATGGATGAATTTATTAGAATCTTTGTATTGCCTTATATCAGTTTCATTCATGATTGCAACAATAGCCAAATCATTCCAATTTTCAAAGTTCAATTTTAAAAATGGTTCTAAATTGATATAACCAGTACTCTCAATTAAGATCAAACTATTATGATTTAAGAAATTGTATAAATTAGAACTTATAACTTGAAAATCTTGAAGGGAATTACAACTGATAATTACAATATCGAATTTGGAATTAGGTTCTAATTGATCAATACCCTGAACTAAGGTATAAGGTTTGAAATGGGTTGATCCGAATACGTTAGAATCAAATGTTAAGCGATCGGAAGTGATACTTTCATTTATGATAGTTACTTGACATGATTTGGTTTCCTGTAAACGCCAAGCATAAAACGAAAGATTTGGGTTGGTCCCATCTATTTGTTAGTAATGAATCGACATAGCGAGGTCTCAGGGAACTAATGGATGATTTGGGGATCATCAGAAACAAACCAAAAACCTGGATATAGTAAACACTAAGGTCAAATGTCTCTTGATTTCTAAGTATTAATTAAGCCACTCTGGCCACGTATATTAATACTAATATGAAAACACCCCTCTACATGACCAAGGTAGGTGGCTAAACCATTTGAAATTTAAAGTGGGCTATACCCCCTGAACCCGAGAATTTAGTAAATCCATCGATGGAAATTGCCCCTTCTTGGCCCTAGATCCTTGTACCACTGTTGAATTCAACTATTCTATACATACACGTTAAAACTTGAATATCGGACATAGTTTCACAAAAAAACAAATCCAAATCAAAATTTTCTTGCTGTGAGATTTTGACATTGTCTCGTATATCAAGGCACAGTCGGTCACATGGTAATAAACTTTGTCGAATTTTGGTCCAGAGACAGAGACAGGTATCAACTGTAGTTTCAGATTAAATATAGTATAATGTCGTGTTGACCTAATTTGTGTAAAAATAGTACCGGCTCTTACGCTTTCCTGTACCTCTACCATTCGCAGCTTAAAACCAGGTTCAAGGTGGTAAGAAAATTTTCATCGATTTATATCATTGGCGTCGTTTATAAAATTATTTATAAATTTGATGCTGATGGACACCTGGTGACTTAGAACCCTTCAGTGGTTTTATAACTTGGTAGTAGTAAATTGTAGAATAATATAGGGTGTATCTCCGGTTGATGAGTTAGGCAATGAATCTTTCGGTCATAATCCCTTTTACATGTTTATATGATATGATGATGTGAAGTTACAGTTAGGTATTTAGTTGATGATGTGATGGTTATAACCGAGTTTTTAGTTAAGGTTACATATTTCACGAATAGATTCCTCGATGAAACTGAAATTCTATTGTTTTGATACCGTGGGATTTTGGTACATTTTTATGGAATATTGTGAAACTATGGTTACTCTCTTCTTATACTTCTATAGTACTTGTTTTTGTAGTTCTTTTTGTGCTTTTTGACCTACTAATTAGTTTTATGAATTGCTCTATGAGTGCAAGTCTTTAATGGTCACTATCCATCCATAACAAACTCTTTAAGGATAAAAGTATAAGGTAAAGGCACCTTTGACGCAACCTTGACTATAACCATCAACACCTCCTACAATCTTGTCGCGACGCGATGAGAGGACACCTTATACTTATAGAAGGTCTTGATAGATCAGGTAAATCAACTCAAGTTTCCAAACTTAATGAAAGTATAAATAATAGTATTAGCTTGAAATTCCCTGATAGGTCTACCAAGATTGGAAATATCATCAATAATTATTTAACTGATGATTCATTCGTATTACCAGATCAATCCATACATCTTTTATTTAGTGCCAATAGATGGGAGTTATATGATAAAATATTAACAGATTTGAATTCTGGGAAATCTGTTATTCTTGATAGATACATTTATTCAGGAATTGCATACTCTTTATCGAAACTGAGTTTAAGTAACGTTAATAATGAAATGGCTGATATTCCTTGGTTATATGGTCCTGATAAAGGATTACCTAAACCGGATTTAACATTATTCTTAACCCTAGACTTGGAAGAGATTAATAAAAGGTCGAATTTTGGTGAAGAACGTTATGAAAAGTTGGAATTCCAAAAATTAGTAAAGGCTAATTTCTTGAAATTACTCGATACTAATGATCCTTCAGTTAAGTTAGTTGATGTTAATGGGAAATCAATTGAAGAAGTACAAAAGCAAATATGGGAGATCATTGAAAATGGTAAATATAATCAATTGACTTCTAACCCTATACAATTTTTAAAATAGAGTCTATAATAAACACATATAATACACGTAATAACTAAATTATAAATCCATATATATTACCCTAAATTAAGCCGTTAAACTATCCAAATAAGTCACCCTACTTAAAACCCTCTGTTTCAGAGTTTCATGAAGTTCTCCTCCCATATATATTTCATCAAGTATGGTGAATAATTTATAAAAGTTAAATACTAAATCTAATTCACATACGTTATCAAAGTATGTATCCAATATTTCTACGAAAAAATGCAATGATTCTAAATAGGATAATTCACTATCATTTAAATCAATTGACATGATAAAATAAAGTCCAGCATATCGCCTATAAACCAATTTTGTCTGTTGATATTCAAGGAAATTCGATTGATATTTCAGATCTCTGGAAGAAACACTTCTATGGATATCACCAACTGCTTTGATTTGTTCTTCTCTTGTGTAATTTTGATTATACCATTTACTCAATCTTGTTTTACCTTGTCTGTTTAGGATTAATATATAATGTATGGACATGGTCAGTTAATGATTTAAGAGGTTTAAAGCGCGAAGTACTGACGCCTCACTAAGTTGTCACTAAATATTCCCTAATACTAACCAAATAAGTGCGCACTAACATGGAAGACGAAGAAGATGATGATTATAGACAATACGATATAAGAGATGGAATAATCTTCTTAATTGAATTAAATGATGACATCTTTAAACCTTTAGATGAATTGAATGGAAAGACTCAATTATTTGAAATCTTATCAAGTATTGATGAATTATTACAACAATTAATCATAACCTTACCCAATACTGGAGCAGGGATATTCTTCTCCAATTGTGGTAATTCAAAGAATTATGACTTGACAAAGGTATTTGGATTATATGATTTGAATTCTACAAAGATGAAGTTACTTCATGATCTCGTAACTGATGATTTGGAAGATAGGGTGAAGCTCATAGACAAATTTAAGATTGGTAGCACTAATGAAGCAAACCTTCCAAAAAACTTGAATAAAATTCTTGACGTGTTTAACCAAGCAAAAAACTATAAATCGAAGAAATTAATGTGGTTTACAAGTAATGACCAACCTTATACTTCTAAAAAGACTAAGGATGCTTTATATAGAGTGATTGGAGATTATGAAGAAGCTAACATTCGTATTAATCCAATCTTCTTGAATAAACCTGGCCATGAATTTAACTTGAAACCTTATCAAGAGATATTCACAACCACCAACTTTTTAAGTAATTATAAATTCAATTCCTCGATTTTATCTGATAAAATCAAAGCTTCTGTATTGAGATTAAAGGAAATTAAACGTATTCAATTTGCAACCAATTTGATACTTAGTGATGGTGAAATAGGTGGAGATTTAGGATGTTCTATTAAAGGTTACACTTTATATAATCAGGAGAAATTAAAAAAGTTCAGGAATTTATATTATCATGATAATGAAGTCAAATTAGTAGAAACTGAATCAACGTTATCTGACCCTGAAGGTAACCAATTGAAATTATCAGGTGATACCTCTAAATCCATCCTGGAACAAAAATTAGAAGTAGGGATTAAAAGTGGTATTGAATTAAATGATGAAGACAAAAAGACAATTGTCCATTTGGGTCCTCAACAATGGCAATATTTAAGAAATTATACTTTTGATCATAGTCCTGGAAATTCTAGGGCATCAAATGACGAAGAAGATGATGAAGATGAAGATAAAGTTTATGTTGATGTTACTCCACCTGGATATTTGAAATTACTTGGGTTTAGACATATTGATAAATTTAAGCCTTTTTATAACTTATCATCACCTGCATTTATTACTGGTGATTCTTTTGATGGTAAAAATCTTGATATAGGGTATAAAAATTCCTTGAAATTGTTTTCAAGTCTTTATAAGTCGTGTGTGAAACTAGAAAGATTTGCTATTGTTTTTGGGTGTACAAAGAAAACATCTTTACCTAATTTATATGCTATGTACCCTACAAATTTAAAACGGTCAACCAAATCCATCACTGGTGATGTTAAATTTCCTCAAGGATTCCTTTTAATAAAACTTCCATGGTTAGATGATATCAGATCATTACCCGAATCATTTATCGATGGAAAAGCTAGATTTGACTTGAATAATACCCAGCCAAACCCTAGGAATTTAGTTGATGGTTTTAATCAAATAATTGATCGAAGCTTATGGAAAGATTATAATCCAAGTGATTATCCTAGTCCTAATATTAACTTCTTCTATAAAATAATGAAATACGACTTGCTTCAAATCCCTTACACAGATGAAGATAAATTACTTAAAAATAATGATGTTACGTATAACTTAGTTAAACAATTGAATGATAAATTAACTTCCAAAGAATTAGCTGAACTTGTTCTGACCTTATCAATGCACTTAAATAAACTCGAAGGTTTTGATATCTTCGAAGAAAGACCACCTCCTGCAAAGAGACAAAAGATTGATACTATTGATGAAGAACAAGTAATGGTTGCGTGGAAAACTGATTCCTTGGCTACATTCTCCATGCCTCAATTAAGGCAGTTTGCCAGTAAGTACAAACCTCATATTAAACTGGCCACAAAGAAACAAGATTTGATTGAAAATATTAAGCAGTTTTTGGATTCTAGACTGGTTTAATTTTTAGGTGTATATTTAATATAAATGATGTTATGAAAGTTTTAATTTATTTAATATGGAGTTGGCTATTAAACTTTTCTTATAATTCATCGTAAGTTCGTTCTAGCTATACAGCTTGAATAGTCCCTGGCTTGGAACACCCGAATAATTCAATTTTCTTTTTAAGCCTATTTTTAATCTTCTGTATATATTTTTAATAGGCTAAAAGACTTTTTTCGCTCTTTTGTTATATATGCCTATATAGGTATATACGTCTTCTTCACCTTTTTTTCGGTTTTTTTGTTATATATGACTATATAGGTTCACAACTCTTCTTCACCTTTCTTTATCTATCAATACTCTTCTTATAGTTATCAATATAACTGTATAAAATACCTATTACAAAATTTCCTTTTAAACTAATAATTGTATATTGTTATACAAAAACTATATACGTATTTATTATATAGAAAAGCACACCTATAATTTCTTACAAGGAAAACCCTTTCTGGTCCTTTCAGGATTCTAATTGGTTTATGTTATTCAATTTATTTTACTTTAAAAAATTTTTAGACCCGTACACCAGAATGATTCTATTACCTCATAATTAGGTAACCCATAAATTTGCACCAAGCGCTTCGGTAGCTCAGTTGGTTAGAGCGTCAGTCTCATATTCAGCTAGCATTTGAATTCTTCGCGGAATTTGGGTGTTGGGTATGAGTTATCTGGAGGTCGACAGTTCGAACCTGCCTCGAAGCACTTTCTTTTTTTACAACTTTAAGAACATATATCTAAGAAAACAATCATTTAGAAGAATTGAATATTTACAATTTATTTTTAATAATTCTTAACTTCGTTTAAAATCCTCTTCGATCATTTGAATACCTTTTGCAACCTCTTTTATAATACATAGAATTGCATCAAGATGCGGCTTAATGCTATTTAAAAACCATAAAATACACCTTCGAAAAATTACCAAAATGTCTTTATGCAATGATATAATAGAACAAATCCTTTCATATTTACCTAAAGTAACATTCAACTCAGTTTATGGGATTACAGAAAGATTAATGTTTTATGATAAAATTCCTGCTAAGGTACGAATTGACAGCCGTGAAATTAAATGGTCTTATCACCCAAATCACCCCACCAGAAGATATGTCAATGATATCGAAGACCTCATTACTTTAAATGAAGCTCCTCCTTTTATTCCTAATGATAGGTCAATAACATTAGAGTTCAAGACTTTAGATGAGTTCCTAGATGCTCATAAGCGTATTCCCCACCTTATTTCAAAGTATGCAATTAGTATTGACCATTGTGGTGGTGATTTTTCAAATATGGTAACTAATATTGACCAAGACCAGTATGATATACGTTATTTGCTACAAAGATGCGGACAGTTTTCGAATTTGGCTACCCATATTGTGGTAAAGAGTGATTCACAAACGGTGAAAACAGGTTATTCCGTTACTAAAGTAACTGTCCATAATAGCAGTTCAACACCTGCTTTTGACTTGGAATACCTATCCAAATGGCATATCCCTAATCTTAAAAGCCTTTCATTGACAACTGTTGAAAATTTAAAATGTTTCAACTTGAGCCCAACAATTGAAGAGTTGGATTTTCACATAAATAATACTAAATTGAGGGATATACCTAATTTTTCAAATACTGGTTTAAAGAGCTTAAAGCTTACGATAACTTTACAAGGGCATACTATCAGTGAGACCTTAAATCTTCAAGTGCCTGATGATTTAGAGAAGCTTTCTATCATTAATGCTTCTAAGCAACCTATCTATTGTTTTAAAAGGTTATTACCTAAAAACTTGGAATTTTTGAAATTGGAGGAAGTTACTATAAGGTCAAACTCTAAAATGTATGACTTTTCTGCATATAAGAAACTTTATGAATTAGTTATTATGAATCCAACTCCTTATAACCTAAAAATACCTGAATGTTTAAGAATTTTGAAGCTTTTCGGGCAAGTTAAAGACTTGAGTAATATCAAAAATCATCAAAACTTGAAAGTTTTAAGCATAGCAAGGTGTACAAATATTGAAGTGTTACAGCTTCCCCCAAATACTGTCCATTTTGAGTTAGGATTCATGCGTCTTAAGCACTTGAAATGTAACGTTGGCCTCCAATCATTTGAAGCTTGTTACAATGCTCTGGTACCAAATATCGAGTTTCCTAAAACAATAAAATCAGTAAGCTTGTTATTCCAAGAACCTCCAATTGAATTCCCTGACGAGCTTCAATATCTTGCTCTTAAAAATTCCCATTCAAAGCTTGTAACTCCAAAGAATCTTAAATATTTGACATTATCTGGTAGTGGCCAAAAACTCCCCGAATTGATTTTAAATGAAGGTTTGAAGGTCCTTGAGCTCAGACAGTATTGCCTCAGGGATTTTAAATATAACAAGTTGCCTAAATTGGATTATCTAATACTACAGGATTGTCTGTCCATTAAGCCTGATATTGGTATGAAATTGAAGGCTGAAGCAGAATACGTGAATCAATTTACACATCGTTATATATTTGAAAGGCTTGAATCAGAAAACAATGAATATTAATGCCTTGGGTCAACATCAGATCTAAATCAACACACCTATTTAACCATGAGAAAAATCAAAAATGGTGTCACTACTTAAGAGAATTATCCTTGTACTAAATCAGATTTTCCTTCTTAACATGCAACTACTCCAAGAATATCTCCCATATAATGGTATAAATTTCCTCTCTATAAGATTTGAAGCTTTAGAAGTCGTACTCTAAGTTTATATATTTAACGTCATAGATGTTTTATTTGTATCAGGAACCTCTGCGTAGTTATAAACGGCTGAGATTCGATTAATACACTTGACTAGAATATTCTAGACTGACTGACAATAAAAAAGCCATTCAAATATCAGAGTTGATCTTCACCATTTTTGTGTCTTTTAATTTATCCAAAGTGCTATATACTATGCTTATTTGTTCTTCTCTTTTCGCTTTCGGTCTTTCTGTCTTACATCTCACTAATGCACTTACTTTACAAGAACCCTCATTTCATATATTTAGTTTTCATTTATAGTAGAAATGTCACATACAAAGAACACTCACTTTTCTTGGTTAAATGCAATCAGTCACTCATATCTACTTATCTTGAATAAGAATAAATTAAATTTTAAGTCAAAACGGACTCAAAAAAAGGGAGCCCAAAAGGAGCCCAAGGGGGCCCAAAAGGGGCCCAAGAAACCGCTTACATAAGCGACCTACTAATGCTCATGCGGCGAAGGTATTTTTCTGGCAGGACCCATGGCAAAATCCAGGTCCATTTTACGGCGAGGAAGAAACTTAATACCACCAATAGATTTTATCGAACTAAAAGATCCTGCAGTTAAGAAAATCAGAAAAGTCGGAAATATGATCGAAAAGCTGCATATCACTTGCATACTAATATACAAAATCTGCAATACTGCCAAGACATCTGCTGGAAAAACATTCAATTGTAATTCCGTACGATTATTTCGTAATGCACGTTTACGCACTACCGTAGCCTAGTAAAAGTATTTAGAGCTGTAAGCGCATAAAATGGTTGAGACATCAACTTAGTGTCAGAAGACTTTTGTATAAGAAGCAAACTCTTCGTAAGGTGAAAATTTTTAATTGTCAAAGATGTTATCTTCTCAAGGGAATAATGCTATTATCTATTTGAGTTATGCCTTTTTGCTTGCAACAGGGTGTTTCTTAGCTATAAAGTATTCTAACAAGGAGACATTCTTATCATCAAATGGAAGTCAAAAGACTATACCATTAATTTTAAATTTCATTGCAGCTGGTATGTAAAATGATAGTTTAAATGAAACAACGGGTGCTTGGCTTTAAGATGGTAACATTTTCAAGTTGCTATCTTAAAGGAGGGCTGAGATTATACCGTCTAACTCGACCAAGGTAATGCTTGCGTGAGGATGTTTAATATACTAACCAATTAGGTATGGGATGTGGTATTTTAACCACTTATTCACAAATTGCAAATATCGCAGGTCTTCATGGTCTTTTAGTTTATACAATTTGTGGAGCTTTACCAGTTATGGCTTTTGGTGTATTTGGACCAATCATTAGAAAAAAATGTCCTGAGGGGTTCATTTTAAGTGAATGGGTTAGACAAAGATATGGTGTTGTTCTGGCTCTTTATTTATCATTTTTTGCAGCTTTAACCATGTTTTTATATATGGTTGCTGAATTAGCAGCAGTTAGAGGTGCTATTGAAACAATTACTGGATTAGATGCTTTAGGAGCAGTTATTGTTGAATGTGCTGTAACTTCAATTTATACTGCTATTGGTGGTTTTAAAGTTAGTTTTATTACCGATAATTTCCAAGGAGCTCTTGTTTTAGTATTAGTTGTAATTTGTGTTGCAGGTATGGGTTCAAATATTGAAATTGATAAATCTAAAGTTGATCCATCTCATTTACTTAAAGCTAGTAAATTAGGTTGGCAATTAGTCTATATTTTATTAGTTGCCATTGGTACTAATGTTATGTTCTTAAATTCTTATTGGTTAAGAACTTTTGCTTCCAAATCGGATAAAACTTTATTCATTAGTACTGCTGTATCTGCAGGTATTACCTTTATCATTTGTACATTAGTTGGTACTACTGGATTCTTAGGTGTTTGGTCAGGAGATTTAACTATTGGTGATCCTAATGGTTTTAATGCATTTTTCATTTTACTTTCTAAAATGCCAAACTGGGTTTTGGCATTTGTTTTAATTTTCATCATTTCCCTTTCTACCTGCTCATTTGATTCACTTCAAAGTGCTATGGTTTCCACCATTTCCAATGATTTATTCCGTAACAAATTAAAATTAGTTTATATTCGTATTTTAGTTGTTCTTGTCATTGTTCCAATTGTTGTCCTTGCTATTAAAGTTGCTGATAATATCTTACAAATTTATCTTATTGCAGATTTAGTATCCTCATCAATTATTCCAGTTCTTTTCCTTGGTTTAAGTGATACCTACTTTTGGTTCTTAAGAGGTGTTGATATCATGATTGGTGGTTTAGGAGCATTAGTAGCTGTTTTCATTTTTGGTACTATTTATTATGGTAATGCCAAAGATGGTGGTAAATTATTATTAGTTTGGAATGGTTTATATGATTCTGAAGACTGGGGTCCATTTGGTGCCTTTGTAATTGCACCTTTTGGTGGTATTTTAATTGCTTTAGGTGTAGTGGCTATTAGAGCTACTTATGGATATATTTATAGTAGAATAACTGGTACACCATTCACTACTTTAGATAGACCGGTTGTTATTGAACCAGCTGAATCATATGGTTCAATAGAGGTTAATAATGGCAATAGTTCAATTAAAAATAAGACTGATGAGGAATTATAGAGATGCTTTTAATAGTTGTTCTTAGTCACGTTTTCGTAACATATATTGATTCAGACAGTTATTTTAGAGTGAGTTATTTTTAGATTATATTAGTAATAATGGAAAGAGTTTTAATAGAATATATTAGTATTAGTTTTTGAATAAGTATTCTCTGGTACCTGGTGCGGGAGTGCTCTGGTACCTAGTGTGGCAGAGCGCAGAGAGGTTGTCTGGTGCTAATTTGATGTAGAACGGACCTAATGCGGGAGAGCCCTGTAAAGAGACCACTCCCATAGTGCACCAGATATGGTTGAAAAAGGAGAAATTATACGTTCATAATAAATCATATACTCTTTATATAATTAAAAACCAACTCCTATTACCATAAAATGAAATTTTCTAGAGTAAGCTAACATGTTTCTACCACAAGCTACGACACGGCCAATTCTTAATAAGGGACCACCGCGAACACTAGAATATGTGGGGCCATCTCTTCGCACTAACTATAAAACCATACAATGAGTAAAATAATTAAACCTAAAAAGAAAAATGGTAAATTATTGGAGAAAATCGATGATGATTGTATGTTAGTAAATCAACTAACACCAAAATATTCAAAACCCGAACATCCGGAGCTTGAAGAAATAAAAGACTCTCAAAAAGATGACTGGAAGAAGGATTCTGGTTATTATGATAATATCGACCCTAAAGCTTTTAGACAATATGAACTTGCTTGTGATAGAGTAAAAGATTTTTATGAAGAGCAGCATACAAGACAGACAGTTTCATATAACATTCAAGCTCGTATTAACTTTAAAACCAGAGTTAGAGCTAAAATGAGTATATGGGAAGGATTAGAGAAGCTTAATAAACTTCTTGATGAAAGTGACCCTGACACTGAACTTTCACAAATAGATCATGCTATTCAAACCGCTGAAGCTATAAGACGAGATGGCAAACCTAGATGGTTTCAACTTGTTGGATTAATTCATGACTTGGGTAAATTACTTTACTTTTTTGATTCTCAAGGACAATGGGATGTTGTTGGTGATACCTTCCCTGTAGGATGTAAATATCTGAAGAAAATTATTTACCCGGAAAGTTTTAAAAGTAATCCAGATTTAAAAAATCCTTTATATAATACAAAGTATGGGATTTATTCAAAGAATTGTGGATTAGATAAAGTAATGCTAAGTTGGGGTCATGATGAGTATATGTATCATATTGCTAAATTGAATTCAACTTTACCTAAAGAAGGATTAGCAATGATACGGTATCATTCATTCTACCCTTGGCATCAAGAAAATGCTTATAGCTATTTAATGGATGATCATGATAAGCAAATGTTAGAAGCTGTCAGAGCATTTAATAAGTATGATTTATATTCAAAGATCGATGAAGGCTATGATGTTGAGAATTTAAGGGGATATTATTTGGATTTAATTGATGAATTTTTTCCAACAAGAATAATTGATTTTTAGTTGAACTAGTGATTTGTATACCAATCAAGATGGGGGTATTTTATGAGTTTTATGACATTTTATGATGAGGATTTATCTTATGTATTATTGAGGATTTATCTTATGTATTATAGAGTATTTATTATATTATTGTATTTATTATATTATTGTATTTATTATATTATTGTATTTATTATATTATTGTATTTATTATATTATTGTATTTATTATATTATTGTATTTATTATATTATTGTATTTATTATATTAGTGTATTTGTTATATTATTGTACTCTTGGTACTTATTATATTATTGTACTTATTGTACTTATTATTATCGAATATCCTAAAGGTCTATCATATCGTTCTCATTATCATATATTACAAGGTATTCTATATATAAGCTAATCAAATAATTTGATGGTTCCAAAATATTGCTCAATGCCATAAGGACCTGGCTGTTTCCAAAAATCATTAAATGTAGTTAAAATTGTAACTTCCCCTCCGGTTTGGTCTAGTATACTTTTTATAGCAATTTCTTGATTTTCTGGACTTGGAACATTCTTACCATTTTTATTACCTTGTGAAGGATACCCTGTTTCAGTTATGAACACCTTCTTATTCTTACAACTTGATTCAACCATAGATTTTTGACTCATGATGAAACTACCAGCTTGGGAAGCATCAATGTCACTATTAAAGTAAGAATGTGGATTTATAGAAACGAAATCAATTGGTGAGTCATCATCACATAAACTTGGATGATTATCGAAACTGACTGGTGGTTCAGCTGTAGTAAATTTCCCATTATATCCAGCATCTTGTAAAGTTGATTTTACTGAGCTGATCTTATCTAATAATTCGTCAACAGTACAATAACCTTCGATTATAGCTTCATTACCAACAGTGATGAAATCAAAGGCATCTCCACCATTTTGTTTAATATAATTAACTAAATCACTGATTTGGTCATCAATTGAATCAACACCATCAGGTCCCATCCATAAACCTTGATTGACTTTAATACCTAATTCTTGGGCTTTAGGAACAACAACTGATAAGGTAGAACAATCAGTGGCATAAACTCTAATATGATTGATTCCTTTACCTTTAATTAATTGAAGATCTGAGTAGATAGTGTCTCTATCTTTACAAGCACCACTATCAGCATAAGGCGAATAAACAATACCCCAAGGAGAATTTAAACTTCCTGTTTCAGTACTACCTGAAGAGGTTGAACTGGTAGAACTTGTTGATGTTGTTGATGTGGTAGTTGGAGTTGAACTAGTTGTACTAGATGTTTCAACTGCCTTTCCTTGAGTAGCAGTAATTAAAGTAGTTGGTTGAGCTTGTGGAGTATTTTCTGGAGTGTTCTCTGGTGCAGCTGGTGTTTCAGCTGGTGTATTTTCTGGTGCAGCTGGTGTTTCAGCTGGTGTATTTTCTGCAGGTGGTGCCTTTTGAGTTTCAGGATTTTGAGGAACTTCCTGTTCTGGAGTCTCAACTGGGGTTTGAGCAGTAGTAGTAAATGTAGCTGGAGCACCGGCTGGTGATTCAGTTAAAGTAAATGTATAAGTATTTCCATCGCTTATTAAAACTTCGACTGGTGGTAAAGTAACAGTTGTAGTACCAGTAGTATAAGTTTGTTGAACAGTTACTGGTTCTGCGGTATGGACTCTGGTGACAATGAGTGGTGCAGATACTGCTAATTGTATAAGTGAAAGTAAAAATAATTTATTCATAATAAAGGAATGTATTGAATTTATATTGATTTAATAAGGTTCTTTAAATGATTGACTTATTCTTAATGAATATTTTCGATTTTTAACGATTGACTAAAAGATTGACTTTGAAGAATTAACTTCGATTTGATTTAATTTTAACTTTAAAGAATGACTAAGGTAGGACCTTGATTGAATACTTTCACAAATTCGACTTGATTAAGGGAACACATCAGAAATTATATACTGAAAGATTAGCTGGTTTCAGATTCTAAATTTTGCAGCCAGCAATGAGTAACATGCAGGACATGCATTTTACGACCATACTTGAGAATAATTCAAGGGCAAGCGAGTTATCGAGGGGCACCTGGTGGTAGCCTACCATTTGCTGGCTAAATTGGTCTTGATTAGGGTTGAAGTAGGCTTACAGTGAAATTAGAGTCCATAGTTTAAGTTTGGATATGGAAATTATACATTGATATTAGTAATTAGGCATTGTTTTGAAATTAATTTTTTGATTTGACCGTTAATGGAAGTAAATTAACTTCTTTGGGTGATTATTGAACCCAATTAAGAATTGAGGGTCTAGTTTATGGAATATTTTATTGGTAGTGATGAGTACTAATGCCTTGAGTTAAAAATAATCATAAGTTAAGAGATTATGGACTCCGTTTTGAAATACTATTTACAACTCTACTGATTTAAACACTACTGTATTAAACAATACTCTGTAATAAACAAGCCATTTGTTTCTAAGGGGAATGTTGCTTTGAAATTAATGATGATTTAATTATGTTAGTTTGCTTGATTGTTGTGGAGTAGGTTACGCATTCTGTGGAAGGGCGTCCGAAACATTCTGTGTTAATTTAGAAACCATTGAACAATGAAAATTTAAGATTTATGGAAAAACCTTATACTATGTCAAAGGTACTGTAGAGAGATCAAGTGGGGTTCTTTTATAATGAATCAATTGAATAGTTTTCGATAGATCTCAGAGCTGATTTTGATTAGTAGTGTAAACAAAGTGAAATTCACAGAAGCTCAGAGATAAATTTCAATTACATTCAGTTTCATCTACTTATTAAACCGATTACCATAATATAGAATTACCATATATATGAGAATCACTAACCAGCCTTTGCTTCTTTCTCTTGGACCCCTATTTGAGTGATGTAATAAGATTAGAGTGCTGGCTGTTTTCGCAGGGTTTTCGCAGTCCTTTCGCAGCGTTCTAGCTGCCATTAGTGGTCCCGATGAGCAAATCCTGTAAATCCTGATCACTATCTTTGCAGAGTGAGGTTTCAAAGGTTTTTCTATTTATCACGGTTTATTTATGAAACTCAGGTTAACTATTAGGAGTATATGTAACCTTTTCACAACGGTATAGTTGAATTGTAAAACAGAAGATACACGACTAATTATATTTGAGTTATCTTGTCCTGCATTCATACAAAATTGTTGGTGCGCCTGGGTGCCTCTCCGTGCGGCACTCTCTGTAAGCTTGGCTGCGAATACGCCCAAGATGTTAACCATTTAGCATAAGACATTTAAGCAGACGAAAAAATGTAAATTTAACCAATTATAGATCTGAAAGTTGGTGATTAAGACAATGCTAACCAAGTTTAAAAGTTAAATATAAACCAGAGATTTGAAAAAGAAGACAGGCCCATTGCCTAGGCATAAGCGTTTTAAATAATCAAATTTCAAAGTAAATTAGTTATTAAGTATATAAATATCTCTTGAATAGTGTATGGGTCAATTTTATACAAATAGTTCCATTACTCTGTTGAATTATCATTAGATTCAATTCTCATTACCATCTCTATAAGCAAAGCCAAAACTTATAAATCTTTAGAGTGATGATAATTCAATAAAGGCTCAAAAAACAAACATACGTATGATAACTCTTACTACAAAAAGTGATTTTCCAAACACTCTCATGCTTGTTTCAATTAATTTAATAGATAGATAAGAGTTCACTTGTAATGATACCTGAACCTAAATTTATATATTTGAAATATTAAGGTGAGTGGTAACGTCATGTACATAAATAAATAGCTTCATTAATTAATTGTTTGAATACATGTACTTTTCTAAAATTCCAACTAATATCATTAAATCACTATCGCTTATAACTCCGGAATTATTTAAAAATTTAACTAAGCTCTTGACTAATTGTAAAATTTCATCAATGGATAAGTTAATAATGGCCAGTTGTAAAACGTTAGTTAAGTTAGCATTATTGGAAATAAAAGTTTGATAATATAAATAAGAAAAGGAACCCATCAAAAATTGACAATCAATACGATCAGTAATACCACCATGACCTGGAATAGTATCACCGAAATCTTTAATACCAAAAGTTCTCTTTAAACCACTAGCAAAGAACCCACCAAAAGGAGCTATCAATGAAGCAAAAGTAGCTAAAGCAATTGAATGATAATAAATTGGTTTAACAATAAAATAATCAATACCAAAAGTGGTAGCAAAATATTCAGGAATTTGAATAATTTGATCAATGTAAATGGAGTTTAATTCACATGATGGGAAATTTAATACATTAGTTGACATGTTAATAGCTGGACAAATTAAATAATCAGATTGGGATAACACATAAGATAATCCAACAGAAGCAATAATGGTACAAACCCAAGCACCAATAAAACCTTCAACAGTCTTTTTAGGGGAAATAGCAATTAAAGGAGTTCTACCAAATGTTATACCACACAAGTAAGCAAAAATATCATTAACAATAACTAAAGCACATGGTAAAACAAACCAAATGATCCCATTTAAAATATTATTAATAATGAAATGACTTTGGAATACAACAATTAATAAGATCATATGCGTTATACATAAAGAACTAAATTGGAATTTATAATAACCTTTTTTCAAGTTTAAGATGAAGATAATGAAACCAAAAATATAAAGGAAATAACTTATAATTTTATGATTGGTTGATAAAGATAACATCAATTTATTTTTAAAGATTTCATCATGAAAAAATTCAAAAAGAGTGAAACCATCTAAATAATAAAGGGTAGTGAAAAGGAAATACCAATTAATAAAAGAAGTTAATTGAATGTTTTTATCCTTAGCAGGTTCATTCGTGAGTTGAATAACTTCTCTAAAAGTTAATATCTGAGCCAAAACAACAATGAAGATAAGAGTTAAATGGCCTGATGATATTATAACAGCAAAGAATAGTAACATAACAAATGTCCAAATAGACCTTGTGATAAATGCTTGCTTTTTCTTTTCACCTTCACTAATTTTAGGATCTACTTTCTCTACATTATCAGCTTTTGATTTCACATCTTTTACAACTTTTTTTGACTCCTTTTCAGGACTTTTATTGGTCTTGCTCATTTGGATCGAATCAATTATGCTGAGGGCGACTTAGGGACTTTGAAAATTTAAAGTGAATCCAATTTAAAGTAAATCACAATGCAACACTAACTCAACAATTATTAAAAGTAAGTTATTTGATATTTGACTATCTAAGAGTTAATCGGTAATGATTTAGCAATATATTCGCCTACTACGTTACCCGTCTAGAAACCAATGTTGGAGTGGATTTTTCAAAGTCGCACTGACAAAATATAGGAGGAGACGCTCTTGTGATAGAATGTACAATACGACGCCCTAAGGTTAGATGGGATTTAAAATTTTAACGTGAATTTTTATTATTGGAGAGATTTATGAATATGATTTGATAAGTGAAAATTTAATTTTGTATTGAAACTAAAAAAATGAAATTTCATACTAAATCACGTGAAAAGGACTGCCCAAAAAAAAAAAAAAGTATCCCCCTATTAAATCTACTCATATAAACCTAACCAATTACTCTATAAACAATTATCATCAAATTTGTAACCTTCGATAACACCAAAACTAAAACCTTACCAAGCAACAGTATTAGTATATCATACTTTCTTTTTTAACGTGCGCCACTCAAACAATCAGTATTTAATTTGCCTGCGAAAAAATCTTCAAGTTCCTTAAATCTTTTTACTTAGACTTATTGTATGTCAACTATCCAAAACTTAAACGCTTTTGATCCTTTTGCTGATACTGGAGATTCTGATAATCAAGCTTCTAACTATATCCATATTAGAATCCAACAAAGAAACGGTCGTAAGACTTTAACTACAGTTCAAGGATTACCAGATGAATATGATTTAAAGAAGATTTTGAAAGTTTTAAAGAAAGATTTCGCATGTAATGGTAACATTGTTAAGGATGATGAATTAGGGGAAGTTATTCAATTACAAGGTGACCAAAGAGTTAAAGTTTCTGAATTCTTAATTGGTCAATTACAAATTCAAAAGAAGAATATTAAAATCCATGGGTTTTAATTTATTGGACTTTATAGATCAAGTTATAATATTGGTCAGTTTGTCAGCTGGTCTGGTATGCTTTTAATGGTGCTTTTAGTACGTTTTAATACCTGATAATCCGATACAACTTGAATGTTTGTTTTAAATGGAAGTCATTAATAAATGCTTTGTGAGTGTTGTTATGGTGTACTTTTTAGTATATAATGATTTTTATTACTATTTCTTTATCTTAGGATGTTTTTTTTTGCTCTATGACTCTTTTTTAAAGAATCGATTCTCTTCTACATCCAATCCCTTACGTCTCTAGTTGTGTCTAAATTGTTAGTCATCGCGAAACACCTATATCTGATAATATGCCTGGGGATTTAAATCTAAAGAAATCATGGAACCCTGCTTTGGTTAAAAACCAAGTTAAGATATGGAATCAAGAACAGAAAACCATAGAAGAATTCAATAAAATCAAGCAACGTCAAGAGGAGTTAAATAAAGAGAAAGAGACTACTGATTTGATTAAATTGAAGTATAAGTATAATGATGAAATGACCAAGAATGATAAATTGAAATTGAATAAATTGGATTGGATGTACCAGGATCCTACACCAGTGGTACAGAAACCTAGGGATGTTAAGGAGGATAGGAAAGAGGTACTGAATAAGAGGAAGATTGATGATTTAGATCCATTGAGTAGTATAACTAAAATGCAGAAGGTTGTGGGGGATAGAAAGGAAAGAGATGATAGGAGTGATAGGAGTGATAGGAGTGATAAGAGTGATAGTCATAGTAGGAGTCATAGGAGTCATAGTGGTAGTCATAATAGTCATAGCGGTAGTCATAGGAGTCATAGTAGTAATCATGGAAGTCATAGGAGTCATAGTGATAGTCATAGAAGTCATTCCAGTAGTCATAAAAGTCACAGCCACAGAAATAATCATGAAAGTAATAATAAAACTCATAGAAGTCATAGAAATGACCAAAAAGATAATAAATCTGAAAAAGATCACAAATCTATTAAATCCAACCTGAATGATCATAATGAAAATACTAAAAAAGACCACAAAACCAACCACACAAATAAATCCGAATTATTATATTAATATGTATCATATAAACGACTAATATCATCATATGTTTTTACTCTCCATTTATAATCCACCTTATCGCCTGATTCCCTCCAGAAATCTACCCTTATAATATCTCCCTTTTCTACATCAATTGCATCTATTGGAAAAATCATAGGAAACCAGGAATTACAATAAGTTCCAAACCTGTTGGAATCTTCTGGGTATGAAAGTTTATGTAGACAAGTGATATCATGTGGTCCGTAAAGGTTTGCTATGAAGATTCCTTTAATTGCAGTTATTGTACCAGATATTTGAATGATGAATTCAATCAGACTATGTTTATTTAGAGAGTTCTGAGTATTGTATGGTGGTTTTATACTTGAGGTGATCTTGTCATTCTGATTATCATTCTGATCAGCATCAGCCTGATTGGTGTCATCCTGATAAATATCAGTATTACAACCCATAGGATAAGAATATTCCCATAATTGATGAAACCCTGTCAAATAATAAAAGTCTTTTAAATTACATAAATATGGGGTATTTGATTTCACTTGAGTGTTTATTAATGAAATCATCGTGCTTAAGTTACTAGGAATCATTATAGGACTATTCATACGTTGTAGAACTTCAGGAAACATCTCATTACATCCAAAAGATCCAATCATTTCGGATACAATTATATCATATTTAGTATCATGGAATGATCTGGCATCACCTTCAATGACAGTCAAATTAGGGAATGTATTACGTAGTATCGGCACTACTTTAGGGTTTTTCTCTATCATGGTGATCTGAGAAGTATGGTTTAACGCTCGTTTTACAATACCACCTTTGCCAGGGCCAATAATCAATACCTTAGCGCTCTTATCTATATCTTGAAGTGCCAAATCAATAGCATCCTCATATTCATCATATTTTAAGGTATCCTTTTCGAATTGATTATAAATATCAACATCCAAATCATGTAATAACGGCTCCAATGGGTTAATAACGTATTGATGATATTTATATAGTTTATCAATTGATTCAATTAACGGTTTAAGGTTGATTCGGGATATAACAGTTCCCGGATTTATTAATAACACTTCAAGTATAAGGTTGAAATCAAGGATTATCAATCTGGGTTTAAGCATAGATAGCTTACGAAGTTCATAGCTCAGTAAATATGAATCTTTATCGATAATTAACCAAGTTCTGTGTAATTCATTAACCTCTAGTTTCTCAATGTTATCAGGTGTTAATAGGAGAACCGTAGAATATGGTAATGGAACTGGAATACTTTTACTAATTAAAGCAATTTCATTAAACCCATTATCAAAAGATCCAACACCTTCACCCTCTAAAACCATCAAAGGAGGTTGACGTTGTAATTGATCTAATTGTTGAACGTGATACACCTCATAAATGGTTAATGTTCCCATACGCGTTTTAAAAATTTTTTCTCATTATCACCATCTACAAACTCCCAAGAATCACAAACAGCCAAGCCCTAAACAAGTTACAAAAGGATTTATTGGAATAATAATGAGTAAACCAAGGTATTTAACTGATTCTGAAAGGGCTAAGATATTGGAATTCCAAGAAATGATCCATTATAGTCCTCGATACAGTGATGATACTCATGAATATAGGCATGTAATGTTACCTAAGAATATGTTAAAAGCTATACCCCAAGACTACTTTAACCCGGAGACGGGGACTTTAAGAATATTATTAGAAGATGAATGGAGAGGTTTAGGTATAACTCAATCTTTAGGATGGGTTCATTATGAAACTCATGCTCCGGAACCTCATATTTTGTTATTTAAGAGAGCAGTAAATTATGGTCAGTAATGAATAATGTATATAAATGTAATTTAGAAGTTTTCTTAGGTTGGGTTTATTTATTGTTTTATTAAGAGTGGAATTGAATACTTCATATTTAGCCCAATGTCTCTTATACCACTCTACTGCTCTGTGTACTATCTCATCGTGTGATAGTATAAACTCTATCAACCGCGCGCGTTTAAAGATCAAGCGGTTATTTATGAACGGGTTCAATAACTTATCTGATGGGGAACTATCTTCATTCCTTGATGATATATCAGCCAGTTTAACTGCCAATGATCCCCAGGATTTTGAAAAAATCATCAAATACCTCATATACACTGTCAATTATAAAATCCATCATCTACAATTAACTCATCTACATCAGTTATACGACACAATACAGCGGCTAATTACCCATAAAAAGTTTCTAATAAACTTACAACTCGATAATGAATTCCAAAGAGTAATCCATAGTAAATACACTGGCACTAATAGTTTAGTGGAATATCTCGTGATAAATCTGTTATACCAATTAGATGCATCAGAAGTTATAATCAAACGATTCGTGATATCTATTGTCAATATAGCAGTATCAAGCTTTGATTTACATTTCCGTCATGGGATAATCACTCAGCTTCAAACTAGTGTTCATAAATTAGTCAATGAATGCTTGAAAGAAACCTATACTCACGATAAACTCGTGGTCTGTATAAACCTAATGTGTATACTCCACGATTATGAGATCTCCACAAAATTAACCATGGATGAGTTTGAATTTCAAATGCTTTTCAAAAGAGGCTGGTACTTAGTGAATACGAATGAAAATGATAATTTAAAATCCTTGATGATCTTGAATTGGACTGATGTCATTATTTTAGATCAAACCACAAATTTCCTGAATATTAACCTTGTAATTGATTGGATAGTGGCTTCGTTCACTACTAATTCAACTATTTTGGTTCATTCAATCTGTAAAAGTCTCCTTAAATTCCTTAAGGTTTCCATAGATCTTGAGATTGTTGATAACTTAGTCAATTTACTTAACATTGACTATTACTCCGCTCAGGCTTTGCATTCAACCATTATATCAACTTTGAAAGTTTATAAATTGGTACAAACTAAACTGAATAAATTACCTACTTTCCTTAATAGTGAATTGAATTCTTTAGTATTAGAGATCCAAAATCTACTCAATGAATCTGATGATTCCTTAGATTTTATACATTATAATCTGACTAATACTAATCTTTGGGTAGAACATGCTATTAAAGCTTGCAGATCTGATGATATTAATACTATCCATACTGTTCTATCAGCTGCTACCCACTTTCCTTGTGAGAATAAATCCGAGTGTCCCAAATGTGGTACTTATCCATTAATTAAAAACCAATATTCTTTGATTTCTTATACTCGTCCTTATACAGAAGAGAATCCACAAATAAAACGCTACTATAATGAAATCATCTTGTATATAATAAATCATGAAGTCCTCAAGAATCCATTGGTAAATGTTAACTTTTTACTTGCAGTGTACAACTTACTAGCTCATTATAGAGTAAAAGATAACCAATTACTTGATTACTTACTAAAAACCTTATCCCATCCTGATAGAGATGTAAGACTTTTGGCTTGTAGAGTTGTGCCACTTTATATTCTCAATGAAAAAGATAATCAATTAGAACTAACATTTTCAAAGATCTTTTCTCATGTTAGCTCAATTCCATTTAATTCCCAATTACATCTTGCAGAACTGACAATTAAAACATTGACTGAATTATGTATTATCTCAAATGGAGATTGGTTGAATGTTTTAATTTTGAAATTGATTGATATGTTAGGTGAGGAAAACGAACATCATGTGAACTTGGTCTACAGTAGTTTCCTAACAATTTCTGATATTAAAGGTATTACCCCCTATAAGTTATTATTTCCATTTTTACCTATTATAGCAGTGAGGTTAATCAAGACTCCTAAGATTTTAGATATCATTATAAGTCTATTAGGAGTAAATAAGAATTACTTCTTAAATAGAACTAAAGAGTACACTGTTCCTCATGTTTTGGATTATTATAAATATGATTTTCTTCAAGATATTCTGGTATCGTGTAATAAGACGAGACAGAAGCTTATTGAAGATTGTTTACCCAGGATAGTGGCAACGTTCCTTGTTAAGAATGATACTATCGATGAAAAGTATATAACCACCGTTTTAAAGAATGCTCAATATAGGAAGTTTAATAAATTTGATGAGTTATTTGATAATATCGGAAACATTGTTTGGAATATATTGTTACAAATCAATCATGACGACATCAACAAGAAAATCAAGAACCAGCTGAATATTTTCAATGCCTTAGAATTTGTAGCTAAAAAGGCAATTGGTCTCAATGGTAATATCTCCCGTAAAGAGGTCAGGAATTACACTCAATTGGATTTCATCAAGTATTTGATAGATGAACATATTTTGGAAATAGTTCAAAAGATATCTGAATGTATTAATCAGATAACCACCCCTTATTATGAAAAGGTTTTAAGTGTTAAATCTATAGAGTTTTTAATTGCTTATGATATTGAAGCCATCAGTTCAGTTTTGGGTCAAATATCCAGTTGTTTACAGTCATTAATTGAAATCAGAGAATTTGAATTCATTGCTATTAATTGTCTTAATCTACTAGTGAACAAGCTTAATACTTCAAGTTTGATTTCTTTATTTGATATTATAATTTCGGTCATATTTCAGAAATTTGAACAACTAGAGCTTAGATCACAGAATATAGCTATTGATATCATCAGAATGTTATTCAAGGAAATCCGAAAATTGGATAATAATTATGTGCTTTATTATTTTTCAATTCCTTACTTACCACTGTTGATCAACTATAAACTCGATTCCAATTTCAAAAACTTAAAAATCAGCTCTAAAGTGTCATACTTTCCAGAATTTACCAGAAGATTGAAGACTTTGAATCCTTATGTTGTCAAACAAGCATTGAGAGATTTAATCAACTTTGTAACCGTATATCAAGGTCCCATTCAACAGGAGTTTGCCAAAGACTCAATCTCCAACGAATCAGTTAATGCTGTATCAACGTTAATCAATTGTTTGTTAGATACTGCCAATCGTTTCAAGTATACAGAACAGGAAGAAATCCCTGCCAATTGTTCTAAAGCTTTAAGTATTATAGGAGCAGTTGATGGTAACAAATTCAATCTTAAAACCATCAAGAATCATATAACACTAATCCACAACTTCCATGATTATACAGAAACATCAGAACTCCTAACTGATTTCTTAGAAAACATTTTAATCATAGGGTTTTGGGGGTCCAATGATCCTGTTAAACAAATGTATTATAGTTATGCTTTCCAGCAGTTTCTTAAAGTTCTCAAGCTTGATCAACACGTTATTAATCAAACCAATCCAGATATATACGCTGATGTGTGGAATAATTTTAGTGATATTTCCAAGAGTACGTTAATGCCATTCTTTCAATCAAAGTTTTTTGCTAAATCCTCCAACTATGTTCGTATTACATATCCTATATATAAAGAAGGCAAATCATTTGATAATTGGGTATTTGAATTGACTGGTGACTTGATCAAAAGACCAGTGCATCCTGATTTGAAAGCTTTGTTTGATGCGTTCGGAGCTTTAGTAAAATACAGAGATAATGAGATTTGTAATTACTTACTTAAATACGTAGCCTTGTATCATATCTTGAATGAATCTTCGGGTGATACAACGTTTGCTGATATTTTAACCGAGTTCAAAACTGTTCTAAACACTAATATAAGGCTTTTGGTATCAGCTGACAGCATTGAGAGTCTTAAACTTTGTTATCAAACTGTGTTTGAAATTTTGGATTACTTCAACCAATGGCATTCATTAACCACAGAGTATCTTATTTATAAAGCTGATACTCTCAGTAAACTGAATAAGAGTGTGATGAAGAAGAATCTTAAAGTGATTGAACAATTTTTAGGGCAACTTCCATTGGAATTGTTAGCCCTGAGATCTTCTGCATGTAATGACTATGAACGTACAATCCTTTATTCTGAGCAGTACTTTAGAGAAACAGAGAAAATTGATTTGGAGGACTTGTATAATATTTATGCTAATATCAATGATCTTGATGCATTGGATGGTGTATTGAAACGATTCCCAGTGGAGAACCGTGACCCTAGGACGATGTTAAAAAGTTTACAATATGATTCTAATTGGACCATAGCTCAAGAAACCTTCCAAGTCCTTAGTGATTTTGATAACAAGTATTTATTCAAAACCGACCTTTTGAAATTCTTGAATGATCATGCATCTTATGATCAAGTATTGCATAATTTAGCTACCGAAATTTCCAATGATGGAACCAAAATCCCTTTGAGTTGGGCTATGGAGGGACTTCAAGCTTCTATGCTTTCAGGGCCCCCTTCTTTGGATAAATGGTTATTTATAACCAAATCCATTGGTGATCCTCAAGATGTTTTTAATGCTATTACTCTTAATCTCGCTGAAGGTATAAGAAATGAAATCACCAATAAAGACGGGAAGCTTATCAATGTTTTTGAAGATTTGTATAAGACTATTGGTTCTTCATTGACCAATTCCCTGTCTTTATCATCCAGAAATGCCAAACTCATGCTTCAACTACATTCAATTTATGACTTAACCAACCTCTTCCAAAGCTATAAAGCTGAAGAACCTCAAAGCAAAATCATAAGTTCTCGTATGGAAAATGTTGATCAGAGTTTTGAGTCTAGATGGAAGCTTCTCTCAATGCAAAATGTATTCAATATTCAATTTGGTTGTTCTTCTGAAATGGCAGAAACGTTTATACAGTGTTCAAGACTTGCAAGACAAGATGAGAAGTTTGATATATCCGTTTCGTCGATTCTTAAGGCATTACTAGTAAACTCCCAAGATGCTGAGTTTGAATATGCTCAATTATTATGGGCCCAAAAACAGCAAACTGAAGCTATAAAGAAATTAGAACTTGTGCTTCAGACAAATATGAAACCTGAAATGATGGCAAAAGCTCAATTGACTTACAGTGAGTGGCTAGATGAATCGAATTATAGCTCTTCGACTACCATCGTGGAAGAATATATGAAAGCTTGTAATATGGCAAATGACTGGGACAAACCTTATTACTCATTGGGTAAATATTATGACAAACTTCGTGCTTCAAAAGAGTTTAACGATGGTAATTATGAAGAGTTGACAATAAGGTTATACTTGAAATCATTAAGTCTTGGATCATCATATATTTATGAGATTTTACCTAAGCTTATAACAATTTGGTTAGATTTTGCTCTGACAACAGATTTAACTAGAAGTTCTTATAGTAAGTTAACCACAATTCTAAAACTTATAGATCTGGAAGCAAAAGTTATTCCTGCCTATGTATGGTACACATGTTTCACGCAAATCTTATCCAGAATCACTCATAAACATGATCCAAGTCTTAAATTGTTATCCAAGATTACCAATAAAATCCTTCAGTTATATCCAAGGCATGCATTATGGTTTATTTTATCACATTTAGGTTCCAAGGATAAACTAAGAAGGACCAGAATTGAAGATGTGTTAATGAAATTTACCTCCTATTCAAACAGTAGTGGTGTGAATACTGCTGATTTAGTAAGTAGTGCTCAAGACTTATTCAGTAATCTTATTCAAATAGCCCAATTTCCATTGAAAAAGGGAACTCGTAAAGTATCATTAATGAATGAATTGAAAATTCTTAAGTTAATGGATCCTTATGAGTCATTGGTAATTCCTGTAAGGTCAAACTTGGAGATTAAGATACCTTCACATATTCATTTAAAAAAAGAAGCACAAGCATTCCCTAAATCCTCAATGATAACATTTAGTGGTGTTGATGATCGAGTGAATGTATTTCATTCTTTACAAATGCCTAAGCAAATAACAGTTAGGGGATCAGATGGAAAACCTTATAGGTTAATGATCAAGAAAGATGATACTAGAAAGGATGCAAAAGTTGTAGAGTTCACCACTATGGTAAATAGACTTTTAACACTTAGTAATGAGTCGAGAAAAAGGAACTTAGTAATTCCAAATTATTCAGTTGTACCATTAGCAGAGAACTTAGGAGTTATAGAATTTGTATCTGATGTCACTACCATGAAATCAATTGTTAATGATGAAAAAAGAAGAAGTGGCATACCTATAGAAGATCTGAAAATCTTTGGTAAATTGGCAGGAGCTCAAAAAGTTTATAAGACGAAATTAGAAAGTGGTAGTACAACTGCCAAGCGAGATTTATTGGATACTTTTACGTCAATTTTGTATCCCCCGGTACTTTATAAATGGTTCATTCATCAGTTCAGTGACCCAATGTCATGGTACTTAGCTCGTACTTCATACATAAGAACAGCAGCCGTCATGTCTATAGTGGGGTTCATCATAGGTCTTGGTGATAGACATTGTGAGAATATTTTATTCTTCAAAAAGACTGGTAGTGTTTTGCATATTGATTTTGACTGTTTATTCGAAAAGGGAGCACATTTACCAACACCAGAGATTGTTCCTTTCAGATTAACTCCTAACATGGTTGATGCTATGGGGATCAATAAAATTGAAGGTACATTTAGAAGATCGTGTGAAGTTAGTTTGACGATTTTAAGAGAGAATGAGACCTCATTGATGAATATCTTGGAGACTTTATTATATGATCCTTTATTGGATTGGAAAGATCATGTAGATCCACAAGATCATTTGAAGAGGGTAAGGAGAAAAATTAGAGGGTTATTGGAGGAGAGTGAAGGGGTTGCCATGAATATTCATGGACAAGTGGATATATTAATACATCAAAGTAGTAGTTATGATAATCTTTGTCAAATGTATGGAGGTTGGGCTCCTTATATTTAAGAGATTGTGGTGTTTATAATAGGAATTTAACTGCTTATATTGATGAGCTAGGAAGTGTATATAGAGATTAGAATAAATGTTCTTAATCAGTTATAATCATATATTAACGTACAATGTCTCTTACGTCCAGCTATAAGAGAAAGCCCAGTGATTAAGCTATAATGGTGGTGGTGCTTTTCTATGAAGTTTTGAATTTGTTCTGGCAATATCTTGAACATCAGTAGTTGGCTTTGCTTTGATTTCAGGACTCAAGGGATGTGATAGTGGGAGTTTTTCATCAAGGGCAGAATCGTCTGAATATTTAGAAGCTTTAGAATCAGAACGTGGTTTTAATGAAGTTTCCCGTTCAGGTAATTTTGGAGGTTCCTGATTAAGCTCGGGGTTTATGAATTCGGATACTTTAGAGTCTATTAAAGACTCAGGTTGATGATCTTGAGGTTGATGATCTTGAGGTTGATGATCTTGAGGTTGATGATCTTGAGGTTGATGATCTTGAGGTTGATGATCTTGAGGTTGATGATCTTGAGGTTGATGATCTTGAGATTGAAGTTCAACAGGAGTTTGTTCAAGTAATTCGGGTGTTATTTTTGCTCGAAGTATATCACCGGTGGCTTCTACTGAATTAGGTTTCTTAGTTACAGTAAAGTCACTCTCAGAGCCACTTCTAGGTGTAATCACTTCCTTTGGTGTGGTGGGCTCTTTAGGAGAAGATAAGCCTTGTTCATATAATTGACCACCAAAACTATCGCTTCCTAACCTTGAATTCTTTCTTGAATGACCTACAAGACCAAGATCAGTTGATTTACTAAACATTTCATAGGAAGGTATTGAATTTCCAACCGAATCAGGAGATGAAGGTGATTCCAAATTATCTCCTTCACTTGCCTTTCTTGGTCTACGTCTATTCAGAATCATTTCTGGTCTATGGTAGTCCATGGGCTTTTCATCTTTAGAACTATACCAATCACCAATTTTCCTCCAGGTCTTACCAATTGATGCCTTAGCATTACTCAAGTTGGATGATTCAGTGGAAAGGTTCTTTTCACTAATTGAACCATCAGAAAGCCAATTATCTCCGTTGATTCCCACTGTATGAGATGATTTGGATTTCTTAATTTTTCTTGATAAGTCAGTCAATGTATTAGGTAATTTTAACTTTGGATTTGATGAATTCAAGTTGATACTTGATGATACTGAATCAGAGATATCTGATTTATTTGATGTTTGTGGTTTGATATCTAAATCAACAGCCTGTTCATCTTCAGTGGGTCTTACAGACTTATCCCAGATTCCTCCTCTGTAAAGCTCGTTATCAGTTTCATAAAATACCATGTCATCCCAATGGGGTAAAACTAAACTCTCCTTTATCGCTTCTTTGAACTTCTTTTCTATTGCATTAGTGATGATATTATAGGTCATTTGCCTGGAACTGATTATGGGCTCAATCTTCAAATTCATAATTGGTTCGATTTCAAAACTATACCATAATCTCTCACTTGGAGGGGGTTTAATTTTGAAAATAACTGGTCCTTCAAGTTTTTGTAATGTTACATTCACCAACACATCGACTTGAGTTTGGGAGAAAGTACCAAGGTTTATATTCACTTTGGTGGATATATTAGATGATAAACCTCCATGATAATGTACATAAGAAGTGAATATTAAAGTCCCGTTTGGATTTATCTCCTTCAAATCAGGAAACGTGAAGAATGGAGCAGAATCACCAACTTCTAATTTGTTTAGTTTGAACTTATCTAAAAACCCAGGAGGTTTGATTTTATTAAGTTTCTTAGTTATTCTTGTTTTCAAGAAATCATGAAGAACTTCAGTTCGTTTCAAGGATAAGAATAATCTTCCAAGAAGGGCATTAAGCCATTTAGTCTGTAATTGACCTTCAGAACTATATAAAGTCTGAATCAAATCCATGATCTCGCTTGTTTCGAAATGAAGAGATTTGGCATATAAGTCAGGACTTAATGGAGATTTATCATCTTCAACCTTTGATGCACGAATAAGATCAAAATACCAATCTTCTTTCTCGATGTTTGTATCACAATAGATAAAAAATGAAGATTTTGGTGGTGATAAATTATTTACCGGGTCTAAAACATCATTGATAGTTAATTTATCACCACCAAAATTTTCAGATAATCTTCTTGAACGAGTCCAATCCTTTTTCATTAAACATATGGCAGTTCTTTTAGTGAATAACTGAGCATCAGTTAAGTTTCTAGGCCATAGAGTAACAAGTTGATTGGACAACACAATCACATGTTTCACGTCCTTAAGAGTTTGATTCTTGTACAAAAACAAATTGCCATGTTTAAGAACTCCATAGAATCTATGTTTCTTCTGATTTGTCTTAACAACTTCCTCCTTAGCCTGAATGATTTCAGGATCTAAAGTGCCATTATTATTATCTTCAGAATTCTTCACAAGTTTGTAAAGAGTGGAATAAGCGGATTTATTATCATGGCTCTCATTAATTGATTGAGTATTCGACGTTATTTCATCCGTTGATTCGATATATTCCTGGGTTACAGTAATCCACCCTGATTTGAATGCGTTTATATAAGACTTGCTATTTTCCTCAATTTCTCCAGCTTTCAATGGCTCTATGTCTTCATCTTCCTTCTGCACAGTCGGCAGCGACAAGTACCATGCTATTAGGACTAAAGGTATGAATGTTAACCCTCCAAGTAGATACGTGTACAAGAAATGTAGAAGTGACATGTTGCGAAATTTCTCAAATTGCTAGTGCCTCATACTTAAACTATCAATATGAATTTACCACCAGAACCTCCAATAAAGGGAAGAATAATAGTGGCCACGTTGGCTATACTTCTAGGTGCTTATGTAACATATGATGCTAGTAGAGATTTTGAGTTTATTAAATTCGAACCACATACTCCTGAAGAAATAGAAAGAAGGAAGAAAGAGAAGATAGGGATGTCTATTAAACATTTAGAGACCAGGACTTTAGATTATAAACCTGAAGCTAAAGAAAGGATGAAGAAGATGATGGAAGAACAAGAATTGAAGGAGAAGCAAAAAGATCAACTGAAGGGTGAATAGAAGATCAATAAAATGATCAAGAGAACCCTAACAAATGAAATCAATAAAATATCAAAATCCTTCATAATTAATTAACCAAATTAAGTGTGTTCATCAAATTAAAACCTCATGTATATACAAGTTAAATATGTCTATCTAATTTATTTAATCTTCCAGCAGTTACTGCATTATTTCTAGTCTTTTGACCTCTAACTGGTAATCCAGCAGCATGTCTTAAACCAGCATAAGTTCCAATAGCTCTTTTGAATTTAATATTTTCATTAATTTTTTGTTTTAATTGTCCCTCTATGGTTAAGTCATTAAGTTCTTTATTTATGGCTAAAATTTGGGGTTCAGTTAATTGGCCCATTCTCATCTGAGGGTATAAACCAACTTTAGCACATATCCTTTCGGCAGTTTCATAGCCTACACCAAAGATATTTTTAGCTAACCCGATCTACAATGTTAGTATTAAGTTAATGGTATAATTTAAATCTTACATACTCTTACTAAAGCACTCCTCTTAATAGATTTCCCAAGTATATGAACGGCCATGGTGATGAAAATTTTGCGACTGAGAATTTACAATGTTAAGAGTCTGGTTACAATAAATTATCAATAACTTTAGTATTGATAATGTATCTATTAAACTTATAAAAAAATTCGAATATTCATCGAATGTGGTATTAACTTTATGGTACCGATCACTAATATACAGTTATTATTAAATTAAATTTTTTTAAACTCCCACTTACACTTTACCTAGTTTGAATAAAGTCTTTCTCAATATCTAATCTCACAATTAATAAAGACCTTAAAAGTCCTATCATAGTAATGAAACTTGCTAACCCAACAGGTACAACAGCAAATACTACAATATTATAAAAATCAAAAAATCGAGCTCTTCTTTTACCTTTTAAATCAAGGTTCAGGGTAATGAAATTCTGTAATGTATAAACTACTGTTAACCCACAACTAATTAATATCCATATATGAAGACCATATTGGTACCCATTAGCTGAGAATGTCGATAATAAATATTGTTCTATAGCTACTATAATTGTTGACATAGTTAACATACGAATAATTGCAGCTGATGTAGAATAAGTAACAATCCATCTAATCATAAGCCCATCTAATACTGAGTATGATAAGTATCCTGCTACAATACACCAAATACCCGTTAAAAAATGTTCGGGTAATTTAGCTGATGTTATACTATTAGAATTCATTAAATTAGAATCATAAAATACTTTCTTCCAAGATTTCAAAAGTCCTAATATACTTGGAACTAATGATAAATCTCTACAACAAGCTAAGGCAAAATGTTGTTTAGCATTTAAGAATTTAAGTCCTAAATTTTTCAAAGATGTAGCATGAATATTATTATTATTGTTGGTATTGGTATTATTATCTTCAGATCCTACAACTGAATTTTGCCTGGATAAATTGGTAGAATTACTTATAGATTGATCACCATCGGCTATAGTGAATATCCTTTCATTACCATTAAGTAAAGAAACCGAACTGACAGTGGTTTGTTGTGTAACTGATTGTAACTGAGAAGCTTCATAAGAAGGCACGTCTTCGGAGGGATCATATTCAACTTCATTATCAAATCTATCTACTAATAAATTGGTACCACTATGATTCCGGCTATTCCTAGGACTATAATCCTCATCTATTTGATGAGACTCAAGCCTATGAGTTAACCTCTTTCGTAAGTTATCTATGATAGGCATGAGTCACCTATTTAATATTATAGTAAAAGGATAACGTATGGAATGTGTGAAGTTATATATCACAAATAAGGTTTTTTTTTTCACACCCTCAGTTAAAAATTCACACTACAGTGTCTCATTGTAGAGATATAAGAGATGACACAATTAATAAAATCAGGTATAAACTTACGTATCTACATAGCTTCCAATTGTTGACTGATTTCTTCCAATTCAGCTTTGGCTTGATTATATTTCTCAGTCAATTCTTCGAATTTCTTTTCCAGTTCTTCCTTTTCAGATTCTAAGGAAGCAACTTTTCTTTCTAATTGTTCAGCCTTTATATCAGTTTCTCTTAATTTTTCAGTAGTTATCTTTAAGTTCTTATCAGCTTCTTCCAATTCTTCTTCTAATTGGTTGTTTTTCTTGGTATAATTATCATTAGAAGATTTTAAGTTAGTTGATTCATCAGCGGTTTGTTTAACACCTTCTAATTCACCTTCTAATTTTTCAACTTGTTCTTCCAAAACTTGATTTTTTCTAGTTAAGGCTTGAATTTGATGATCTTTATCTAAAGCTTCTTGTTCTAATTCTTTGACTTTATCACCTAATTCATCAGATTTTTCTTGCCATTTTTCAGCGTCTAATTTAAGGTTATTAATTTTCTAATCTGTTAGTATTGGATTTATATGATATTAAAATGTTGGAAGATTTGATTTGTGAATTCAATTCACTTTGATATCAATGGATTTATGTTTAAGTATGAATTGAACGCTATTTTAATTAACTGCCCGCTACGTGTCACTTCTTGATCTGGGTCATTTATTAAAATCAATTGATCGCTAAATTGTTTAAATTTTGGTTTCTAACGGTTTTTAATTGCCTTGAACCATTCTTGGTCCCTTATAAAGCTTCTACAACATTCTTTTACTTAAATACATACATCTTTTAATTTATCCATTTTAATCAGTCGTTAATAAAAATTCTCGAATCCTCTCCTTTTTGTTTTGAATTAAAAAATTTTGTTGACGAGTTTTGATAGGAGAGGTTGTTTTAACGCGGGTGTAGTTTTCGGGAAATATTACACCCTACTGTACTAAATTTTACCTTTACCTGTTTAATTAGGATGGTAATTGACTAGGAGATTTAACTAGGGTATTTACTAAGGGTTTTCAACAAAGATTTTTGAGGTTAAGTAACTAGGAAATAACTCAGGAAATTTATCTAGGTCATGTAACTAGTAGGTATTAATAGCACATGTAACTAGGACATTGCAACTAAAAGGACCTTGAATAGAAAGACATTTTTACTATGATGACATTTTTGATTGTTATTTAGTGTATCATATTAACAAAAGTTCTGTAAAAACATCCAATAATAAAAGATTCAATTTCAATAGAACTGATATTTGAATATCTCTAACTACTAAAAATCGTTATACCATCAAATTAAAAAGTTTATATTATACTTAAGCTGTATAAATCAATTCTATAAATGTCGTAATCTAAACCGTCGTATATATTAAGGAAGCAAGATTGTGCCTCTTTCAAGAGCGATCATACCAAGGAAAGTGATGATCTTGATCTGCCTTTATCATTCTAGATCTGCTTTTAACATTTTCTATTATTTATATCCGCCTCTATCATCTATATCCGTCTTTAGCGTAGACTAAATCATATTTTATCTGCCTTTCTTTTAAGCTTTCTCAGCCCTATTATACTTGACATATCTATGAACAATCAACTTCAAACACCTATATTAACCACTATAACAGATAATCAATGTATTTAAGTTTTTCAACTTATAACTAAAACCATATTGCCTCTTCAACTTTATTGAAAACTTACGTTATCAATCAAATAATATCGTGTCTAAATCAATAATACCTTTTCAATAGATCTTGTAAAATCTCTTGAAAATCTCTTAAAACTCATTATAATCAACCTAACAACATCTCATACTAATTTCTTCATTGTTATCTGTCTAAACCTTCCTTAAATTTCCCTAAAAATTCCCCCACAATGCCAGTTGTCATGCTAAGACCCTCGTTACCTACCAAATATACCCTAATTCATAAAATCATCCAATCCTTCGGAAATCACCTAATAATTTATAAAACCACCTATTCTAAATCCTAGTACATTCAACACCTAAACAATATTCATACCACTCTAAATCATGTCATCTATAAACACCCGTACACCGCAGATTAATATGGATCTTCGCATTTGCCAAAATGCCCTTACTTCCAAATTAGGTATCAACCAGCACTTTTTCGCAACCAGCTTTATATAATTAAGGCCGTTTGATTCGATTTGCAGTCGTTCATATCTCGTGTAGTTAAGGGGAAATTTATTAATAAAACTAAGAATATAATTGAAATTCTCCCTTTTTTTCATAATTTTTTGCATCAGCATTTTAAAACCCGTTGTTGAATTTTTAGCATGATAGAAGAGAAACCACTTCTAAACTCATCCCTGGAAGTGTTTGAAGATGCATTGAACATAACGAACTCTTCTAGTTCATTGATACATCTGAAGAGTAATGAGTTGTTATTGAAATCAGAAGGTAATCATAGACGTGTGAAATCAAATCCTTTTGAAGTCATCTATAGTGATAATGTCAAGTTTAGTCAAGAAGTAAGGCATAGTTTAGAAATTAGAAATCAGCAAGTACGGAACCAAGAACTAAGGAATCATGAATTAAGGCACAATGAATTAAAAAATCAAGAAAGAAATTTCGATAGAAATAGTCTGGAAAAGAAAAGTGTTCAAGACAAGAAAGAGAAAGATGGACAAGAACAGAATAAACGATTCAGTGGTTATTCATTTAATACATTTAGAACTCCAACTTCACCTATAGTTCCTAAAACTCCTGGGGCACCAAAAAACTTTTATTTTTCACCTACAAGAGTTATTAGTGAATCACCACCGATTTTAACGATTATTGATCAAAATAACTTGAATAGATCAAGTTCGGTGATATCCAAATCTGCATCCATAAGAAATAGATATAATATAGTAAAACGTAATAAAATTGTTAATAAGAAATCATTTGAAAGCCATCATCCTGATACAGAAACTTATTCAGAACATAATAGTAAAAAGAGTTTTAATAAGAGATTGAAGTTTTTATTCCCAGTACAGCGTAAAACTTCATTGAAACAAAAATCAACTTATAGACTTTTAAAAGAATTTAGAGATAAGAGAAGTAATTTCCATTCAAGACAAGAATTAGAAGAATTTCTTCTAAAGACCGGTGCACCACAAATAATGAGAGAGCTTTTACCAGGACATATGAAATTATATGATTATTCGAACATTTTCAAAAGACATCCTAAATTGAATCATCAGGATAGGTTCTTCAACATTGATGATAATTTCAATATAATATCACCAAGAGCAGTAATTTCAAAACCACTCAAATCAACATTACTCAAAAATAATAATCGGTATAGTAGTGGTAAAGAGTTTAGCTTGCTTGACTCGATTTATGGCAGATATAGAGATAAAGCATTTGCCTCTAGAAAAAAGCTACCACCAAGGTTTACAGATTATTTCCCCGATGAACTTGATAGTGATCTAGTGACACCATTTGATATAGATAACTTTAATAAGAAGCTCCTCTTTGAGATTCTATTGAGGAGAACTTTGGCAGCAAAAATTGAGTATAGGTTACAACAACAAGGATACAAAGGAAGGAGGAGGAGGAAACATGCCAAAGATAACGGTAGTAGTAAAGGAAGTAGCAGTGGTAATTCAGGTAATGATCGTGATAATATTAGGCATAGTCATGTACCTGAATTGGTTGATACTGATGCTGATACTGATGATGATTCAATTAACACTGATGATTTGATGCAACAGAATGCATCCTTGATTTCAGGACTTTTACCATCTCCACAAATCAGTTACAAGTCAGATATGTTTGGAAGTGATTTTGAATTCAACCCTGATTTTTTTGATAAGGATGATAATAGTGCACTAAGGGATGAGAGTAAACTGAGACGTACAGCATCAACTACTGATTTATTGAACATGATTAAAAAGCCTGCAAGTAATTTCACATCATCACCAGCTAGTTCTCCTAGAGATTTTACTAATCCTCATGTATCTCAAGGTGATGTGACACATCCAAGGTATGCACCGCATGGTGATATGACAAATCCAAGGTATGTATCGCATGGTGATATGACACATCCAAGATATGTATCGCATGGAGAAATTGGTGCTAGAAACGTTTCACATGGTGATATTGGTGTTAGAAACGTTTCACATGGTGATATTGTTGCCCCTAGAAACGTATCATATGGAGAGACAACAAATAAAGAATTAACTAACAAAGAACGATCACGATCTAAAGATCAATTATCATTCACTTTACCGAAAGATATTGCTAAGATTAACAAACAAAGAAACATCACTTGGAACACTGGATTGTTCAATGATAAATCTTTTGATAAATCTTTTGATAAACCTTTTGATAAACCTTTCAATAAATCCTTCGATGAGAAACCAAAATTCAGTTATGAATTAAAACCAATGTCAAGATCAGTTGATACGTTCTCAAGTGATGAATCAGAATTTAGAACACCACCATTTGAATTAAGTAAAAATAATTCCCTTAAATCCAATACTAGTACATTACTCAATCGAAGAAGTAATGAATGGGATACTTCTAGTAATTCCGGAGTGGGTTTGTTAATAGAAAGGTCAAAATCAAGATCTAATACAAATCTTGATACCCATGATACCAATAATGACGGAAAAAGAAGTAGTAATGTTACAGGGACTAGTGGATCTAGTGAAACCTTGGCTAAACATAGACAATCTCATTCAACTACTAGTTCTTCAATTCTTCAAGATTTAGAAGACCTTTCATCTCAATTATCACAATATTTGAAAGAACCTACTCAACCTAAATTTGTACATAAGAATATCCTAACAGAAGATGATCCCCTTTTCTCTTATCAATATGAGACAAATTTTGTAGGTGCTGAAAATATAAAGGAACAACCTTTACATCATCATTCAGGTTTAAACAGTACCCATATAATCCAACCAGTTCAAATATTACCGAATAAAAAACAACCTAAACCTGATTATTCCCCTGATATAGTATCAATGAAGGGGTCAGTAATTGGTACCAATTCTGAATCATCATATGCATCATATCCTATTAGACCACAGAAGAACCTTAGATCAATTAACGAACAATCACAAAGATAATGATTTATATTAATATATACAAGTGTAGATAAAAGATTAGACAATTTAGATACTAACTAGATATAAAGAAGATTACAAAGAGTTCCTTACTAAATAATTTAAGCAAATAATTTATTGGATAACACATCAACATCTTTCTAACATTCTCTAATGCCTGGAATATGCCATAGGTATCATATAAACTCTTAACCTTCTTACCATCTCTTCATCCTTATAAACTTCATCTTTTAATTCTAATCTTCCTTCTTCTCTACTACCAGGATCTAAGATATTTAACATAGCTGGTGGGATCTTATTATCTCTAACCCCTTCACAGACTGTTAAAACCTCATTGATATTAATTAAACTATTCTCATGAAGTGATATCAACTTATTAAACCATTTCCTGTCCTTAGCATAATTATCAACATTAGGCCCAAAGTTCATTGGTATTGGCGTAGATGTCATGGAATTCAACGATAGGTTAGGGTTAAGTTCATTATCAAAATCATGAGTTCTTTTCAAATCATCTTGATTATCTATTTGAGATATTTGATATTGATGTTGTACTGATACAGGTCTTTGATGTTGGGGCATTATTTGCATTTGTGGTTGAATTTGTTGATATTGTTGTTGTTGAATGTATTGACTTTGGTGGACAGGGATCTCTTGATTTTGTATATGATTTTGATGGTTGGTATGAGCTTGATGGCTTGTATGAGGTTGAGGTTGAGGTTGACGGGTCTGTGATTGATGGTTTTGTTTCAGGAGTTGATTTTGTAAATTATGTGGTTGATGATTTTGATGAGTCTGTGAAGGTAAATGTTGATTTTGATGAGTTTGTTGACTTTGGTGGGTTTGTTGACTTTGATGAGTTTGATGGTTTTGTGTATTTATTTGTTGGTTTTGCTGTGTTTGCTGTGTTTTTTGTGTTTGGTGTGTTTGCACTCTATGTTGATTATTTTGATGGTTTTGATGACTTTGGTGATTTTGATGACTTTGATGATTTTGATGTTCTTGATGCCCCTGTTGACGATTCTGGCGACTTTGATGATTCTGATGCCCTTGTCCTGGAGTCTCCTGTTGCTGATGACTTGTTTGCGACCCTTGAACTGATGATTGTTGACTATATGACATCCTTAATGGCGTTAAACTATAATTATAAATATGCTCTGGTTGTGGTGTAGAAGTTACAGGTGATTCATGTGATTCTCTTGGTTTCTTCTTTGATTTTTTATCATCTTTTAATTTCCTCTTTGTGGTATTAGACTCATCATATTCATTAACTTTTTCAGTTGTTTTCTTTGGTTTTCTTACTTCTAAAGGAACATTATAAGGTCTTTTATATCCCTTATAATCAAATTTGGGTATATCATTATAAACATTCTCTAACCCTTCTTGAAACTTAACATCTAGCTTTGTTAACATAGGCAACACTTCATTATGATAATCTGAAAAATATTCAAAATTATCAGAAAGAAAGAAATCATTCACAAGAATATTACCTTTATGGAAATCACTTAATGAAGGTAATGATAATTGCTTAGCATATAAAATTGATTTGATAACATCTGGATCATTGATTGGTACGTTCTTGACTAAGATTTGAAATTGCCCGAGATTAGGGTTCCATTTATATGAATTCCTTGAATTAGAAATATTATTATTCTTGCTATGCATCATTAAAACATACCACATCTTATAACGGGAATGGACTACTAATAAATGTTGATGACATGAGTACTTAGTATAAGTAGAATAAACCGCGTCAGGGTTAGCTAAACGTAAACCATTACAAATATAAGCCCATCCTCTTTTAGTAATTGCTGGTACTTCTTCTTTCCCATAACTATGAACTATATCATTAAGAAGTTTAATAAGAATTCCATCCATCACAGGAGTCCATCTTTTATATTTAGAATCTCTCAGTTTTGAATCATACTCATTGAATTCCATTTTATCTTTGGTATTCATTTTGTTATTGATAATTGTTACTGATACTTATTGTTACAGGTAACCTTGATTAATAAATAAACAAATGATTTTCTTATTGACGTGTTTGTGGATAAAGTATAAGAATATCCACGTGATTCTTATCTTTTTATCTATTGATAAATAATTAATTGGAGGTTAGCAAAGTTATTAATGAATATATTTATATGTGATTTGCAACCTGTAACCCTCTATCTACCAACTTGTAAATTGTCAACCTGTAAATCGCGCAAACTGTAAAAGTGGAGTGTTGCAAGCGTGCGGCTCCATTTACTTAGAGATATGAAGAAAAAACTAAAAAACTAAAGAATCCCTTATATTAAGACTTATTTAAAAACATCCCACTTCCAAATCTCTTACTTGGTTTATCATTTTCTATGCCAAAATAATCCTTCTTTTCTGAACCATAGCTTAATAATCGTTCAGGTTTGGTATCAACTTTCCTATGATCTCCATATACTGAAGATGCAGCACTTTCTCGTAATTTTCTATCTAATTCATTCAGTTCATGAGATTCTTGGATTCTATTGAACTTCTCTAACATTTCATAAGCTCTCTTTCTTTTAATAGATAATTGTTGGTTAGTGGCTGATGATGTACCCGCACTTGGCATAGTAACTGGGGTAGATAATGCACTTGGTGTAGGATTCAATAATTGAGGATTTAATGTGGTTACTGTGGATACTGAAGATAATCTATTATGTAAAGTGTTGTAGGTTGATGATTGTGGTAAGATCATTAATATCCCATATAAGGTTTTGAATAAGTAAGGATACTTTTCAGGTTCTAATAATTGTAAACGTAATTTTAAAAAGATTGGAGATTCCAATAACTGAATCAAAATATCCAAATGGGTTAATAATTGGAACGTGACTTCCAGTTCGGATAAGCTCTTGATAATTAAAAATGATAAGTCATAATTTGAAGTTAATAAACATAATGATATAGCACTTGCAGAATTATGACACCAACTTTGAAATAACGTTGAAAATAATTGCCAATCTTCGACTTTATAGAAATCCAAGTTTTTCAATTTCTTACGGAATCTTGCCAATTCTGGAGTAGTTAATAATATGTTATTTAAAGTAACAATTATCATATTAAGGAATTCTAAATTGCCATTTTCTAAACTTAATAATACTTCTGAAATGGTTTTGAAGATTTTTTCAGAATCAAGCGTTACACAAAGTTTCCTAATGATGAATTCAACTTTACTTCTGGTTAAGTTCAGTCCAAGGGCACCATAATTTCTTGAATTGATTGTAGGACTATCGATATTGACACCTTGAATCTCTGTTTCGAAAAACTTTATTAATTTGATCATAAAATCTTTAAAGAAATCTTGATTGGTTTCAGATATATTCGATAATAATTGTAAAACTTTCAGTATAACTTCATTACTTGAATCTGTGGCTGATTGTAATAAAGCTGTCAAATCAATGGTATTTTCACCTTGAAGATCCACAAAACTCGATGGTTCTTTGGCATATAAGAATATTAACCAATCTAACGAAGTGATTCTTGCTAATTCATTAGAACTGGTTAAACATTCTCTCATAATTGTACGTAAAGTTTTCATCAATTCAAACTCAATAAATTCATCATAAACTTCTTTATTAAGTCCAAGTATAAGTGATTCACTTATATCTTCATCTTCTTCTTTAATTTGTTTTTCCTTTTCTTTATCTTCTTTATCCTTTTCATTGTCAACCTCTGTGTCTTTCTCCTTCTCTTTATTATCGTCATCTTTCGCAGCCATTTCAGCCGCACTGTCACGTAACTGTATAAAGAAGCTTTGTAAATTCAAGTTGAATTTAAGAAAACTATTCCTTAAATCAAAGTCTTTATTATTATCAGTCAATGCAACATTCTGCATTGTAATAGTAACACAATCAGGAAAAAATTTCGTGAAACTTATAGGTGATATTTGAATAATTTCATTTAGCCATCTTAAGATAATGAATTGTATTTCAACAGTTATTTCATGATTATCAACAGTAAGATCATTCTTTTGATCTTTCTCTTTAAGGAATGATAATAATATTCCGATGATTTTATGGTAATCAATGAAAATATCTTGTCCTTCTAAAAATTCCTCCTCGTCATCTTCTTCCACAACATGATGTTGAACTGTATCGTCATTTTCAGTTTGTTCAGGAGTTTCTTCTTTAATTTCTTCGGATTGAATAGATTCTTGTTCATCTTCAACATTTAATACTTTCAATTGGTTATCTAAATTTTCTTCTTCACTCTTTTCTTCAGGCTTATCTTCAGGCTTATCTTCCTTCGCAGAAGTTTTCGCAGCCTTTTCTTGGACCAATTGGCGTTTCTTTACTTCATGTTTAACCTTTGTTATAGCCCTAACTTCTTTTAAGAAAGTATTTAACAAGTTTTGTGTTTCAATTCTAATATCAGAAGGAGCATTGTTCCTTAAGAATTTAATAAGTGGTTCAAGAAAGTTAGGTAAGAAAGTTATCAACTCTAATGATGGTATATCATCAAATAATTCTAACCAACTAATTAAAAACTTCTTAGCAAATGGATCAATGGTGTACATTCTTTCCAATAACGTTGGTATGAATTTAGGTAAGGAGAAAGCTTTCCTAGTATCTTGAATTTGATTGACTTGTATAGCAGTACCACTATCATTGATTATATGACTCTTAATCCCATTATCATGAGGATCCTCTTCTTCATCATCATCATCACGTGTATTAGCATTTTGTTGCAAAATTGACACATAATTAGTGGCTTTAGCACTGACAATATCCTTTATTAATCTGTCCAAAATATCAGCAGCGTTTTTAACTGAAGATTCAGAATCAGTTACCAAAATACATAGAATGTCAAATACTTCATTAAAGTAAAGTAAGATCTCCCCTCTAGCGATTTTGGCTATATTATATAAGGACTCACAAGCATAATACCTGACCCTAGCATCAGTATCTCTGAACGTGGCAAAGATGGGTTTGATGATATCATCAAGGAAATATGCAATTGCAAATGATCCTAACGCTACTGAAACACTTCCTAAAGCAGTAATTGCCCCCATTCTTGAAGAGTTTGTGTTTCCATTAGTTAAGTCTCCTAATTCTTTGACTATGTTATAAATGGTTTGACTATCATTTCTGGCCAATGCTGATTTGGTTAAACTTTCTATCTGGAACGCTGTAGCCTTACGTTTCTCATAGATATGATTACTCAAATCTTTTATAATAGAAGAGTCCAATACTTTAGATTGTTCCATATCGTTGATAGAGAATTATCGCGATCGCGCATCCATTATCCTACACACCTTAAATCATCCTAAATATCATAACCTGTTAATGCTAACTAATTGGGTCCAACCAATTGAATTTGTGTCTTTGGGTTGAACTAACTGAATTTATGTCTTTTGGTTCCTGGCTCAGAATCACTAGAACTAAAACTACTCTCTTTACTACACCCGTTATAATTTGGAATATTTGATAAATGTCCTGTAACAACATTACCATCAGAAAGTTCTATTTTGGTTGGTAATATTTGATTCAATATCTCTAAATCTTGTACCCCGTTTTTAAAATCGTCTAAATTGGGTAATTGGACATTGAATTTAATGAATAAATCTCCTCTTGGTAAATCTTCTAATGATTCTTGTATTGAATTTTCGGTTTGATAATAAACTCCATTATTATCTTTGTTATTTATAGGCATTCCTAACCCTTTTACAATCTTTGGTGTTCCAGCATTTATTGTACCAATGATTTCTCCTTGATGAATAGGTCCTTCTAAACTATTGTTTAATGATTCATCTCCATGAACATTTATGAATATTTTTAAATCTTCTCCTTGTCTTAAGTAATCTTTTAATATGATAGATCCTCCTAATAATGCAGTCTTTAAATCAATATCATACTCTGTATATAAATCATTATACCTTCTGATTAAATATGGATGACGTTGTTGTTTGATTTTGATTATAACATCTCCTGGTATAATATTTCTTCCTTCATCGGCCGCACCTTTTATAATGATTTCTTCTCCATCTTTTGTACCTGGTAGAACATTTAATTCGAGTATTTGATGGATTGATACATATCCATCATCACAATTATTACATACCAGTGACATGGTTATTCCATTCCCTTTACAGTTCTTACACAGTCCAACTTCTTGAAATGTACTATATTGATTTGAAAGTGTAGTAACAACTCTACCACTACCTTTACATATTCTACATGATTGTCTATTAAAGCCACCTTCTCCTTGACATTTATCACATTTACTCTTTTTATCTAATTGTAATTTAACGATTTTACCTGATGATAAATCTTCTAATCCTAATCTACATGTATGATAGATATCTTTACCTCTAAAAACTTTACTCGAGGCTCTACCAGGAGCAGGTCTAACATCCTTCTTCAAATCAGGTTGATTTGATTCAAACATTCCTCCTTCAAATCCATTGAACGAGAAATTGTTGAACTGACCAAATGGTTGTCCAAATGGTCTGTTAAATGACTGATTGAATTGTTGATGAATGTTACTGAAATCATTAAACACTTGGGAAAAGATATCAGTGGCACTAGTGAATCCTGAACTTTTAGAATTTGCCACTTCTCCATTCAAACCTGCTTCTCCATACTTATCATAGATACCTCTAGATTTATCATCCTTTAGAATCTCATATGCCCGTGTAACTTGTTTGAATTTCTCGGTTAATTGTGGATCATGATTAGTTTTATCAGGGTGACACTTTAGTGCTATCTTTTTGTATGATTTCGAGATTTCCTCTATACTTGCCCCTGGAGGTATTGATAAAATGTCGTAGAGTTGAGTTTCTACGACCATTGTGCTTTTGTGTTATAATTCTTGTATTTGTGTTTTATTATTAATGAATAAATATCAGTTATCTAATAATCTTTCTCCAGGTTAGTGCTATCTTTTTCTATGAGGTTCTAAGAATTCGCGTACTGCATTCTAAATTTCTACGAATTTCCATGAGTTTCTGTAGCAAACGCGCCGCGGGAATTGAGGGTGGTACGTTTTATTCAATACAGGAATGACTTAATTATTAGCCACTTTCTTAGCCACTTTTGATTACTTGTAATTTTATAAAATTATTTATTTTTACTGGTTATTTTATTTTTGTTTTTATAAATTATTTTAATGGTTACTTTATTTGTGTTTTTCTTTGATTTTTTAATTTCATATAACCTGTAAATTTATTAATTTTTTACTGGTTATTCACAATTTTACTTGTTATTTACAATTCTACTAGTTATTTTACTTGTAGTTTTATCATTTTACAACTTCACCTCTAATCCTATCAATCATTTTACAGCTTCTTTTACCTGTAATTTGATTCTTATCAATAAATATCCTAACAACCCCCACTCTCCCAATAAAATAAAATCTCTAATAACTTATTTATTAATCTATAAACCTCTCACATCTTATTTAAACTTATATAAACGATCGATTTTAATCTCTATCCATTGAAGTATGTAAAACATGTTCCCTCATGAAAAGTGCAGAAATACCTCCTAAACTAATAGCAATCACAGCGAAGTGGAATGCTCCTTTTGTGGCTACTTCATAACAACTAACAATTGCATTATTGATAATACTTGTTTGAGTTTTACCATATTCAGCATTTTTAATTGCATGATCGATAATCTTTTTTGCAACCAGTGGATCTTCAACAACTTGAGGGATTCTTTCACGTAATGTCCTAGTTAAGATATTTTCAAAAATAGCTGATGAAATGGCTACACCGATTGTAGAACCAGTGGATCTAAAAGTATATTGAATTGAAGTTGTACCAGCTTGATATTTTACTGGTGCAGCACTGATTAATGCTAACAATGTAACTGTTAACATAATCGCATAACCAAAACTTGGTAATGCCATAATTATCATTTGATAAAACGTTGAAGTTTTTGGAGTCAAGAATAAGAAACTTAAAACTCCTAAAAATGTACAAATTACTGAAAAAACTGTTAATTTATAATATCTTCCAGTTTGTCTCATATAAAGTCCAGCACCTAAAGAACCGCATGATACCCCAAGGAAGTTACCAATGACTCTTAAACCAACATAACTTGTTGGTAATTGGATAACTGCAGTCAAATAGATTGGATAAAAGAAAATGTATGTAAATGAACCCATTGTAAAGAACCAATTAGTTAATGATGATGATAAGATGGTTCTATGGGACATTAATTGAATGGGTAAGATTGGTTCAGGAGCATAATTAAATTCAATAGTAATAAAAGCACCTAAAAAGAGAACAGCTATGGCAATTAAACCAAAAAATGTTGGTGATGTATAAGTAAAGTATTGATTACCTAATGATGCTGCTAATAATATAGCAATTAAAGCAGTTACCAAACAAATAGAACCATGGAAATCAACTCTAGCTAATTTTTCTTTAATATGACCTTTAGCTCCTAAACCAGGTGAACCTTCAGGTAATTGGAAGAAATGCCAATAAGCAAAACCAATCCAAAGACAAAAAGGAACTTGTAAAATGAAAATCCATTGCCAACCTAAAAAATCATTAATTATACCACCAAAAACACCACCTGATGCCGCACCTAACAGGTATGCTACATTAGCTAAACCTTGATACATTCCTCTATCTCTTAAAGGTACAAGATCAGACATTGAAACCGTACTAACAGTATTAAAACCAGAACCACCCATACCTGTAATGAATCTTCCTATAATTAACATAGGAAATGATTTAAAAGAACTAATAATACAACCAACCGCAAAGAACACATCACAAATGAGTAAAATAGGTTTTCTACCAAAAATATCGGATAATTTCCCATACAAAGGTTGGAATGCAGCTGATGATAATAAATAGGCAGTGGCAATCCAACTCATATTAGGAATAGCATTTAAATCAGATGCTATAGGTGTTAATAAGGTAGATACAATAGTCATATCAAGAGCACTTAAAAAGGCTGCCAGGTATGAAGCTATCATAACGAATCTTAATTTTGAAAGTGGTACAGCATAACCATTATTCTCCCTTTGAGCTTTAGTTAATTCAGTTTCGTCTGGGTCTATAGCACTATTTTCCGTGGAAGCGTAATTAGGGTGTGGATGAATCAATGCCTCTTCTTCACCAGCTATTTCATTAGCCACTAAACCCGGTTGTCCCGTAGTAGTATCCGGTAACTGATTAGGTTCAAGGTGAAACTTTTTAGTCATCTCTTACGTATAAATACTTTTCCTAAAACACAATTGTTAAACAAAACCGTTAGGGTCGTAATGCGGAAAGAGTACAAGTAACTTTTTTTCCTGAGATAATTCCTCTAGATAAGACAAAATGGCGGCTCATCGCGCAAATTCAATGTCCTACACATAATTCCACACAATGTCCCACCACAGTTCCCTTAAATTCCGGCAATAGATCGCCGGTTAGGGCCGTTTATTTCCTATTTAATACCAAGTCTAAACGTTCCATGTATAAAAAAAAAACTATTGAAGAAACTCATCACGGTAATGCTTTTGGAAATTACGTCTCTTTATCCTAGCATTTTGATTATTCCAATTATTACGTTTGTTCTCTAACTTTCTAATTTGTTTCTCTTGCTTTGACACAGTTCTCATCGTCAATCCTGGTGCTGTGGCTCGTTGATTAACTATTGAAGTTTCCTTGGTTTTTAAGATCGATGATGCTGGCTTATGGAAATACTTTTGATCCTGTCTATGGCCTACCGCTAATCCTGTCGGTAATAATTTCCGGTCATTATCAAAAGATCTTGACCTAGTAGGTTTAGGTCTTGGATTCTTTATAGTGATAGTTTTATCATCAAACTTCACAAGTTTAGCTTTGGAAACTGCAAGGGTATCATCAACAATATCAAAGTCATAAAATTCTTCAATAACTTCCTTTTCTGTATCAGTTTCATAAGGTATCTTACAATGTCCTTTACTAGACATATGTTGACGAATACTTTGTAAATTCTTACCTTCAAATCCACAAACATAACATTCATTATCAATGTAAATGATTTCACTCAAGAATGTTAATAATCCTTGTAAATCGCTTAAATAACTCCTTTCTGGTATATAAAGACCATGTTGATTAAACATATGTTTCAAGTTATTTTCAACTTCTCGGTTATTTTGGCCACAGTAAAAACAATATGTTATAGGTAGAATATCTATGAATTCTTCATCTGAGGTTGGAAGATCAGAATCTGTCATTTCTGTTTTATTGTCTTCATTATCCAGGTATATCTCACCTTCGGAATAGTTTATCTCAGATCCTGTTTCAACTGAATCATATTCACTATGTGTATCACTCAAATCAATACTAGGGTCTCCATAAATTTCAGTCCCAAGAGAAAATTGGGAAAATTCTGACACTACTGATTTAGCTGGACTACTTTCCCTTTCAACATCACTCAAGTCATTACTTTGTAATTTCATTAATGCTATCCTACCTCGTTTATCATGAGGTAATTTCTTATTTTTTGGTTTACGAACTTCAAATCCAAATTCATCAACTTCTTTTTGTAAACTTGCTAATCGTTCTTGGTGTAATACTTTATGAGCAAATACATCTGAAGTCACACAAGGTAAATTTGCAACTCTTCTTTTCAAATTATATCTATGCCAACTTGTTTTCATATGTTCCCTCTGTAAATCAGCGGCGACAAATTTAATCCCACATGTGTTACAAGTGAAGGAAGTACTTGGTAATGCTACGTGTATTATCCCTGACATGGTACTAACGGGATAAGTTTAAGGTGTTGGATTTTCTACTGTTGCGAAGTGCGATGCTACCGTAGGTGTAGGGCGACTACTGATTGTACCGTGGTTTTAGACTGCGAAGTGAGCAAACCGTACCAAGATAAGGTAGTTGTAGAACGACACTGTTGTAGACTGCAAAATACCAAGAGTAAACCTCAATCAAATTATCATTTAATTATTTCATTATGCTATACATTTCTATATTCCACATTCCAAATTTTCTACTTCCATCTTTCTCCTTACCATCTCTCCACACTCTCAACCTTCATATATAACCGACTTTTGCGGCCATACTCTCGTATATAAATTCATTGCTACAACATCTTGTGCTGATAATTTCCCATCAAAATTAGCCTTAAAGTATCCATGTGTTCCTAAACTTTCTTTAATAAACCCGGTTCTTCCCAGTGGAGTATATAAAGGTACTGCCTTGAACCAATTGATATCAGTAGCATTAAAGAACATATATCTCACAGTAACGACTCTCTTATGGATCTTGACCGGATGACCAGTTAAAATGGACCTTTCAGCAACAATTCTAGTATGATCACAATTCAAGAATGTTCCTTGTCCTATCAATTTCAAACTACCATCTTCCAATTGTTGGAAGAATATCATTGGTGCTTGGTTGAATAATACTGGTGCGATACAGGTGGCAATAGACACCGTACCAGGATGGTGGAATTTCTCTAATTTATGAACATTATTAGGAGTATTTGAATGTTGGTTAAATAATGGTTGTACTATTTGTCTTCTTGGTCCATATTGGGCAATTATAGGCGTGTTGGAAGCAATTGATTCATCAAAATCTTCCCAATTTTCAAATGAAAAGTTAACAACTCCTAATTTATGTTCATGTTCTAAAAGTCCATAAATAGTTACTGGTACTTTTGTAACATCAACACTACCTAAAGCTTTAATTAATTCTGGAGTAGCTTTGACGTATAATTTGACTCTATTACCCATAGTGACTTGAGCATTCTTAATAGCCAATTTGGTAAGCCTATTCTTTGTTGACTTGTAATTAGCAATTCTTAATAATCTTGACCATTCATCAGGTTTAGTATCATCATTTTCATCAACTTGCCAATCACAATTTCCAAGGGATTTAATACCTCTGTGTTTAGATAAAACATCCTTGGCTGAATCAGTTGGATGTAATTCAATTTCATCAGGGAATTCTAAATCATCTTTAATTTGTGATCTATAGCTATTTAATTGTTGTTCTTCTTCTTCTGGAGATAATTCAATAAACATTTCATTATTATCATCAATTTCTTCAAGGTCTTGATCTTGGTCTTGGTATTCGTTTTGGTCTTGATCTTCATCAATCATTTCATCATCCATTCCATTACCTTCGTCTTCTTCATCTTCTTCTTCAACATCACTAACACCTTCTAAAACATCATCCAATAACCATTTACTTTGATATTCTGATGTTCCTTTAGGTACTTTATATTTCCTTTGTATAACATCTTTTCCATCATTAAAATAAGTCTTTCCATCCATTCTAACCCCATCTAATTCACTAAAGTCCATATCTTCTTCATCCATGAATTCAGGTTGAGGATTTAATTCTTCTAAAGTTTCTGGTGATTCTGGTTCAAAAATATCGTTCATATCGTCTTTAGATCTTGATAATTTCTCTATATGACTCAATTGGAAATCTCCAACTCCAGGAATATGAATTAAGTTATTAACATTAAATCCAATACCACGTACTGTCCCTTCTATCAGTATTATTCCTTCACCTTGTTCGTTTTGTTCGACTAAAGCGATATTCTCACTAATAAGATACCCTCTAGAATCTCTCCAACCTATGGATTTAGGGAACTTTTGACAAATTGTTCTAATACAATTTAAACATTCAGATTCTATTTCCAATGCAAATAATTTATCTTCATTAGGAAAGAAATGTGTGAAATATGATGTTAATGATTTCCTTATATCTAATTGTAAATTTCTTTTAGGATATGCACTTACTAAATTAGGTAATACTCCAATAACTGAACTTATACCTTGAGCTATAACTGCTCTTAAAATGGTTTCTCCGTCCTTTTCAACTTCAGATGTAGCCGATACTGCAAATATAGTGAAATCGGAAATCTTAGTAGCATCTAAGACTGAAAGTAAATTCTTATCAGGAATGATGACTTTTAAATTGGACTTAAATCTATCAACTTTATAATTAGTTACAGAAGGTTCTCCAAACTCAGGAATTGATTGTTCATTCAATGTAGACAGAATTAATGCTTTAATGATATCTGAAGCAGATAAATCACCAGTTAATGGAATAATTGTTACAACTTTTTCAATTCCATTTGATCCTTCAAAGATTTTACGAATTAAATTGGACTCTAAGATCTTATTGGCCTTTAATTGTTTTAAATGATTTTTCCTATCATTCTTATTCAATGATGCTTTTTTCACACTATTACCACCAGTCTTTTCGACTTTACCTTTATTAAGGTTTTTTAATTGACCCTTAGTGGCATGTTTGGTTTTGAAAGGTTTATGATCTTTCTTAAGTGTACCTCTATGACCCATTATGCTTTGTACTACTTAATCCCACTACTTAGTCCCACTTGATCTCATCTCATCGCACTATGCATTAGTGCGCGAGTTCTTGTCACCTGACCCAGTGACTGTTTTCTCCTACGCACTTTTGAAAAATTTTCCTACCCTTTGAGATTTGATACTCTGAAAAACTTTTTTATCAAATAACAAGAGAAAGTAAAAAGTATGTAAATTCTTGAAACTTCATAAGGTATTGATGTTGTATAGAACTAGTGGATATGAATGAATGAATAGTGTTGAAGAAGTTTATTATTGAAAGGGGGAGATGTTTTTTCATTGTTGTAAAATGTTCCATTATGATAATTATTGAATAGAATCCAATCATTAGAGAATTATGATATTTGAAGTGTAGAGAGAGTTTCTAATATATTAATAGGTCATCCATTGACTATACATCGTTTTTGTCATTGAGAGGGTCATTATTGGGCCCATGGTCCTTAATTTTAAATCATAGTCCAGTCCATATCATTATTCAAGGTTTGCAAAGATAATGAAAAACTCGAATTAAGCATCATCCAAGTCCAAAGAAACACAAACAAAATACTCCAGGGACCCAAAATCAATATAAACTTCACATCAAATAACCTAAACTCCCAAAATAAACATATACTAACAATTTAGATGGCTCACGAATCTGTTTGGTTTTCACACCCAAGAAACTTTGGTAAAGGTTCAAGACAATGTAGAGTTTGTTCATCCCACACCGGTTTAATTAGAAAATATGGTTTAAACATCTGTCGTCAATGTTTCAGAGAAAAAGCTACTGACATCGGTTTCAACAAATACCGTTAATATATTAATTTAACATTAGTATCTGTATAGTTAATAATCAGAATATTTACTTGATATTTTCTGTTACTGTAGATTTTATAGGGGTGAGGTTAAATGTCTCTTGGCAGATTAGTGGTAGTTTACCTGTTAGTCTATGTGTTGGTCTAATTCTATTTCTTTAGTTAGAGTAAGCATTTTCTGTGGACGCACTAGTGGTTGAGTCTCGTACGAAGTCGCGTGCTAAGTCTAGTACCAAGTTTCATACAGAGTCTCGTACAAAGCTCGTGCCTCGTACCATAGTATTACATATGCATAAATCTCCCATCCTATATGCTCTATATTCTAAACACCAATCAGGCTCGAAATAAAAAGTTCAATCTCTAGAAATCTACATAAAAGAAAGCTTAATATCAACACAATTAGTGTATCAGATAATCCAGAAATACATATATCCCATAAATCGACATTCAAAATTCATCGCCTCACTAAAGAGACCCAAACGAATAATAAACTTCCTGAATGGGACAATTTCCTCTCGGGAATGAAATATTATATAATATGGCAACGTTTATAACTTGATGATTTACATTATAACGTCGTGGCAAAATATTCCCTTTACTTTTTGATTAAAGAGAAAATTTTATTGTGAGAGGATGAGATTTTATAGTGTGCTAAGTTACCCGGATGTATGAATAAAAGGTTAGAGTAAATAATTGAAATTGAAAAATTATAAGGGTAAATATAATCTTGATTTTATTAGGATTTATCTGTAATGCTAAATAAGATCCAATAATAATGATAAAATATGCTTAGGTCAAAGAATATCTCCGTACCACAGACTAATGCGAAATCTCAATGTCAGGTCGTGGTCCTAAAGCTGCAACTGCAGTAATCCTTGGTATTTTCAGTGCATATGCTGGTGTTAAATTCTGGAAACCACTTATAGTGTATGTATAAATTTGAGATGAATGTTGAGATTGTTTTAATTCAGTACTAACGATAGTGAACAATTAGAAAAAGATGGTAACTTACGTCAAGATATACCTATAGAAGTAGGGCAACCACCACAAAATTGGGATGATATAAAATCAGGAATAAGAGCAAGTTTACATCCAGAACTTGAAAAAAATGGAGCATTTATACCAAAGACAATAAATGAGGGACTGGCAAATGAAGTACCTGACCAGGGTGCACGAGAATAGGTTCACGGTGCTACGGTGCGCAGGCTCCAGTACGCAGGCTCACAGTAGGCATGCACGCGGTACCCAGGCCCAGAGTACGCAAACTCACAGTATGCCAGCCTACGGTAAACCACAACCACTAAAAATTCCAAAACTTCCGACCTATCAAGAAAAATAAATAAATAACTCATTAAAATAATCTAATTTATATTTCATCCCTATTTATCCAATTTATCAAATTTATATAATTTTTTATAATTCATGTATATATTCAAAATCTTTCTACTATATAAGTAATGGCTGCGAAAAATATAAAAATCACAAAAGTAGTTTCACAAAACCAAAAATATCTTAGCTAAATTAAAATGCCTATTGAACTTGTTCTTTCACCATTGATGAGGCCTGTAGTCATGGCTAAATCAATTTTATTTGCCCCCCATAGAAGAGCTTCAAGATATGTCCCAATTGTTAAAGAATTACCAGATAATGTATCAACTTATGTGGTCTTGAAAAGATTTGGTTCAGGATCTAAAACCTTTGCTGTTTATGATACTAAGAATGGTCAAGAACCAATTGGATCTAATGATCCTGGCGAAAGTTTATTTTGGTTTAATCGTTCAAGAGCAGTTAAAGGTGCTTATAAAATGTTCTCTAGAGATATTAGAGGTACCGGAGAGAATGGTGAAGATGAACCAGTTGCTGATGTTAGAGCTGGTTTAAGGTCAAATATTTTATTAATTAGAGCCCCTGATGCACCTGCATCTGAGTTAGGATGGCATGTTATCAATCATAGAGTTGATGCTCTTGATAGTTACAGAATGTTTACCTTATCTGATGGAGTTACTTATCAATGGACCTCTCGTGGTAAATGGTTAGAAAAATTGACTAATCCAGGTGAAAAGGAGAGTGAAATTAGAGAGAGAATTGGTCAAGTAATTCCTAATGGTGTTAGAGGATTTACTTTAAAAATTGATGAATCTAAAATGATTAGGGAATTAGCATTATCAAGTGCTTTGTGTTCATTCATTGATCAATGGAATACAAACATTGAAGTTGGGGGGATTTATTATGGAAGACAAAATACCAGAGTTCGTTGGAAAAGGGATTAAATGCATTCATTTATATCTTTATGTACTAGTTTTTGTTTATTCACTCGTTCGCCGCATTTAGTACCAAAGTAAGACTCTGAGCCCTATCCAGTACCAACACTCTCGCCGCGTTCAGACATAGCGTCCAGTAGGAACACTTTATACCCTACACCACCTCCAGTACCAAACTAACACTACTCTTATTCGAATTCCTCTTTGATTCAATCCTACTATTAGGCGTATAACTTATAGGGAATAATAAATCCAATACTATATTCTGTATCAACGAATATAATTGAGAACTAATCCAATATAAACTTAAAGCCACTGGAGCATTAAACGAAATAGCCATCATGAAAACTACCGACATTCTTGAAATATTAGTAATAGAATCAATTAATGTCGGTCTTAGCGTATTTCTTTGAATTAACCTCAGTAATTCTAAAGACTTAGCACTCCATTCAATATTACATAAATAAATTATCCCATAAACTACTGGTATTATATGCATTTGATCAAAAGTAGTTAAATCAGTAAACCATAAGATTCCTTCATCATATAATGTAGGATCTAAAGGAGTATTTGATAAACTATCCCATGTTAACCAACCACTTAAATTTCTCATAGTTAAAGACATTAATACCCAAAGAGGAATTTGAAATCCTGGTAATAGAAAATTCTTCCATATTTGAATGCCATGTTTCTTAAAAAGGGCCTTTTGTACTTTTCTAGTTTCTTTAGCTGATAAGGTTAAAATGGCTTCGTACGACATTTTAGCTTTAGGAGAATTTAATTTTATAACTTTAGTACTTTCTGGAATATTAGGATCACTCATAACTTTCTCTAAATCTGCTTTAGCTTTCATTACTTCTTTACCTAAGTTCAATTTTAGTATAGGGTTAGTTCCTGATACAACAGCTTTAAACTCTTTTTGCTTTTGTAAACGTTTTCTTTGTAATATTGATAGTGGTAATGTCCATATGGTTCTTAGGGTGAATGTCGATATGGGGATAAGAAGCCACCAGGGGATTCCTGAATACGTATGAATAGCTTGAAATGATTCAGTTACATTTACAACAATTTGAGGGTCTAATGAAAAGGATCTAGTACATATTAAAGGTTTAGTTGATTTTCTTGAAAGTGTTGAAGGTTCTATTAACAGTCCTGAAGGACCTATCAAAGGCAGTAAAGTCCTTGAAGGCCGTATTAGTGACTTTATACCTGTAGTTCTAACCACACCATACATAATAATTAAGCGCGAACACCTCAAACGAAAACTTCCATATCCAACAATGTCAACTAGATCAGATAGAGCATGTATGTTATGTGGGATAATCCAAAGTTATAGGAAATTTGTGGATTTAGGATGTCCTAATTGTGAGAGTGTTTTACATTATCAAGACAATGAAGATAATCAAGTCCAAGATTGTACGTCACCATCATTTGAAGGATTGGTGGCTCTTGGTGATGATGAAAAACAATCTTGGGTAGCGAGATGGTTAAGAATAGATTCATTCGTTGCGGGATTGTATGCAGTTAAGATCAATGGGAAACTTCCACCTCATATAATTGAGGAGCTTGGAAGTCAAAATATTGCCTATAGGCCAAGGGATGGAAGTGCTGAGGATTAGAGGTGGAAACTGAGCGAAGCGAGGTTTCCCTTGATGTTGAAGGTGATGTTGAGGGCGAAGGTGATGCTTAAGAAGATGTTCAAGGCACTCAGCTAACGATAGAAGAATCAATCTCACGTTCAAAAAGTAAAGGATAGTAAGAGGAAATAAAGGATAAAAAAGAGTGAAGCGTACAAAGAGGATTAGGTATGAAAGAAGAAGTGAAGAGACAGAGGGGATTTAGTAAATGAAGACAAGTAGAGAGAAATGAAAGCTTAAGTACATACGATGAAGTAAAGAATAAAGAAGAAGTAAAGAATAAAGAAGGAGTAAAGAAGAAGTAAAGTAGTACAAATTAAAGAAGTAGTACAAAAAATCAAAAAGTGCAAAGCACAAGTATCGTGTAATATATATATATAAATCAGTTTAAATTATCTTCAATATCTATAGCAGTTTTATATAAATTTTCCAAAGTCTTAGTTTTATCCCATTGGTTCCTATCATTCCAAATCACATCCATAAGTCTAGCCATTACAATTTCCAATTTCTCTATGTTGCAATGGTTTGTTATTTCTATGACTTTATTGGTGAAGAAATCTGAATATGAAGATGGGAGGGTAAGGTTTTTAGATATATCAATTTGTAATTCTTCAATATCTGATTCTGATTCTGATTCTGGTTCAGATTCTTCCGGTTCTTTTTGTTCTGGTTCTTTTTGTTCTGGTTCTTTTTGTTCTGGTTCTTCTGGGTCGGATAGTTTTTGTTCTAACTCTCTTGGTTCTGGAACTGCTACAATTGGTGATTCTTCTAAGGCTTCCGTTTGTGGTACTGGTTTTGTAATTGCTTCTTCATTTAATGATTCTATTGGAATTTCTATTGGTTCTGGTACGGTTGTTCCATTATTTATCTTCTCCTTTTCAATTGGTTGGATAATACCACTTCCAATATCTTCTACAATTATGTCATCTTTCTGACCATTAGTTTCAGTGATTCCTTCACTATCAGCAATAATTACATCACCATTCCCATCAATAACCGCACCATTTGGTTTAATAAGTCCTTGAGTTTGTAATTGAATTTGTCCATCTCTTTGTACTTCTCCTACTCCTTCTTCTACTATTGTTAATTCATCATTTTGTGTATCACCATTAACAATTATGTCCCCATTAGCAACCCCATTAATACCTCCATTAATACCTCCATTAATACCTCCATTAATACCCCCATTTACCCCCTCATTACCTTCCAAAATAAGCTCACCAGCTTTAATCTTCTCCTGTAATAACTTGTGTTCCTCTAATACCTTCTTCTGTCTTTCCACCTCTCTCTTTCTCATCTCCTTACAAGCATTCAAAAACTCGGGTGTACTAATATCATCTATACCAAATTGAGCATTAGTTAACATTTCATTAGCCTTCAACATTCTTTCTCTATCACCACTTGTAACTGAATCTTGTACAATCATCCTTATATCTTTAAGAAACTGTTTGGGTTCAGAGTAGAATCCATTCCATAACCTTTCCTCAATGATATCTAAATCAATGTTATAATAATATTTCCCAGTAGTTAAATCCTTGATCATATTTTTATGTTCTTTATCATCTGCTCTTTCATATAACACTTGGTAATTATTCAAAGGATTATCTAAAATCTCAGGGAAGAATAAATGACTAAGTAAATTCTCATCAATGATTGGCTTCTTAAATCTCTTATATCTAACCTTAAATAAATCCATTAAACTGGCCAATTTGATCTTTAATGTATTCTTCAACTTCGTATCCATATACTCTTGTTCTTTAATCTTCTTTTTACTTATTTCCTTATCATTCAACTGAGGTTCATCAAGTACTTTCAATTGTTTTAATTTCCTCTTAGGTCTGTTTTCTAAATCATTGATAAACTCATAAGGTTTCATTAATAAAGTCGTCTCTAAAATTTGGAAAAAGTGTTTACGTTGATTAGAATCAGGGTTTTTAAGCAGAACATTATTAGCATCATTATTTAATCCAAACACTAATTTTATTTCCGGATCAAGTCCGTCCATATTAGTCTCAGATATTCCAAGTAATAAAATCTTTTCATTACTCTTTAATGATCTTAATAAACTTGTTAATGTAGCTTTAGCTGAATATGGTACAACCTGGTACCAAATATCAATATTTGGGATGAATATAATTGAAGGTTGATGTCTTCTAGCTTCAATAAAAGCTTGAACTATTGACAGTTCTGGAGTTCTAGTTGGATCCTCAAACATTGATCCTATATCTAATGATTGTACTTGAAACCCTTCTAAATAATTCAATATAGCTGACCCTAAATATTGTTGTCCATTCCCCTTATCTCCACAAATAAGTAAATGAGGTTTACAGATTCTTGAATTCTCTAAATTCTTTAATAACTCTTGACGACTGAACCCACCATCTTCATCTTTAATACTTGGATCAAAATACATCGCCTCTTCTAAAGTTGTTGACGTTTTCTTATTTTTCAAATGAATAGAGTTCGGTATTAAATCATTCAATTTCTTAGTAATCTCTTCCAATTGTTGTTGTAAAAGACATTGTAAATGTGTTGGTAAAGGAGATGATCTTGATGAGGTTGATCTGGCACTTGAAGGAACGATTTTTTCAATGGCATTCATGAAATCTTTAGCTATCACTTTAACTTTACCTGGATAAACTTTTAACTTTTCATTGGTTAAATATATCTGAGGATACTTTCTTTGAATACTATTTAATGCTGCTTCAGTACATAAAGCTCTCAAATCAGCACCTCCATAACCTTTAGTTAAATCAGCAATTTTATCAACAAATTCATCCTTTAATGGTGGTACCCATTTCTTTGTATGAATCTTTAAAATTTGGGATCTAGCATTGGAATCTGGTAATGGGAAATAAAATTCTCTATCGAATCTTCCAGGTCTTCTTAATGCTGGATCAATAGAATCTGGTCTATTGGTAGCTCCAATAACAATAACTTGTCCTCTATTATCCATACCATCCATTAATGCTAAAAGCGTTGAAACTATACTAGCATGAATTTGTTCTTGTTTAGATGATCTAACTGGTGCTAACCCATCAATTTCATCGAAAAATATGATAGAAGGTTGCTGGTTTTTAGCTTCTTCAAATAATAACCTTAATTGTCTTTCAGCTTCACCAACCCATTTACTTAAACAATCAGCACCTTTCCTCATGAAAAATGTGATTTTCCTATTAGCTGTTGAACAACTAGCTGCTAATGCTCTAGCCATTAATGTCTTACCAGTACCAGGAGGACCATGGAAAAGAACACCTCTTGGTGGTGTAATACTGAAGTTTTGATATAATTCTGGATAAAGTAATGGAAGTGCTACCATTTCTTTTAATTGGTTGATATAATTATCTAATCCTCCTACAACCGAGAAATCAATATTCATATCAACACCTAAAGGATCAGTATCACTTAAATTATTCTTCTTTTTATCAGTTGAAGATGTTGTTCCAATAAGAGTTGTATTATTAATTTTATTCTTCTTATCATTCGGTTTCTTAGTTATCGATGCTTCACCATTGATTGGTACAATTTCTTCATCTGAAGAATCTGAATCACTAACATTATTACCAATTGCAGTAAATCCATTATTGCCATTAGCATTACTTAATCCAGGTATTGGTATACCACCTGGTGGTATATTAGCTCCAAATAATGATATAACATCACTACCTCCAAAAGGACCGGCGGTGGGGAATAATAAATTTCTATAATCAGATTTGGCTGAATTCATTGATCTACCTTTTCTTCCTTTTGTAAATGATGGTGTAAGTGGTAAAGCACTTTGTTCCAATTGCATATCATTAGAAATAGGTGGTGGTATGGTATAATCAATCTTAGCTCTTTCTCTTAATTTATGTTTGACTGGTTCAGGTTCTGGTGATGAATCATATAAATCAGCAATTTCTTGTTGAATGGTGGCATCATCTTCACCTTCACTTCCAGATTTATTTTCATTATCTTCATGATCAGAATCATTTCTTAATCTTGGTCTATTTTTCTTCTTTATTGGTTCTACCGATCTGGACCTGGACCTTTTCTTTGCTCTTCTACGTTTAGATCCATATCCATAATCATCCTCGCCATTTTCATCGTCTGTGGCAATAAAATTCTTCTCTTGAAGTTTTTCTACGAAATCATCCAGGACATCAGATTCTTCATCTTCAAAATCATTATCGGATGATAAATGTTTGATTTTCCTTCTTTGTGTTCTTCTTCTTGCTTTTGTACTTTCAATATCATCATCTTCATCTTCTTCAATATAATCATCTTCATTCTTATCATTTTCAGAAGGTGGTGAATCCTCATCTAACTCATCATTTACCTCGTTATTATTATCACTTAAAGAATCATTAACATCATCATCGTCAGATATAATTGGCCTTCTCAGCCTTCTTGAACTTCTAACCATAGAATCCGGTAGTTTGTCAATATTATACGATAATGTTACGAGAAATATCTTGAATGGTTTTTAAATTCCTAACTGTTAAAGGCTGTGAATAGTGTACGCGATTTAACGATTTTTATCAATTACTTATCAATACCACGACTATTCTGTTAGTAGGTACCTATTGTAATGGTATTTAGGCGGTAATACAATTGATTGGTTAAGGTCCTTAGATTGGATTGACAGTAATTCACGTCAAATGCTTTGATTACGCTAGTCGCACTTTTTGCCTCGCTCTAAAGTTGTCGGATTTCTGTCACCTAAACATACACGTAGACAATGATTAAATATGACAAATATCATCTACAAAAGACTAGTAATCAATCTTGCTGGTTAATAAGAATACAGTTTAGTTATAACCCTTAAAAATTTCAAAGTTTTTCGAAAACTTGCATTTTTTTTTCCTATTAAAGATATGACCGGATTTCTGAAGAAGTTACAAGTTGCAAAAATTGCAACAGTTTCACAGTGTGTTAAGTATTTAAATTTTGCAGCCATTTTTAGGTTATTAGGTATTTGTTGCAATTTCCATAAGGGGCAGATTTGTTCGCATAGGTTTGAGCCTGGGTGAGGGTGAGGGCGAAAGCCTAGGTTAGGGCGGAAGTCTGGGCGTTTTTGTGACTGGCGAGAATTTACTATGCGAATGAGTTAGGGATTGGCAGTGTTATTATTATCCTTTAGTGGGTTTTTGATACTGTTGTTTGACTTATAAATGATTTGGATTTATTAATGTTTTGAATTTGATACTTGTTAGTCACGTGATATAGTATAGGGTCTCAATTTTTAATTCACTCCAAGATTATATTATAGGTGCACGGGTCTTTTCTAGATGTATCGATCTTATTATAGGTGCACAGGTCAGTATAATTTATAATTCTATTCCTCTAATTCTCTATTTACACTATATACAAAATCATTCTTCTAATCTCTTTATAGGTAACTCATGTTTACCATTAGCACCTTCTCCATAATTAATACCCTCTAAAGCATTTAAATACTCCCAGTTCCTCTCTTCATCTTTAACATTCAATCTATCAAGTAATTTACCTGCTAAATTTGGTATAATTGGTTGGATCAAAATTGACGAAATACGTATAGCTTCACAAGCTATCAAAATATAATAATTCTGTACTAATTTATAACTATTATTTTCTGGTTCTTGTTTAATCTTCTTCTTATATATCCAAGGTTCAGATATTTGTAAGAATTGATTAGCCTTCTCGATCAAAGTCCACCATTCTTGAATGGCTTTCATTGTTTCAAACTTGGTAATATATTCATTCATAATTTGAGGAGTTTCTTTAAGTTTGATAAACAATTCATCTCTTGACCTTAAAATCTCCATAGAATTATCTAATCCACTAATTATTTGATCAATATCTTCGAATTTACCTTGATTAAAGTCTTCAACACTAGCAGCTATATTAAAAGATCCACCTCCACATCTAGTCATTAAATTAGCATACTTCCCAATCAAATTATCTCTAGTAAACTTAAATGACTTTTCACTATAGTTACAATCAGTAGAAATATTTGAATATTCCATTAAAAAGAACCTTAAAGAATCTTCTCCATAAATATCACAGGTTTCTATTGGATCTACGACATTACCTAAACTTTTACTCATTTTAAATCCTTCACTTAACCAATGAGAATGGACTACTACTTGTTTTGGTAATTCAATACCACCTGCCATCAAAAAAATTGGCCAATATATACAATGGAACCTTATAATGTCTTTCCCTATTAAATTAGTCACTGGCCATGGACTCTCTTGTGGTGTTATGAACTTATTATTGACATGATCAAACTTACCAGGATAACCCACCGATGTCAAATAATTAAGCAACGCATCAAACCAAACATAAACCTTTTGACTTGGATCATTAGGAACTTCTATACCCCAAGTTAATCTTGAAGATGGTCTTGATACTGATAAATCTTGCAATTTCTCTTGTTTCAATTCTTGTAATAATTCATTATATTTATTAGTAGGTATAATGAATTCCGGGTTGGTTTCAATGTATTCAATCAATTTATCTTGGAATTGTGATAATTTGAAGAAATAATTCACTTCTTTATGAAAAATCACCTCATTCTTAGTTTCTTTAGAAATCATTTTCTTAACCCCATTAACTTCAATTTCTTCAATTTGTGTTTCAGGATAAAAAGTTTCATCACTTATAGAATACCATCCACTATGTTCACCTTTATAAATCAATCCTTTATCCATCATTAATTGCCAAAAATATTTCACTACTTCTACATGGTCTTTATCAGTAGTTCTAATAAACCTATCATAATTGATATTCAATTTATTAGCTAAGAATCTGAAATTCTTAGAAACATCATCAACAAGGTCTCTAGGGCTTATACCTTGTTTTTCAGCCACTGATTGAATTTTCAAACCATGTTCATCAGTACCAGTAGTGAAGTAAGTTGGATTTAATTTTAGTTTTTCCCATCTAATTCTAATGTCACATAATAACATAGAATAGAGGTGACCTAAATGAGGTTTGGCATTGACATAGAAGATTGGTGTTGTTATGTAATAAGGTTTTTTATGGAGGAACCTTTTAAGAAATAGGTTCATTGTCGCACCTTCTTTTTTATTATAGTGAGTTATTTGACTGAGGTTTTTGATGTACGGGTTTATTTATATTTAGTGCAGCGGTTTATTTAGTTTATGGTGCACGAATCTATTTTATAGTTGGTGCACTGATGTAAAGAATAACATTAAAGAGACTCCTATAAACTAAAACTAAATCTTTAGAAAGCAAAAAAATAATTTATCGTTTATTAAACACCTAAATCCTCCTTTTCTACAAAAATTGCCATTAATGCAAAAACTGTATAAAATAACCCTAATGGATAAGCAATTAAAGCTCTAACATTTTGTAATCTTAAAACTGCTACAAAAAATGCTGATGCTGAATATGTACACCATCCAACAGCTACTACACTTAAAATATACCCAATTGAATTATCTAAAGAGAAAAATACTCCTAAAATACTAATCAATACTAAAGGTAATAAACAATAACCAATAACAGAAGCAGATCTTAATAAATCAATTTGAACTTCATCACTCATCAATTTAAATAAATAATGTAATGTTACAATACCAAATAATCCAACTCCATATATATAACCAAATTGGACTTTACCTGCTAATAATAATAATGTACCAAATATAAGTACATATAAAATAGGACCTGCTAAATCTGAATCTGCCATTATATCACTAGTTATATTTTGATTTAAAGGATTAAGTACTGCTAAAGTTTTTGTCTTTATATGTTGGAAATTAATCCCTAATTCTTCTAATAAAGGTGGTTCATTAGCATAACCAGAAGTACCAAAAGCTGCCAATATCCCAGTAGTTAATTCACCAGATCCCATAGATCCACTCATATCGAAACCTCCACCGAAATTAGAATCCATTGCACCTAAATCAGAACCTCCCATAGTTCCTATACCCATAGATTGGCCTTGATTAGGTGCGTATGTGTTTGAATAGTTTGACTGATAGAATTGCATATTCAGTGGGTCTGGATTAGCTTGTTGATAATATGCCATGTCTGTTATTATTATTTATAATCTCTTATATATGAGGATGATTCTATTTTGGGTTATGAAGTTTGATTAGTTATATCGTAATACACGTTAATTATATACGCCAACTTGTTTGGTGAAAATTTGGTGGTGATTTTGCGCGCGACTGGTGCTAGAGTCAATCATACCTCACCATTTTTCATTTGGGTTGTCTATAGTTAAACTATGTCACAATCATTAATTGTATTTTCATCAACCGGTGAAATCCTTTATCAATATAATAGTAAAATCTTACCATTTAATGATCTCATCGGAAGTTTAGTTAATGAGACTTTAACTAATTTGGATACGAATTTCTACACTAATTCCATAAATCAAAAACGATTCTATTGTTTGAAAAAAGATAATTTATATGCTGGTTTATACTTTGATATAGTGTTTACTATTGATAATGAGAAGATTAAACAAACTTTATTGGGGGTTTTAAAGACTTATATTAAACTAAATGAGGAAGAAGAAGACCAAAGTGTGAAATTGAAGTCGTTGATAGATTATCAATTTAATCAATTAATGAAGTTACAATCATCTAGTAGTGCTGTTAATACTGTCCCTAGTACTAATGAACATACACCAGAACCATCAACACCTTCTAAAGCTTTTGTTACACCTAAGAAATCAAGTAAGAAGAAAATGAGAAAATGGGTAGATGGTGAACTTGTAGATGATGATTCGGGAGGAGTTTTGGATTTTTCAGAATCAAAAGATCCTGAGGGTACAAGGATTGATAATGAACAATTAAAAGTTGATAAGTTGGCATTTAAGCGTGAAAAAGATATGGTTTTAGTTAATGAATTAAATGATATCATTGGTGAAAGTGATGAAGAAGATGATCAAGTTAATGAAGATTATGGACCTGGGTCTACTTCTAATAAAGGTCTTTTCAAGAAATTCAGTTCATATTTCGGGAATTCTGCTGATATTGATGAGTTATCTAAGAAGTTCCATGAACAATTGATCTTGAAGAATATTGCTCCTCCTACTTCCAAACAAATCATTGAAAAGATTAAACTTAAGTTAAAGGGTAAAAAAATCACTTTACCATTATTTAAACAAACATTAGTTGACGAATTAACTAAAATTTTATCACCAAATGTTTCAACTGATTTATTATATGATATTAAATCTAAATCAAATAGATCAAGACCTTATGTAATATCAGTTGTAGGAGTTAATGGTGTTGGGAAATCAACAAATTTGGCGAAATTAGCTTATTGGTTCTTACAAAATGAACTTAACGTATTGATTTGTGCATGTGATACCTTCAGATCAGGAGCTGTTGAACAATTAAAAGTTCATGTTAATAACTTGAAAACATTGAATCAAACCATTGATTCTAATGCTAAAATTGATATTTTCGAAAAAGGTTATGGTGGAGGAGATCACGTGGTTGCTACTGCTAAAGCTGCCATTCAATATGGAACCAATGAGAAATTCGACGTTATATTAATTGATACTGCAGGTAGAACCCATTCAAATGCTAAATTAATGGCACCATTAAAGAAGTTTGGTGATGCTGCTGATCCTGATAAAATCATTATGGTAGGAGAGGCATTGGTTGGTACTGATTCTGTAGAACAGGCGATTAACTTCAATAATGCTTTTGGTAATAAGCGAAGTTTAGATTTCTTTATTATATCTAAAGTTGATACTGTTGGGGATTTAGTGGGGACTATGATCAATATGGTGATGGCCACAAATGTACCGATATTATTTATGGGTACAGGACAGACATATACCGATATAAAGAGGTTAAATGTTAAGGTTATAGTTGATATGTTAATGAAGTAGAGAAAAGACCCGTACACCGGATTTTATTGAGGGGCTTGTAATTGTTAGTACTTGGTGTACGTGTGGGCTTATGTGAAGTGTGTGTAGCTGTGAGTAGGTGTATGTGCTGGTGTACGTGTAGATCAACGTGAAGATCTACTTGTACACGTGTCAGTATACGTGTCAGTATATTAAACACAGTTTATGTAGAATACAATCGTTAATTAAACAATCCCCTATAATAAGCAATCAACTTAAGTCACATTCCTCTAAGTCACTCTCGTGTAATCAATACGCTAAGCCTACTTCTCACACCAAAGTCGACCTAACCTCACACCCTTAGGTCGATTATTGCGGAGAGTCAGCCTCACAAAATCTTCGTTCCTGCAGTTGCGTTTTACACCTAAATTTGCAAGAATACCTTAATGGGAAATTCGGTTTAATTCATCACTAACTATTACAACTTCATCACTATTGACAATATGGGGATTCTTAAAAGAAAGAATGATTCATTGACTCATCCCCAACAATCTTTATTCTTAAATATCAATATCAGCAGAGCAGCAGACTTAGTTCAAAAGGAACAACTTGAATTAGAAGGTGTACACAAACGGAAGAAACATTTGAACCCAATTTTGATTGCCAGGTTTAATAATGTTACTAAGAAAACCAAGAAAAAAGTTAGTACTACTAATCCAACTTGGGATCAGGTATTAACGTTTCCGTTGAAGCCTTATGATAAAGCCCTGTTAGTGAACTTAAGCGTATGGGATAAGCATAGATCGTTTAAGAGTTATTTAGGGGAGTTAAGAATCAATTTAAATGATGTGTTTAAGTCACAAAAGGAATTCAATCCTAAAACTGAATTGAAATGGTACAAGTTATATTCAGATAATTCTCATAGAGCATTTGTTACAGGTTCTTTATTGATTTCATTTGAGTTAGAGGTGAAGAGTAAGAAGAAGAGGAATTCTAATGTTTTAGAGCCACCTGAAATTGGGAAGTATAAGAAGAAGGGTAATGGTTCTGTTGATAGTTTGCCAGAGATGAAGGGTAAGAAGAAGATTGAATCTATGGAGAGTTTGCCTGAGGGTAAGGGTAAAAAGAAGATTGAATCTATGGACAGTTTGCCTGAAATAAAGACTAAGAAAAAAGTCGAATCAACGGAAATTTTACCTGAAATCAATAATCCACCTGAAGGACCTAAAATTAAAATCAATCCCCCAACTCAAACTGATTTTAATGTCAAATTTAATGATTTGAACCTTGAAGATGAACTCACCCCAGTTAAAACATCTATTGACCAAATGGAAACTCTCTTTAATAATTGGTTAGATTCTTTGATCTTTTTGGAAGTTAAACCTTTATCAGTTAATGATCAAGGATTTTATGATGATTCAGGAGAAATCAGTGAAGTTCTGATCTCTGATATTGAATCTGATAGTGTTTCACAGAATTCTAAAGAAGATGCGTTAGAACCTCTGAACTTGTTGAAGAAAAAGTTTCTGCAAAAGAATTTAGGAATTAATAATGAAAGTGATTATTCAATTTCAGATGCTGAATCATTAATATCTGCATCATCCATTTCCAGTGCTTTTAGTGATGCTTATGATACTGATTCTTCTATGGTCCCAGAGAGTGATAATGGTAGTTTAAGACTTCCTAATGAAAAGAAGAAAAAGAAGATATTTAAGTTCAAGAAAAGACATGGCAAATCAAGTCTTAAAGGTCTTAATTTTGAAATTCGTAATAGGAAAGTTGATGGGGTTTTATTCCTTGAAATTGTTTCTTGTACGGATTTACCACCAGTAAGAACATTAAAGAATGTTGGAAGATTTGATATGGACCCTTTTGTGGTTGTTACATTTGGTAAAAAAACATTTAGAACTAGTTGGAAACGTCATAGTCTTAATCCGATATTTAATGAAAGGTTAGCATTTGAAATATTAAACCATGAAAAGAATTTCGATGTGAATTTCTTGGTTCTTGATAAAGATCGTTTTTCTTTGCATGATGATGTTGGAAGTGTTAGTATCCCTTTAAGCGATTTGATTAAGAATGCAACGGCAGTGTCAAGAGATTTATATTTAAGACCACAAGATGGAATGTCAACTGAATTCACTGATACTGAAACCGAAGGTAATGAGAATTCGAATATAACTTATGTTGAGAATAATAACGTTGTTGAATCTATAGAGAAGAAATTAATAAGAAAAAAGAAGAAATTACATTTCACTGATACTTCTAAATTCAAAACCATGGACTTAACCCTTAAATTAGCCAATCAAAAATATGATGTGAAGTATAATCCGAAATTAAAGATTCGTGTAAGATACGAAACTTATGATAATTTAAGACGAGATTTCTGGAGAAGATTATTAGAACAATATAGTCTTGATGAAGACAATGAAAAAGCCTATGATTATATCGAATTGATATCATTATTAGATACTTTAGGATCAAACAATAGTGATACTTTAGTGACTAATTTCTTCAATAAATATGGGAAACTGGCATGGGGTGGTGATACTTTAACTGTTCTGCAAATATGTGATAGTTTAGAAGAACATATTCTTTCGAATTCTAATGATGAAAATAAATTATTTGAAATTGAAAGGTGTCCTAATTGTCTTAAGAAGAGGTTAAACAATAAGAGTGACATGGATGTTGTAACCCATTTTGCTATTTGTGGCTCTAAACAATGGAGTATCGTTGATAAGTTATTAGTATCATCATATGTTACACCACAATTAGCTACGAAAAGATGGTTTACTAAAGTTTTGATCAAAATCAGTTATGGTAAGTATCAATTAGGTTCAAATTCGGCTAACATATTAGTTCAAGATCGTACTACAGGTATTATTTTAGAAGAAAAAATGGGGATTTATGTTAGGTTAGGTATTAGGTTACTTTATAAAGGATTTGATTCTGCAAAGAAAAGAAGAATTAGAGCTTTGATGAAAAAGCTTAGTGTTAAGCAAGGTGTTAAATTTGATAGTCCAAGTCTGAAGGCAGATATTCCATCATTTATAAAGTTCCATAAACTTGATCTTTCAGATTGTATTGAAACCAATCCTCAAGCTTATGATACATTTAATGAATTTTTCTTTAGAAAGTTGAAACCAGGGGCTAGACCCGTTGAAGGTGATACCAAAGCCATAGCAGTATCACCAGCTGATTGTAGATGTGTAGCCTTTGAAAGTGTAACACTGGCAACAGAATTATGGATCAAAGGAAAGAATTTTACATTACCGAAGTTATTTAATGGTAATTTTGAAAATCTCGAGGATACTAACCTTTATAAATCGAATAATTGTACCTTGGGAATTTTTAGATTAGCACCCCAAGATTATCATAGATTTCATTCACCTGTTGATGGTGTAATTAAAAGTATCAAGTATATTGATGGAGAATATTATACAGTGAATCCCATGGCTATAAGATCAGAATTAGATGTTTATGGGGAGAATATTAGAAGTATTATATCCATAGAGACTGAAAATTTCGGTACAGTTATCATGGTTCCTGTTGGAGCTATGATGGTTGGATCAACTGTTTTAACTAAAGATGTGGGTGATACAATCACAAGAGGAGAAGAAGTCGGGTATTTCAAATTTGGTGGATCTACCGTTCTTTTATTATTTGATAAGGATAAGTTTCAATTTGATTCAGATTTGATCAATAATTCAAAGTCTTGTATAGAGACATTAATCAGAGTAGGACAGAGTATTGGTCATGATTTGAATGCTAAAGAATTTGAAAGAAGTCGTATAGCATTTTCTAAGCTTACCAAGACATCTAAACAGAATTTGATAAGGGTTATAACCGGAGGAGATTTAGTTAATAGTGATGAATTAAAAACATGGGAATCGGAGAAATTGAAATTATCAAGTAATGAAATTGATGATGTTATAAGAGATGAAGAATTTGATGAAGATGATGAGGATCTGTATGATCTGGATAAGGATTTTGAAGAGGATGAAGAGGATGAGGTTGATGAGTGAGTTTATTTTGATGAATGATGAAGTAGATGAAGTAGAAGAAGTAGAAGAAGTAGATGAAGTAGAAGAAGTAGATGAAGTAGATGAAGTAGATGAATAGTACGAAACTTTTATATACGAAACACGAATTAATCTCTATAAACCTTTATAAAAAGGTCTTGAGCCTAATAAAAAGGTATCTAACCCTTTAGAAAGGGCTCTAAAGCCTAATGAAAAGCCTCTAAAGTCCTTCTAAAAAGCCTCTAAAAGACCTAAAAAGACCTAAAAAGACCTAATTAGAACAAGCTATATAATCATCAGATCTAAATCCACTAACATCACAGAAATTTGCAATAAAACATTCATCAGTAATCTTTGTATCATTTTTACAATCTGGAACATAAATAGTTTGACGATATTGTAAATCTAAGTATTCTTGATTAAATTCAATATTAGAATCATTAGCTAATTTCCTAGCAACATAATCATTCCAGAAAGTTCCATTTAATGGAGCATCTGCAGGCCAAGAACCTTCAGGATCATATTTTTCTCTTGCAGAGTAACCTAATTGCCATACAGGTTCAGCACCTCCAGTGACATAAGTTGCATTTAATTGAGCATAGTAATTATAAACATTGATGATGTTAAAAGATTCTTCTTCGACTTCATAGTATTTATAAGCAGGATTGTATTCTGAAGCAGGAGTAACAGATTGAGAAATCCAAGCCATATTAATAATATCACTTTCAACAACACTTGGATCTGAACCATTTGATGAATATAAAATCTTGAATTGATCTTTATGAGTATGACCAAAGAATATGTTAGCAATAGTATAAGGACTAAATCTTTCAACGATTTTAGCAAAGATTCTAGATTGAATAGGTAATGCATCATAATCACCAGTTGGAATATGAGACATAATCCAAACTCTTTGATTTTTTTGTTCACTTTCAATTAATTGTTCAATTAAGAATTCCCATTGACCAAAAGGATCAGAATCAGCTTCTAAATTAATATAATTCCATAAATTCTTTTGATAATAACAATTAGAATTTAATGCAATAACTTTTAAACCTTTAGTAGTGGTAACAGCGAATCCACTATAATGATCAACAATTTGATTCTTTTCAGCAGCAGGAATCCAATTATTATTAACCCAAATTTCACTCATTAATTCAACATTATATTGATAACTATTATTTCTATCATACTTTCTTGGTGCAATTTGACCATATGGGAAAGTATCATGATTACCTAAACTTGGGAAGATTGGTAAACCTTGTAAGTAATCCTTCATAATACCAAAAGTTAAAGTTTCAGCTTCTTTAGTAACTTCTGGAGTACAATGGATAGCATCATGATCAACCAAATCACCGGTGAAAATGGCAAATTGGAAATTCTTCTCTTTATTAACTTCAGCAACATGTTTTAAAGTATTATTAACTAATACAGTTGGAGCATCACAACTATAACCACCAAATGTAGAAGCTGGTAAGAAAACCGAATCATAACCTCTTTCGCCAACTAAATCATAATTTTCCCCTTTGATATAAGTATGATTTTCATCATAATGAGCATCTTGATAGAAAGAATAATCAATGGATTGAATATCAGGATTAGCAGCATAATATTGTTCAGTGAAATTATATGAACCTGCAGCTGGTAAATCTTCATTAAAGACTTCTGGTAAACAACAAATACCTTGAGAACAATTAGCTTCGGATCCAACAGTATATCTTAATTCCGTATGTAAATCGGTGATATGTAAGACATTGAAAGTGGAAAGGTTATTAGTTGAATAGATTGGTTGATTATGATGTTGAGGTTGTTTTTCCGGCCATTTGGAATCATAATCATATAAAGCATCAATATCAGGAGTTTCAGGTAATCCACAAGATCCTTGTTTATAGTAACAATAATAATGTAAATCCAAATCACTAGATAAGTTGAAATTCTTGATCATATGCATGAAATCATTATCGACAAAACTAATAACTGTAGAATCTTCAAACCCGGAAGCAAACAGATCAACTGATGGTTCTTTAACATCAGTATTAGTAGTCAAGAAGAAATCATTGGCAATACAACTTGTGGCGGAATGTTTAGTAAGACAATATTTAAATAATGTCAAACTGATCAAATGTTGATTTTCTGGATCATTATCCATTAAGGTTTTGGCATATTTGACAGTGTGTTTACAACTATCACATTTAGAGCCATTGAAACTCGTCAAGTTACTAATATGGGAATTGACATAATCCATTTGTGGATATGATAAATATTGAAAAAGATCATCTGCTAACTCTTTGGCATCTCTTCTATTAAGAAGTTGTTTTTCAATTGAATGTCTACCAGGGATAGTATGACCTAACACTGTAAACCATAGACACGAGAACAAGAAAAAATTAACGAACATTTTATAGGAATGCGGCGGATATCAAATCAACGATAATGTTCAAGGTTATGAAATGAAATATTTAAAGATATTCGATAGTTTAAATACTTTATAAAAACGTCGATACACTCCTATTAAATTCCCCCTATTTTTAATATAATATCATAAGCCCATCATTAACATTTACTATAAACAATTACAATTATTAGATGTCTCCGGCATATACGAACAAGGGGATTTATATGCAAGGTAATATATGACAATTACTTTACCTAATTGGTGAAAAGAATTGACTTTTTGGGATATTGCCGTTCTACGCCGGAGCCTGTCCACGTTTTAGAATATCATTGTCCATTGTTCTATAAAGGTGCGCATAACGGTAGTTGTGTGTCAATAATATGTGTCACTCATACCAGTGGCACCAACATTGACAATATCGGGTATTATAGATGTTAAAACAGGTTTAGGTAGCTCGTAAGTTTCGCCTATCACTTTGATAATTATTCAATCTCATTAACGGTGTTTTGTAACAATGTCAACTATGGAAAACTTTATTTTATTCTTCTTTCTACATTGTTAATAATATGCATTCCAAAACGTGTATAAGATTTTTGCACCCAAGGTTTTACATTACAACAGGTTTTAAAAACTGAAAGAATTCCCGATTCAGGATGATCTACTGTTTATGATTAACGATTGTATGTAGGAACATGTTAATGTGTCAGATGACAGAATTGTTTATGAAAGTGTGCATGTGAGTAATCATATGGTGTACAGTGCTTGCAAGATGTATGTCGCACCTGCTGCTAATAGACTGGCTAATATTACCAAATGAATAAAGAACTATATCATAAATTGAATCCATAGATTTAGGATGGTATTTATTAGTTAGAGTTTTATTGACTGGTTACTTGAAATAGAATCAGATTGCTTTAATTGGGGAGATAATTGAGTTTTTAAATGAATTAATTTGCAGCCTTTTGATTCTCATACTATCACTTTGTTATTCTATCATTTACGAAATTAACCTGTTGATATATTCAGGATGGTCAAAATATGTGATATCACTTCTAAGCTGATGATATATAGAATTGTTTTATTTAACGGAGTAAAATGATTAATTAAGTGGATTAATTTTTGACTCTTTAAAATCATATTGGAATAATTATAAAATCAGTAAAAAAAAATTCTTATTTAATCATTAAAAACCTTAGATAAAGAGTTAGAGCTATTTTATATTCGATATGAAATCTAAACTCACGTGCTTAAAAAAAGCCCTAACCACATAAATACTACCAAATAATCATACCAACAGGTACTCTAACTCAACTATAAATTTATCCAACTCTTTCCCTGACAACTCATGTGTTAATTTTAAATAATCATTTATGAAGAATAACTAAACGACATTCTTAGAATTATGAGAGTAATCTGACCACTTTTAGCATATAAAGAAATCCATTCTTCTAATATAACATCTGTTAGTATATTATATCTTATCGATATTAAATTAATTTGAACGAGGTTGAAGTAGAGAAAGGTGATATCATAACCATGAAGGTGCCATATATAAGCTCAATATCATAAGGCCAATATCATAAGTTCAATATCATAAGTTCAATATCATTAGGTCAATATACATACAATACTGTATATAAGAATATAAATAAAACCCTTAATAACCTTTCAAAATTAAAAATTAAAAAAATCAAAGTGGCTTTTCATACAATTAAGCCTAATTCCAACTATCTTGCTTATCACCTTCCTTTGCTGTCCCTTAGGTGTCGCACTCCCTCGCGCCTTCATAGTTCGCGAGATAAGACGAAATTTCATTACCATCCATATATCAATATGTCATCATCAAGAAAGAAATTACTATTGATGGGTAGATCAGGTAGTGGAAAGTCATCAATGAGATCCATTATCTTTTCTAACTATTCTGCTTTTGATACTAGACGTTTAGGTGCTACTATTGATGTTGAACACTCCCATTTAAGATTCTTAGGTAACATGACATTAAATTTATGGGATTGTGGAGGACAAGATGTTTTCATGGATAATTACTTCACAACTCAAAAAGATCATATTTTTAAATACGTTCAAGTGTTAATACACGTATTCGACGTTGAGTCAAAATCAATTAATAAAGATATTGAAATATTTGTTAAAGCTTTAACTAACTTACAAAAATCCAGTCCTGAAGCTAAAGTGTTTGTATTATTACATAAAATGGATTTAGTTCAAATTGATAAAAGAGATGAATTATTTAATATAATGATGGATAAATTACAAAAAATTTCCAATCCTTATCAATTCAAGTTAAATGGGTTTCCAACATCTATTTGGAATGAAAGTTTATATAAAGCCTGGTCCCAAATTGTATGTTCATTAATTCCAAATATGAATTTATTCAATGAAAATTTATTAAAATTCAATCAAATCCTCGATGCCGAAGAGATTATCCTATTTGAAAAGACCACATTCTTAGTCATATCATCAACAAATTCAATACAACAAAATTTCTCCAATGGTGATAATTTAGATCCCAAACGGTTTGAAAAAATTTCGAATGTCATAAAAACTTATAAACAATCCATATCGAAATTAAGAACCAATTTCAATAATTTGATTATCAAGGGAAGTAATGATACACAATTTTTCATTGATATTTTAACTGATAATATGTTTATAATGATAGTTTTGAAGGATAAGAATAAAGATCAAGTCTATCATAGTAATAAAGAGGAATTAATTGTTTTGGAGAATATAAAGGCAGCAAGGAAATGGTTTGAAAAGATAGAGAATGTAAAGTGAGGATTTAATGATGGTTTAATGTGTGTTTGAAGTTAGTGGTCAAAGTAAGGAAATTTGTAAAGTATGTCAACACATATAAGTGTATAAATTTTAGTATAAAATAATATATCTCCTTATACTTATCCACCCATATAATCAGTACCCTATCATCCTCGCGTCTCGTCTGGTCTCATCGTATAGATCGTTCTCAAAAATTCTCAACATTATAACCAACCTTAAGGAGAAGCAACGGCATATTATAGAATCCTAATTCATAATATAATGGGTAAATTACTTCAGTTATTATCACATCCTGATGAATTATTATCGGTGATTCAATTAGTAGGATTTAGAAAACCTTTACATAAAAGGGACCCTTCTAAGATGTCCCCTACTTTGATTAGATGTTATGAGATGTTATTTATAACTTCTAGATCATTTGCAGCAGTAATTGATGAATTACATCCTGAATTAAAGAATGCTGTTATGTTATTTTATCTTTTATTGAGAGCTTTGGACACTGTTGAAGATGATATGACTATTGATCCTAAGATCAAGGTTCCTTGGTTAAAGAATTTCCCTAACTTATTAAGTTTAAAAGAATATTCATACCATGAAGTCGATGAAAAAGAAAAGGATAGAGTTTGTTTAGTTGAATTTACTACTATATTGACTGAATATCATAAATTGAAACCAGAATATCAAGATATCTTAAAAGATATTTCTGCTAGAATGGGTGAAGGTATGGCCAAATACGTTCTTGATGAACAATTTAATACTGAAGGTGTTGAAACTAATAAAGATTTTGATTTATATTGTCATTATGTTGCAGGAATTGTCGGTGAAGGGTTAACCAGATTATCAGTGTTAGCTAATTTTGCTGATGAATCATTAACTGATAATAATTATTATAAAGCTAATGAAATGGGTTTATTCTTACAAAAGACTAATATTATTAGAGACTTTAATGAAGATTTCCATGATGGTAGATCTTTTTATCCTAAAGAAGTTTGGGGTAAATATACTGATAAATTATTCAATTTTGCAATTGAAGGTAATGAAGAATATAAACAACAAGGATTAACATGTATTAATGAATTAGTTCTTAATGCTTTGCAACATGCTGATGATGTTTTATTATATTTATCTATGGTTAAAGATCCATCAACATTTAATTTTTGTGCTATTCCTCAAGTTATGGCTATTGCAACTTTAGAATTAATTTTCAACAATCCTAAAGTTTTATACTCTCATATTAAAATTAGAAGAGGTACTACATCTAAATTAATCTTAGAATCTAGAACTTTCCCAGGAGTTGTTAGAATTTTTAGACATTATTTAAGAAAGATTCATCATAAAGTTCCAGTTAAAGATCCTCATTATTTCGAAATTAGTGCTAAGATTGGTAAATTAGAACAATTATGTGATATGTTATATCCAGATCCTAAATTTATTCCTCAAGGTGCCACAGCAAAGAATCAATATTCTGAAGTTATTTTAGCCAGAACTCCTATTGATGATGAGATTGCGAAGGTTATTCAATTAGAGACTTTAAAGACTTATTTATCAGTTAGTGCTTTATTAAGTTTTATTAGTGGAATCATTTATTATGTTTTTTATTAATGTACGATAACCGATGATAATTTTTTAGATATTATTGACCTGGTGACTTTACCGGTACACCACATTTACCGGTACACCACCATAACCACTACCGAACACCACCACCAAGCACCACCACCAAGCACCACCACCAAGCACCACCATACACTGTAGAAGTAGTAACTTGTATTTGTTCTAATATATACAATCATAATTTAAGTTCCTGAATACAAAGAAATTAATAAAACTAATAGAATAGCACAAAGAAAACCTTACCCCTATATAAAACATTACCACTCAGTATAAATGAGTATAGTAATAAATCTCAAACATGGCACCTCTCTAACTAGTATGTCCAACATAAAGTAATCCCAAATAAATAACCAACAAACCTCCACCTAAAAAGAACTCAAATATCTTCAAAACCCCTATAACATGAATTCATCACCATAACCTCTCTGTAGTCACTACCAACTTTTCGCAGCTCGATTTGCAGCCTCCGCACTTACCTGCTGAGCCTGATAAGGATTTAAATCCTTATATCACACATATCGTATATTACCCCCAATAAAAAAAAAACCTTATGGATATTGAATTCTTAATAAGATCAATCACTTGGTCAGATTATGATCTTACTACACCTATCTTATTACAAGATGAAAATGGACCTTGTCCCTTAATTGCCTTAGTTAACACTTTATTATTAAAGACAGATGTTGAAGTTAGTAATAACCAATTCAATGATTTACCCAATAATGAATTACATGATGATGTGATAAAATTAAAGAGTTATCTTCTGACCGTTTCCAAAATCCCATTGAATGATTTGTTATCAAGATTAGGTGACTTATTGATCAAATTCAATGATCATCATGAACATAAACATGACTTGGATAAATTACTTAATAGCTTACCAATGTTACATACTGGATTAACTATTAACCCAAATATTACAAATGGAGATTTTCAAGAAGATTTAGCCACGGAATTATTCCATTGTTTTAATATCAAATTTAAACATGGATGGATATATGAATTTGATAATGCTGATTTAGATGAATTGATACCGAATTTAAAGTATTTCGATTCAATTGTGGATTTCTTATTAACTAATGATAATCCCAAATTGAAAAAATGGTTGGATGATAACCCTACCCAATTAACCAATCATGGATTGAATAGATTGAATCAATTATTAGATCCTAATGAATTCATTGTTTTCTTTAGAAATAATCATTTCAATACTTTATATAAGAAGGCTGAACATGATCTTTATTTGCTTATAACTGATTCAAGTTTCAATAGAAATACCAAAATTGTTTGGCAATCATTGAATTCGGTAACTGGTAAAGATGATTTATTCTTTAATGGGGAATTCTTACCTATTTTAGAAGAGGTTAATGAAAATGATCAAGATTTACAATTAGTTAAACAATTACAAGAACAAGATGATGAAGCTTTAGCTAAAAGACTTCAAAAATCTTATGAGAAACGTAAACCTCCGGTAGTTAAATCCAAAGACGATAAGGATACTGATAAATCTAAATCTAAAGATAAAGATAAAAAGAAAAGTACATGTGTTATAATGTAATTTACATGTCATTAAAACTCTATTTAGTATTATTTAATTTTCTTCATCTGCTTCGGCATCTAATGCTTCACCTGCTTCTTTTATATCAGCACCAGCTGTATCTTCTGTCTCTGGTTCAAGTTCTTCTTCACCTTCATATTCCATAGGATCAAATTCACTTCTAATAGTATCCATTTTCCTTAATTCATTAGTTGTTGGTTCTCTTAAGTTGAAATCAACTGCATCGTATGTACTCTCATTGACAAACTTATTGATTTGAGTATTGGCTGATTTTCTATATTTCCTTAAATCAATTTTACCGGTTATAGGATAATAATATCCAACTTTTCTTCTCTTATTATTATCACTTACAAAATTGATTGCTAATTCATCATAAAGATCAGGGAATTTTTGAAAATTCATATCATAATTCTTATAGAATTTGAATTTATATTTATCATTATCATCATCAACTCCTGGTTTTTCAGGTTCTGTGGAATTTAAAGAATTGTGTAATTTATTGATATTTTCAGTATCATTAGTCTTTTGCTGATATAAAGACATCCATTCTCCATCTGCACTTGTGATTGGTTTAAAAACGGAGGTTTCTAAAACCTTCTTTTGTAGAGTTTCGTCCAAAGTATCACCTTGATTTTTCAAAGCCTTAATGTCTCTTGAAAGTGATGCTGATCCAATAAATTTAACAGTTAAAAATTTAGAATCAAACAGTGATGTCCCTGGTAATAATTGCCATGTACTGACAGCTTTTAAATGTTTCTTAGAAGGATGTTTCAATGAACCTAAATCAGATAATGATTTTTGAGCAGATTCAAAAGTTTTCTCAACTGCTTTCAATTGGGTTTCACTATCAAATTTTTCAACTTCAGTATTACCATTAACTTGTAAATCAGTGGTTTTTTGAGGAATTGACCTTTCAGCGATATATTCAGTTCTTCTTAAAAATGATACTTCAGGTTCAGATTTACTAATCTTCCCAATACCTGCATCTCTTAATAATATACGATCATTTGCATGTAATTCCGTACCTTCGATTTTTCTGGATATTGATGAATAATCATGATTATCTAATACACCAGGATTGTTTATTAAGTTCAAATTCATACCATTTTCTTCGTCTATGTTTTTAATCAAGCTGATAAAGTTTTCTTTTCTAAAAGCTGAGGATAATATTTGATTGGCTTCTTCTTCGGGGGTGATTTTATCAGTAGTGTGGTACTTGATGAATTTGGGGTTTAATGGTGGTGGTGGTAAGTTATTTATATACCTTGTTTTAGCTATATAATCTTGCTTACTTGGTTTGGACATAATTGTTGAAAAAATTTCGCGGACTATCAGACTTATATGGGAGGTCAATTTCGCAGCCATGGTGGTAGGTTATGGTAGTTCTAGAAGTAGCCACGGCAGTATCAAAGTACAAAGAAAATAAAGATTAATATGAATTAAATAAATGATGATAAATTAATTTGAGTCCCATTGATTATGTAAACCAAATTATTCAAAGAATCTAAATAATGGTTAATTGACGATCTAACTAATTTTCTTTGTAAAGATTCAACTCTAATAGCATAATCTTCATCAACAGATTGTTTATCATAATCAAATAATTGTGATTCACTAATAATGGCATAATCATTTTCATCTTTATGACAATTTCTTAACCTATCTACCATTTCTTTATCGGATTCTTTACTTCTTTTCCCTTTATAGACAATGATTTCTGTAGGTAAGGTATCATTATAACACTCTTCATCTTCAATATCACCATCGACTTCAAAGGTAAAGAATTGGTTTTGGTTTTGAAGGAATAATTGTTTAAATAATTGACTATCTTCTTCAGATATATCTTCACGTTGAACAAGTTTAATATTCAATATATCAGTACCTTTATATAATTCCTGAGTACTCTCGTCATTTCTTTTAATGTAATTGATGATTGGATTATCGTATTGGGTGTTATAATCGTTTGTAACTTTTAATGGAATAATATACCCAGCAGCAAAAGATAATAATAAAAAATTATACATATTTAGTATTTTGTATTTGTGTAATTGGGATTTAATATTTTGTGTATTTTTGCACCCAAATTTGAGGACCACAAAGGCTGTCTCGAGCATTAGAAATTATTATGGATTTGAAACATTTCAATATTTATCTTTCTTTAATGCACATATGAACATATACCATATACCAATCGAAACCCACAAACTAATCCATCATTAATCTTCCCCTTCTACCATATACATAACCCCCTCTACACAATCACTCATCCTCTATCTCATTTGTTGACCAGCACTCGCGAAATTCAGACGATAACATCTAAGGATACACTTATCGCTAACTTATTCATATCACTACCATGTCAGGAAGAAAGAAGACTTTATTAAAAGTTATCATCTTAGGAGATTCCGGAGTCGGTAAAACCTCTTTAATGCAACAATTCGTTAATAATAAATTCAGTCATCAATATAAAGCAACTATCGGAGCTGACTTTTTAACTAAGGATATTACCATCGATAATAACAAACATGTGACATTACAAATCTGGGATACTGCCGGACAAGAAAGATTTCAAAGTTTAGGTGTAGCTTTTTATAGAGGAGCTGATTGTTGTGTATTATGTTATGATGTTACAAATGAGAAATCCTTAAATAACTTATCCAGTTGGAAAGACGAATTTTTAGTTCAAAGTAATGTTTCTAACCCCCAAGATTTCCCTTTCATTATAATAGGTAATAAAATTGATGTTGATGAATCTAAAAAGATCCCATCTTTACAAAAGAAATTGACCAATATAACAAATAATCAATTTGGTGGTTTAAACTATCCAGTGTTTGAAACTAGTGCTAAAGATGCTATAAACGTCGAAAGTGCTTTTGAAGTCGTAGCAAAAATGGCTTTACAACAAGAAGAATTAAATGATGCTAATGGTAATGATGTCAGTGATGATTATAATGATGCTATTAATATTAATTTAGAAGGTGATGCTGGTAATTGTGCATGTTAAAATCAGAATTATTAGATAAATATATACATTAACTTTATTATGTATTTCCTAAGAATCTTAGAATTGTCCGAAGAACCTCCGAACTACTATCTCTATCTTAAAACATATATAAAAACATAATATACATCAATACTCTAAAAAATACATCTTAAACTATCTATTTACTATTCATACACATACAAATTCCTTTAAGTAATAAATCAATAAGATTATTACCAGTTTTAATGTTATTATATTGTTGTTGTTGATGATGAGGTTGTTGGTTATGTTGTTGATATTGACCATGTTGTTGAGGTTTTTGGTATTGAGGTCCTGGTGTTCCATAGTTAGGTTGTTGTCCAGCAGAAGCATGAGCATCTAACCATGACTTAGGAAGTTGATTAACATTTACGTTCTGTAAGTCAATAATCAAAACACCGGAATTCTTGGAATCAATACGATGTCTTAAACGACCTTCATCACACATCTCATCAACGGCTGGTTTAATCTTAGCAACTCCATTTTTAGAATGTAACCCTTTACCAACAATCACATTCAAATGACTTTGATTAGTCTTGACGAATTGGACAATTCTAACTTGTAAGAAATATTCAGCCTCTTTAACGTATAACCCATGTAAATCGATTTCATCTTCAGCAGAGTCGGTATTGTTTTCTCTAAACACATAAGCTGCTGCTTGTCTGTTATAATTATCAGCTTGAGCTAAAGCTTGTTTACTTTGTTCACTTAAATCATGAGCTCTTTGTCCGTCCCCAGCCTTGTAGGCAGCTTGAGATTCTTGAGATAATGCGTTTCTCTTTTTATAAAGGTCATCAGCTTGTGCTCTTAAATGTTTGTAGTTACTATCAGTAGCATGGTTATAATCTCTTGGTTGACTATCGTCAAAAAGTTTGGCACCTCTATCGATATAATCCATGGTTGTTAAATATACAGTGAAATTCTCAAACTTTGTTCCTGAAATTGAGTGCGGCTCTTGAGAACGTGAAGAGTTGACGAACATTCACCAGCATTATTTTAGATATTGAGAGATAGTACCACATGTTAGACGAGCACCATAAATCCAAACACACAGGGACACAAATACACAGTGACACAAACAAAAACAGAATCAATAAAAAATCTAAAGGAAAAACTATTTTTAAACATATATTTATAAACTAACACTAAAAAAAGAAAATCTTACAATTTCCAAAACCAAGTCTAATTAGCTTATTTTTTAGCAGCTTTTTGAGCAGCCTTGGTGACTTTACCAGCTTTATCGGATTTTTCGACAGCTTTGATGACACCAACAGCAACAGTTTGTCTCATATCTCTGACAGCGAATC
>JAJMJG010000024.1:0-186513 GCA_030563485.1 Yamadazyma lessepsii | reverse complement strand
AAAAATTTTGAAATACAAAAATGACATAAATTGTATTTATCATTTTCTTTAAATAGATTAAATATATAACTACAAAATAATGTATTGTTTAATATTCCATGTATTATATCATTTCTATATGTATAATTACACATTAAGTTTTCGTCTATCTCATGTATTATACCAAAATAAGCTTTTAAATTAATCTCCATTTTTATTATTGATATTGCCTTATATTCGTATGTATCTAGTAATTTAATAGTATAATGGTCTGACTCATTCCTATAAATGATTATAACACAAGCGGCCGCGGTCCCGTGTCTCTACCAAACATTTACAATATTTAAAAAATTGTTAAACTTTGATGAAAAGCACAACAAAACACTGCTATGTCTATATTAACATTCTTCTAATAGCTATAGTATAAAGGATAATAATAAATTAATTTATTTTCAACCCATTCCTCTATATTATCTAAAGGTGATATTAAAGGTTTATCATAAAAATTTATTTATTATGATAAACCTTCTTTTAAATTGACTTCCATTTTTATTTTGATTTTATTTTATAATCATATTTATCTAATAATTTCAAAGTGTAATTATCATACTCGCGTAATTCTACTGAGTATTCAATATCAAATATATCATTATAACATGTATATATTCTACTACCATTTTCATATGTATTAATATAACTGTTATCATTAACTATTTCTAACATAATTTTTTTATCGATAATCGTTTGATCTGTTTTTAATAATTGATAAGCAAAATATAAATTAAAATCTAAACAATCGGCTACATTAGAATATAAATCATCATCTATATCATGTAATTTAATATTATTAATATCGCCATAAACACAAGAAATTAATTCTAACTCATCTTTATCTAACATTATAATATCATATAATAACTTATAAAATCTTTTGGTGTTAACTTATAGTACCACTTTGTGTAACTGTCAACACAACCAAAAGAATGTATAATAATCAATGACTCAGTGCTATGGTAAAGTCACACTGCTTTTCCACATTAGACTCCAAAGACAACCTTTCGTGACGACTTTGTCGTCTTTTATTCTTATGTTTTGTGATACTTATCTTTTCTTATATGTGTTAAATTTGAGTTAAATACTAACCTGTCGCTAATCTAAAATCTGTGCAAAAAACAACCACTGGTCATGAGCTATTAGAAGAAGCGATTTGAAGGAGGAAAAAATTATCCTTTTTACTTATCAAATCTTTATTTACTTAAATTTATTTTATTATATATATCAACTAATAGTTAATATATCCTGTTATTTAATTAATTATTAAATCAACAACGAATTAAACCTTCACACTACAGGAAGAAATTAACCAGTTTATCCTGTGTTTTGTCATAAAGAGGGATAATAACCAGTATCTTTACCTCCATACAAAGCGTGAGTTTTAACTTATGATCTGAAGTCTTTAGATTAATAAATCTGGGTAAAGTCGCATTTTACGACAGCGCGAATTTTTCCATGGTAAACATCTACCTTATTAACTATGACAAAACCTTTATTCAAACCTAAAAGGTCTCGAGAACCTAAAAGGTCAAAGGTTGATGGACCCACAAGGAAATCACTTGTACATCATATTTCAAAACCCAACTTAAAGGAACTAACTAAGAATTCTTACTACTGTGTATCGCAATTACCAGCATTACCATCATTCTTACACAGTAATAATGAGTATACAGCACAAAAACAAATCACATCTGATGGATTTTCTACTAATCAGTTGAATTTTAATGGGTATACAGATCATGTATCAAATTATGCGGTTACTGTATCCGAAACTGGGATTTTTGTATGGTGTTACCAATCAACAGATTCATCACCATTAGTTATAGAGTTCCCCTTCGAAACGGTTTATTTCGATAACAATCCAATCCTTCCTTTAGCAATTTTAACGGCTCCTTCAAATGGTAATAGTAAAGATCCAGGAATTGTTATAATCAATGGCTCATCAGGACTTTTAACTTTTTATGAAAGTGTACAACATTCTCCAGCTTTAGGATTAATTGATAATAAAAACTTTCAAATTAAAATCCCAATCAATTCAGATAAACATGAATTCATTCTTTTTGCAGAAAATGTCGAACCTGCGGGTATAATAGTGGTTACATCATGGAAAAGAGTAGTATTAATAACCCTTCGAGACTTCCAAAATAAACCTCAATTATCTTTACTTGAATTGATGAAACCTATAAATAATGTATTGAAGCTTTTCAATTTAGGTACTTCATCAGTCAACACCGACATTGTTAGTATCAAATCGGGGAATTTATATAAAAATGGTTCAAAACAAGAGATTATACTACAAGAAAGTAATGGGTTAACACATTTCTTTACTTTGGATTTATTATCATCTAATGGTATAGAAATCGACTCAAAATCTTATAAACACGCTTTGAATCAATATATAGAGTCAAGTATTGATGGATTTAATCAACCAAAGATTGAATATCTTGATATTCATAAATTATCTACTCAAGTTGAAGATACATTTTTGATTCTTTGTTTAGTGACAACTAAAGATGAAAGGAATCTTTTATTTGTGACTGCTAAAATCGACTCTAGTGGTGTTTTAGTATATGGATCACATGTGTCCACAAGATTCGATGGTAATGGGGATCCCAAGTTATTTATACCGTACCCTGAAACTACAGTATTTGTAGTTGTAAATAATACTGTAATATTAACAGATTTAGACTATTCATATTTTTCCAAACAAGGAACAATTCTGTATTATAAACCAAGATGGGAAGATTCTATAAGTCTAAAGAAGGATGTGAAAGTTATAGGATTAGGGTATGAAGATACTTCAAATTCAACTAACGCTTCAGTAATCATTTTAACATCAAATTCTGGAGTTTTAAGAGTTGAAAGATTCCCTAATAGTACTACTGAAGTTACCCAACAAGAATTAGTAAAATCTCATATAGAACAAGCCATTTTCTATTCAAAATCTGATGTAATTGATTTTGAATTAACTGAGACTAATCAAGATACATTAGACAAATGTATAGAAGAGATAGTGATTGAAATAGTACTTTCGAAATCACCTTATTTATATGATTCTAGTGTAACAAGATCAAACTTGAATAGAAAGGTACAATTATTACAAACTCTTATTGAGTATTGTCAAGCATATCATCAATTAAATGAAAGTTTAATATTGAAAATCGTGTATGCTTTAGAAAAGGTTCAATTTGGTTTGATCTTCTATGATGTTTTAGATGATGAAGGCTCGTTTGCCAGACAAAGTAAAGAAATATTAATACAAATTTTATCTGGGAAATATGAAACATCTTCAGATATAATAAGAGTATTTTTCAATCAAAACCTTGAAGATATAAATTTAATATTTACGGAATTTATAACTAAAAGTATTCAACTTGATTTATCATCTAACAGGTTATTGACTTTAGTAACAAAATTGTTCTATGACGGAATACTTTTGAATGAATTAAAGTATCTCAGTAATATAAACGTTAAAAAATCATGGATCTTTGATACTGATCTTTTCTTCCAGATTGAAACATATTTCCAATCAAGATATATCAATGAATCAGCATTTACCTATCCATTAGATATAAGACAAAATATCGTGAAATTATGTAATGTGTTTTATTATTTCATTAACCAAGCTATAAATTATATGGAAATTGAATTGAATGATGATTTGAAAACTTATACTTTATGGTATAAACAAAATAAGATCAAATGGGTCCAAAGTTTAGTATCGAATAATTTAAATGAAGAAGCTATTACGTTGGTGGAAACGTATTCTGATTTCACATCTCTTAGTGAAGTATTAGAAAATGAACGTGAGAAGATTATTGATACTTATAGTATAACTTCCCAACAATATACTTTAATAATTGCCAGATATTATGGATATTTTGAAAAATACGGTTATGAATTTGCTGAAGCATTATTTAATTTTTATATTGATAATGATAAGATTCAAGTGTTATTAACGACATTTGATAGGTATAAACCTTTACTTCAAGAATACTTTAATAAAAATGCCATCAAAGTTTCAAATGTATCATGGATTCCTTATTTATTAGATAACCAATTCAATAAAGTCAGTGAATCACTAATAAAATCAGCTGAAATTAATAGTAAAGAATTTTTAAATAATCAAGAATTGAAATATTCTTTAGCCAAATTGAGTAATTTGGCAGCAAATTCTGGGGATGATGACTTATTCCAAATCGAGACAAAATTAATCCTTATAAGGATTCAAAGATCAGTTTATCAATATATAACTGAAGGGTTACCTAAAGGTGAAGATATGGATTTAAAATTAGGATTATTTACTAAGAATTTTCTTAATAATCAAATTGATAAATCTACACTTATAGGAGTATTTAAACCTAATTTCACGAATTTCATTAATAATCAACTGTTACCTGAAATAACACTTATAGATTACTTAACATTTATAAAACCAAGTAGTAAATTCATTAATGGGTTTTCTAATGCTTTTAAAGTGGCAGCTTTATTACCTGATTATAAATTACATGTAAAGAAGGTTTGGTGTAGATTATTAGTAATTACTGATAATTGGGAAGATTTAGTTTCAACTGAACAAAGAACAGATGAATATGTTAAGAGGCTAATTAGAAATTCTGTTTTATACAAGACATTGGAATTGGTTAATGATCCTAGGATTATTACAGTTTTAGACGAGGTTTTAGACGATAATGAAGAGGATTATGAAGAAGATGATATTTTAATATCAGAATTGAACAAATCATTTTTTAAGAAGGCTATTGATAGGATTAAGAAGTATGATATTTTAGGACGTATCAGAGGGATTGAAGAGGAGTTAGAATGAGAGGTATTTGGGGGTTAATGAGGAGTTAGAATGAGACATTAATTATATAATGAAATAATATTCTTCAATGAAATATATAAATTGTATATTATTTAATTTATACGTAATGGACTGTTTCTTTATATCCTTTGCTTTGAATACTTTCCTTTGTATATCTGGTTTTATCAAGGTGTACGTGTCAATTTTCAGCTTAATATAGTGTGCCAAAGAAGCAATATTGGACCTGAATAACCTTTTAGCTTCTTTGTTCCATGGTTGAAAATACTTTAAATTATAAATTCACTTGTGAATTCATCTGATACACAGAACTGATACTCTGCGCAGAAGTGATACTCCGCAGAAGTGACACTCTAACTATAATAGACATACTCTCATAGCAAGATCATGTTAGTTGAAATATTCAACTCACATCTTCCGTTGAAAATATCATCTCAAAACCCTCTAAATTACTTCTTATTCCAATCTTTTCTTAACATACATGAATTAAAGGGTTCATTGATTATTTCAACCATAAGGATCAAAAAGTGAATAAACCTTGAGTAATAAACTAAAAATATATTTGTCGTCATCTAGAGCATCTTAGATTTACTAATTAGTATCATTATTCATCAATCCTTTCCTCATAAATTCTTTATAACACACCACATTAATCCTCAGGTTCACTTTGTTCAACCTCATCTTCATCATTATCTTCATCCTTATCCAATTTTATCCTAACCAATGTTTCAGGTAATGGAACCTCCTCCTCGTAATCTTTTTGACTATATTTATATAATCCTAAAGATGCTAAAGATATCGACCTTATAACATTCTGCCAAGTAGATAAAACTAATGCTACACTTTCAGTACCATCAACCATATCATCTAACTTATCCTGCAATTGCTCTAATTGTTCAGTTAACATGTCAGTGTATTGCTTAATCTCGGAAAGATTGGCCAACTCTGCTCTTTTCTCCTCAATCCTCTGTTGAAGTGGTCTTGGTAACATTCTTTGGTGGTTATAGATACTGGTGATAAATGATTTTGCGCGCGTCTGTAAACAAACATGGCTAGATCAACTCCTAGTTCACAAGCTTTAGCAGAAGAAGCTCAAGAACGAAGAAAAGAGCGTTTTAACCACGACAAGAAGGATTCTAAGAAGAATGATGATACCAATTATGAATTAGAGAATAAAACTTTGACTAAAACTAATAATATCATGACATCTAAAATATCAGAAATGGAGAATAGAATAAGTGATTTGATTAATGAAAATATTCAATTACGTCAAAGATCACCTGATATTGATATTAAACAAAGTTTAGAAAGGAAATTAAGTAATTTAGAAACGGAATTGTATCAAAAAATTGATGAAATTTTCAAGATTTTGAAGGATTTCAGACAATCTGAAGGGTTACAACAAAGGCCATATCGTGGATTTACTAAGTTGTTAGGGAGTTCAAAACCTACCAGGAGGTATAGTTTTGCAGTTAAGAAGAATAGATTACAAGTTTTTGATGATGAGCTATCATTATCACAACCTGTAACTCAGAAGGATTATAATAATATTGGAGGTTCTCAGGTGATTAACTCTGACGTGGGAGCTACTAAAGAACCAGTAGCAGAATCATTAGCAGAACCAGTAAAGGAAGCTGCTAAAGAACCAGCACCAGTACCAGTTCAAGAATCAGTGAAGAAAGCTACTAAAGAACCGGTTCAAGAACCAGTGAAGGAAGCTACTAAAGAACCAGTTCAAGAACCTACACAAATAAAACAAACCTTGGAAAAACAAAGGCCCGAGCAAGATATACATAAACGGATTGAAAAGCCTGAAAAAAAACAAACCAACACTGAACCAGTCCAAAATCAACCTAAAATTAAAACCAAGAAAGACATAACTATAAAGCTGAAACCAAAAACTAAGTATCAATCACCAGTCACTAAAACCAAAAGCCAAACCCCAATCACTAAAACCAAAAGCCAAACCCCAATTACTGACTCCAAAAGCCAAACTCCAAATATCGAAATTAAACAAGAAGATCCATCCACCCCTCAAGAAATAGAATATAAAAGACCATCAAGATCTAAATCTCAAATTGATTATTCTGAACCTTCTTTAAGAAAAAAATTAAGGAGAGATAAAGCAGACTTGATTGATGCTGTAACCGAAGGTAACTATAAAACACCAGTTAAAAATGAAAGAACACCATTAGCTACTATAGATAATAATAAACCTAAGAAGCATAAATTAAATGATAATGATAGCATTAGTAAAAAGAGAAGATATACTATAATGAATTAATATACATAGATTACACCACTAGACACTCATTTTCATCTTAATAACCCCATAAGGATCATACTCACTAATTTTGAAATCTTCATACTTGAAATCATCAATTGTATTGATTTCGTCCCTTCTTTCGTCCTTGATTACTAATTTAGGAAATTGCCTTGGTGTTCTTTGGATTTGTTCTTTTAAAGCATCGATATGATCTAAATACACATGACAATCACCCATAGTATGAATAAATTCCCCACAATCCATATCAACTACATGAGCAATCATTTTAGTTAATAATGAATATGAGGCAATATTGAATGGTACACCTAAACCCATATCACATGATCTTTGGTACATTAAACAAGATAATTTTGGTTTGGCGTTTTCTGGGAAATTAACATAAAATTGACAGAACATATGACATGGTGGTAATGCCATTTTAGAGAAGTCTGATGGGTTCCATGCTGATAAAATGATACGTCTATCATAAGGATTAGTTTTCAATTTCTTAATAACTTCTTGTAATTGATCAACACCTTGACCAGTATAATCAGTATCACAGTCTACGTATTTAGCACCAAAATGTCTCCATTGAAACCCATACACTGGACCTAAATCACCTTCTCTACGTTCAGTTAAACCTATAGAATCTAAATATTCACGAGATCCATTACCTTCCCAAATTTTAACACCTAGATCAGAAAGTTTTTTACCATCGGTACAACCTGCTACAAACCATAATAACTCATGAATAATGGCTTTAGTAAAGACTTTCTTAGTAGTCAATAATGGGAATGTATCATTAGATAAATCAAATCTTAATTGTGGTGGTCCGAAAATTGACTTAGTACCAGTACCAGTTCTATCAGGACGATGTTCTCCTTCTTCTATGATCCTTTTACATAAATCAAGGTATGCTTGTTCTCCAGTATTAGCTTCTTTAGTCATGATGTGTTTTAACGCGTTTTAGATCTGGATCGCGAATGTAGGGTTATGATGTCGTTTTGTGTCGTTTTGTGTCGGGGTAGTTAAGGTTGAGTTTTGTCGTTTATGTCGTTTTGTCTCATTTTAAGTCGTTTTAAGTCGTGTTGTGTCGTGTTGTGTCGGGGTAGTGTATGATCATTTTCAACTACTAACATTGCTGCAAAGTTATGTTCACCAATACAAGTATGTTTCATATAGTATGATCGTGTACATCGTTTATTATACGATCGTAATTCCCCATTAAACTTCCCCTGAAACCATTAATTTCAAAGCCACAAACAGAGTATTAAGCGATCACAATAAGCTCCATAGAAAATATCTAGTAAATAAGACATACATTGTAGCTACACATATCTAACTCATTTATTTCTTGTCACCAAAAACAGCATCACTAGCTTGTTGGGTCCATGATTTATCTTTATCACGGGTAGAATCACCAGCAACATTGTCAAGGGTGTCAGTGATTTTATCCTTAAAATGTTCAGGAGTTGATTTTTCTGAATCTGGTTTAACTTTTGATCCGATTTTATCTGAGATATCTTTTCTTCCAAGGTCTGACATGTTTAATTAATGAAGAGAAAATATTGGGAAACATGCCCTATTTATAGTAGAGTAATGTGCAACTTAATGTAACCTGATGAAATTCTCGTGATTAGCAATACTAAAGTTAAAATATGCTTTATGGGGAAATAGCAACTTGAATTAAGATTGCCCTAAATGAACTGAAACCATGAGAAATATTTGAACCATTTTGGTTCAACAAGTACACAACTTGCTGTGGCTATAGTTATTGGGTCATTAGTTAAAGTTTGTAATGACCCATGGATTACTACTTTTCTTCCTTTATGTTCTACGACATTGGCTTTAATTACCACATTAGAGTTTGGTGGTACCTGATTTTCAAAGTCAATGGTTAAATTAGCAGTGACCCCTTTTTTAGAAGGTAAAAATGGAAATCCAGCTGCACATAGCCCTTCGTCCAATAAGGTTGCGGTTACACCGTTGTGGACTTTACCATCCTCACTAATGAGTTTACCACCAATATGATGGAATGCATAGAATTCCCCACTAGTTTTATTGCTAAATATTATTGGTTCAATTTCAAATAATCCTTTACCGTATAGTAAACCTGACGTAACTAAATTCCTGTAATGTTGGATTGGGAATTGCTTTCTGGCACTGAATTGCGTGAAAGTGTCATCATTTGATAATGAAGTAAATAATGACGTTTTCTCTATGGCATTGACGATTTCATCATTATTGCTAGGCGAATGTTCTATGAAGGAACTTTTTCTAATTGGGAATAATCCAAATGCTAATGTACCAGCAATTATAGGCGTGGTTATTCTTGTGAAAGTTCTAAACATATTGTAGGTTTTGCGGATCTCGAGATTTTCAGTCTCATTTTCTTAGACACTGGTAGTGGCTTAAGGGATACTTAGGGGTACGTAGAGAAACTTAGAGATACGTTGAGGTATGAAGTTTATTATTTGTTTGATGTTACATTTAAATATGAACTGATTCAATTACCATATAGAGTGCTTAACCATCTGATGTCAACTTCGTGAATATGAGGTAGCATTTTAACCCATTGATCCCATACAAAGCTTGGCCAGCATTTAAACCATTGATCCCCTACAAACCTTGGCTAGCATTTAACCCATTGAACCCAAAAGAAGGTTGGTTACCCATTGAACCCATACGAAGATTGGTTTGTAAAATATTATTATTTGCCCGTTGATTATCTCTTTGACGTTGATTCTCAACATCAACTTGTAATTTAAAGTGCAACGCCATATTTAACAATAGAATATCCTTAAAGGTTAAATCTGTAACACCTTCTACAATATGATCTAACCCAATCTCAAATTGGGCAGTTATATTACGTTTTAAAAGTCCCGGACCATCAATTATATTCAATTGTGCTATCTTTACTCCAGAGATAAACCTATCAGATTCGGAATTGGAACTGTTAAACATTCTCCCAAAAGCATCTCCAACTACACTTCCTAATAATAAATTACTCTTATTTACTTCTTCATTACGAGCACCATCAACTAATGACGGTTGTTGAGGATCAAGCAAATACAATGAATAGTTATTTCTAGGACTACCAAGTAGACTATACCCTTTAAATTTTATCCATCTGTATCTCATACCTTCAAATTCAAAATCTGCAATTGGATATCTTTTATGCTGGTACATATATACAACTCTATCAGTAAATTTAAATACATGAGTATTATAAGTTGGTCTGTGTGCTATTCTAACTTCACATATATCTACAAGGTCATTTTTTGAGTATCCCAGTCTCAATGGGATTCTAGGCATTGAAACAATCATCTGTTTATTACTGAAAGGATTCAGACAATTATCAGACTGAAGTAATGGTATAAGTTTACCATTTTTTTGTAAATCTTGAATCTCTCTAGGTTGACCACCTTTCAACTCTCTGTTCATCATCGAGTCTTCATCTGAATAAACCTCACATCCTAACAGAAAGTGTCTATTACGAAACACAAACTCTTTATAATATCTATTTCGTTCAATTTGTATATCTCTTGATCTTAACATGTTAAATTGTATATTCCCCACTATGTAGGATACCTTCTGATTATATAGGTTATGAGCAAAGTGGCTTAGACACTTTGATGTGATAAAAGTGATTTAAATCCGATCACGCACCCATAAAAAGATGATCTAGTTCGTATTTTAAATCCGATACCGAAACTGAAAGACACATTGGTTGACTACCTTAAGAAACTAAGTACCTTGAAGGTTTAATAGAATTTGAAAATTGTGTATTATTATCGAAACTCAATGGATCTGTAATGATCAAAAAAACGAACGGCAGTATAAGAGTGTGTCGCCCAAGTCTTCAAAACTTCGTAGTAAAATGTCCAATTCTCCGTGCTGGAAAATCAAATCAATGCGAGCCGTTCGATAAGCCCGCTGTAAAACCGATAATATCGTGACAGGAATTGGATTTAAGTTTAAACCAGTGAAACAAATCATTTCTGAAAGGGGTTGTTCCTAAATCATCATTGATAGTTGGATCATTTGACGTAGTGAAGAATGAAATTTCCTTACTGTGATATTTAAGATTTAACTGTGTTTGTGGGTATTCAATTCGATGTTCTAAATCCAGGTATCTCTACCGTAATTCATAATGATAATTTTTCAAAATCATATTTCCAATACGAATTCACCAACGGAAGTTTACAGAGAGTGACATGTAAAAATACTCATGCAACTTCGTAGTAAGCATGGCGCGAGTAACACTCAGCTACAGGGAAGGCATAGCCTAAGAGATTATGATGAAATTTACTATCTACTTATTTATATTAAACGTCATCAAAATTGTAAATTAAGCCAATTCAAGTATTGTTAAATACAAAATGAAAAATTTAAACAGTAAATCAATCTCTCGGTGATATAACCTAAAGGTTCCGGATCACCTGAATTCGGACGTCGTAAAATTATATTAATTATCCGAGTGTGGAGAACGCAATTCAAAAACGAAGCCATTCAACTGACAAAAAGGTAACCATACCCTATTCAATGCAGCCCCCTTTATTTTGAGCCTAGTTTGCTGCGCTTGCGGCTCTACGATTATGATTCTCAATATCTACTTGTAATTTAAAGAGCAAAGCCATATTCAAGAATAAAGTATCTTTCAAAGTCAAATCTTTAACTCCTTCAACCATATGATCTAACCCAATCTCAAATTGAGCAGTTTTATTACGACCAAAAAGTTTCAGGTCGTTAATTATATTTAACTGTGCAATTTTAACCCCGGAAACAAACCTATCAGATTCGTTGTTAGACCTATGCATGATTCTTCTGAATGAATCTTTTATAGAACTACCTATTAATAAATTTGATTTGGCTACTAGTCCTTGATTTGCACCATCTACTAAAGAAGTTTGATGAGGATCAAGCAAAAACAATGAATAGTTATTTCTAAGATCTCCATACCCACTATGAACTTTAAATTTTATCCATCGATATTTCACACCTTCGAATTCAAAATCCGCAATTGGGAACCTTTTATGTTGATATAAATATACTGTTATTTCCTGTAATGCAAATTCATAACTAATATAAGTAGATTTACGAGTAGTTCTAACCTCGCATATATCCAGAAAGTCTTTCTTGGAAAATTTCAGTTTTAAAGGTATTCTAGGCATTGCAACTACCATCAGTTTCTTAGTAAAAGGATTCAGGCTATTATCGGATTTAAGAAATGGGATATGTTTACCATTAGTTTGTAAGTCAGTAATTTCCTTGGATTTAGAACCTTTAAACAGCTTAAACTTAGCCATAGAGTCTTCATCTAAAAAAACTTCAGAACCTAACAGTAGGTTTCTATTACGGAATGCAAATTCATTATAATATTTATTGGCTTCAATTGGTATATCTCTTGATCTTAACATGCTCAGATATGTTGTCGATTATGATATCATGAGCATATATAGGTTATGAGCAAGAGGCTTAGACATTTTAACTAGTGATAAACCTCATTAAGTACCTACATTGACAGTGTGTCGTACCATTACCGTCACTAAATTTGAGACAAATTGGCTTTTCGCAGTACGGCAAAGTTTTTGCGGTATAAAATGAGGAGATTGTGAAAATGACAATTTTGGCTAGATTCTATAATTGGACCTACAAGGGATGAGGTATTTAAGGTTAGATTATTTTATTCGATGATAATTGTGGATAACGGTTATGGCACGTATCAATAATTTTACTATGATAAATAAAGTTTTATTACAGAATAGACTTTAAAGTGTAGAGCCCCTAATTGACAGATTCAGTGAGCACATTTCTGCAGACGCACGTCAAAATTTGGTTGCAAATTGTGGGTGAGAGGGGGAGAGGTTTAACTAGGTGGTTTTAAATTTAGGTACATCTTATATTGCGTCTACAAATTAAATTACATTAATAAAGCACCAGCAACAAAAGCAGCTAAGGATAAACCAGTACCAGCACCAACGGCGACAGCATCACCTTTACTCTTGGAAGATGAGTCAGATGATTTTGATGAACTGGAAGATTTAGAACCTGAGGATGAACCTGAAGATCTGGCACTGGCAGAACCGGATGAACCTGATTCAGCAACTGAAGATGAACCAGATGATTCACTATCAGCGGAAGAAGAAACAGCAGTGGCATAAGCAGCAAATGCGGTTAAAGCATAAACAGTTGAAAATTTCATTGTAACTAATTAATTATTGAATTAAAATAAAGGATAGTGGAAATATGAAATGTGGGCTAATTCACCTCCTTTTATACACCTAATACTCAGCCTTGCTCCTTTGCTTCACGAAATAATTGATTGCTTATTTAGTAAAAAATTGATACATCCACAATTCCCACACCGTGAACCCTAAAAACGTCAAAATCGGTGCCAAATTTGGTAACATACACTAAGATTGACCGTCACCAAAAAGAAAAAACAATGGGGATAAAACGTGTGTACGAAGTCAATTGCTTATGGTTTCATACCCTGGAAACTCACTATGGAACCTTATCGTCCAGAACTTTGAAAATTCCAATGATAAGCAAGAATAAACATTCGTAAACACGTCATTTACGCCAAGTGAGGCATATTATTATTAAAAACCTGGTTATAAGCTATTTTAACTCCTTGATACACGGGATAAAGTTATTTTTGTACAAGGCTTAAACCCCCAATACGGGAAAAGAATGACAAGGCTTTTAATATTCAAGGCGAAATGTCCCTATCAAAATTCACGTCAAACCTATAAATAGGAATAAGCGGAATAACTCTATAAATAGCTCACAAATTATAATACAATAAAACTCATAAGCCCTCTTGTTTAATTTGACACATTCCTAAATAGTAGTGTGAAAACAAATAATATTATATGGGGAAGTAGCGCACAGGGTGGGACGATTTTATCGTGAAAATGAGTGAATTATTGGTTGACAAACATATCAAGTATTTCACTTTGTGTTTGAATATTTTACCATCTAAGTTCCAAAATGAAGATAATAATAAATTATCATTGATTCATTTTTGTTTACAGAGTTTGGAATTATTAAAAGATTTAAAATTTACTGATAATGAAAGGATTGAATTCTCTGAATTTATCTATAAATCGTATTATATTGGAAACGGATTTAGGTCAATTATGACATCAATGGGTTCAACGTACGACAAACCGACCGTAGCAGCCACTTTTTTTGGCATTGCCAATTTAATTAGTTTGAAAAGCCCCATCCAAGAAAAACTTAACCGTTTTGAAATCTTCAAATTCTTACAGGATTGCCAGATCAAATCCGGTGAAAATGAAGGAAGCTTTGCCCCCACCATTGATAGTAACAACCAACCTTTCGGTGATAATGATTTAAGAATTTGTTATATGGTTATGAGTATCAGAGATTTCTTAGACATTGATGGATTGAGCAATGATGAAAGAGCAAAATATGATATAGATACTGCTAGTTTAATTGATTATATTATTAGCAGATTGAATTCTAATGGAGGATTCTCATGTCTGAAAGGTAGTGAAAGCCATTTAGGTTATACATATTGTGGCCTTGCATGTTTAACATTATTAAAATTTGATTTTGCTACTATAAATTTAGAGAATACTATCAATTGGATCATTCACAGACAAATAAATTATCCGGATGTTTTATACGACGTAAATTCCGTCAATCATCAAGATTTTGGAGGTTTTAACGGTCGTGAAAATAAAGGTGGGGATTCTTGTTATAGTTGGTGGAGTTTAGGAAGTTTAGGCTTATTATATAAGTTACAATTGATTGATACACAAAAGGCAGCATCATTTTTATTACTTAATCAAGATCATAGAACCGGGGGAATTAAAAAGGATTTTGATGGTACACCAGATCCTTATCATACATTTTTATCATTATCAGCATTATCATCAATTAAGGATGATAAAGATGTTGAATACATTGGATCTGATAGATTAAGTGATTTTGATATTACCATGTGTTTAACAAAAGAGCTGGTTGATTTTTATAAAGGGTTACAATGGAATTAGGATTGTTTAGGTACTTTAGTAAAGCTAGCTATATATGATACGAAATAGAAAATAAATAATGAATATTAGAGTTTTTTTGACCCTGACCCATTTTTGGTTGTGACTGACTCATGTTTGCTTGCCCAGGCTAGCGTGGCTGATCCAGATTAAAGTGACTGACCTAGGTTAAAGTAGCTCACCCAGGTTTAGTACCGACTTAATGCGGGTGTAGTACCGACCTAGTAATACGAATTCAATACTTGACAATACACGACTAATTTCATATATATACTACACCAAATCGTACTGTAAGACAAACCAAATTATTTATTAAGCAAAATTCATAATAAACATCTCCACCAATTAAAATCACCCAAATTCTCCCAATCCATGATTAATTCAAATATTATGGATAATAGCCAACTAACCCAGTGCGAATTCAAATCATATCCAATACAACTAAACGTAGCAAAATCGGCACTGTCGCACCTCCAATTCGCAGCCTAAACCAATGACTAGTGAACTCTCCAGTAGAAAATCACTTGCAGCTGGTGCATTAGCAGGGCTAACATCTTCAGTTACTTTACAACCGTTGGATTTACTTAAAACCAGACTCCAACAACAAAAACAACATAATGCTAATTATTCACCTACTTTACTTGGAGAACTTAATAAATTGAAAAACATTAAAGAATTATGGAGAGGAGTGTTGCCTTCATGTTTAAGAACATCAATTGGGTCAGGAATTTATTTAACGTTATTATCTAAGAGTAGGTTTTATATTTATAATCTTAAGAAGAATCAAAGTCTTTCAAATGTACAAAGTACGTCAATATTACCCAAACTTTCACATTTTGAGAACTTATCCATTGGGTTTGTAATTAGAGGTGTAGCAGGATATTTAACTATGCCAATAACAGTTATCAAAACAAGATACGAGTCGAATTTATATAATTACAATTCAATGTATGAAGGGATTGAAGGGATTTATTTTGATAATGGTAAAGGATCAATTAGAAATTTTTTCAAAGGTAGTGTTGTAACATTAAGTAGAGATTGTCCATATGCTGGATTATATGTATTATTTTATGAACATTTTAAATCAGATTTAGCAATGGTGGCAGCATTTGAAAAGGGGATAATAAATTCAAGTTTAGTTAATTCTGGGGCAGCGATTTTATCAGCATCAGTAGCTACCACTATAACTGCACCATTTGATGCAATAAAAACGAGGATGCAATTATCAACCAAGAAACAAAGTATATTTAGTGCTACTAAGGCATTGATTAGGGAAGATGGGGGCATAAGGAATTTATTTAGAGGGTTAAGTTTGAGGTTAGGAAGGAAGGGATTAAGTGCTGGAGTTAGTTGGTGTATATATGAAGAGCTTTTAAAGAAGTTTTGAGGTTTTATATGAAGATTTATGAGGTGGACGACTCCACAGAGGTGGACGATTGAACAGAGGGGACGATTGAACAGAGGGGACGATTGAACAGAGGGGAGGATTGAACAGAGGTTGGGTAGAGAATGAATAGAAAAAAAAAACACAAATACCACAATCTAAAAATAAATAGGACTAACATGTAAATAGAATTAAAATTATATATATATAAAACTCGGTAATACTTCAATTCTCTTACTCTCGCCTAAAATCAAAAATGGTAGTACCTAGTGCCTAACTCCGGTACCTCAGTGGTCCCAACAACCACACACTCAGTGAGGGAAAATCCTGCACACCTTTGTATACATCTTAAACAACGCGAAAATAAGGTTAGTCGATAATGCCCCAAGACCACGATAAAAATGATATTAGGGGTCAACTATCCGATATTCAAAATCGATTGTTTAGGAATAAAGAATCTAAACTTTCTAAGAAATCGGATTTAAATAAAGAAAGACATGAAATCCCCGGAAATTCGAAAACGGAGCTTAGATCTGAGATCACCCCATCGTTAGGGCCCGAATCTAAAGGTAATGATATGAATTATGTGGTTGGATTGAGTCAAAATTTAGTTACTGAGTGCAGAAGATTAAACGCAGAGAATCTGAAACTTAAGACCAAATTAAAAGCCCATCATGAAGAAGTTGGAACTTTAAAGAACGAGTTGGCGTTGTTACATAATAACAGAGAAGTCCAATTGGGTAATGAGTCTGATTTGAAAGATAAGAATTGGGAATTGCAATCACAAATTGTTAGTTTAAATGAGAAAGTGACAGAGTTAACTTCTGCTAAGGATAAACTTCTGAAACTTAGTAAAGATCAAGATATTAAATTGGCGAGTTATCAAAAGATTAATGAGGAATTACAAGTCAAGTATAGTAATTATTATAGTACTAATGAGAAGTTAAAGGCTAGTCATAATAAGGAATTGAATGATCTTAACGATACTATACAACAATTGAATGATGAAAATGATAAATTAACATTAAAACTTGAATCTAAAACCCCAATTGTTAAACACTCCGAACCTGAATTTGAAGAAGAACATACTATCCCAATTTCTGATGATGAAGATGAAGAATTTGAAAGCTTAATGGTTGAATCTTTACAAGAAGTTCCCCATGATCATAAGAATCCTGCATTAGAAATTGAAACTTTAAGAGCATCTTTAAATCATAGTAATAGAACTATTGCTAAATTAAGAGGAAGAATCTTAAAACAAAAGTCCGAAGTTTCAAAAGAATTATCCAAAGAATTAGGTGAATCTCCAGTTAAAATTCCTAAATCAGCTAAGAAATTGAAGACTGATATGTTTACTCCAAGTAATAGGAACTCTGTATCACTTTCACCATCTAAACGTGGATCCAAGATGTTAGTATTAGAAGATGAAGACAAATGGGAAGATTTCATTGGTGATGATTTAGATGTTAATAGAAAGAGGTTTTCAATGATGAATAGTACTACCATTGATAGTGAAGATAGTCCTATAAAGCAAGTACCGGATTTACAGTCTGATAATGAAGATATTCCTAAACAAGCACCGGCTTTAGAATCAGACAATTCTGATATTGAACAGACTAATGCTAAGAATGATCCTAAGAATATCGAAGATTATGCTAGGGATAATAATTTGATATTAATACCATTTGATAAATATGAAGAATTACTTTCTAATGATATTAGTTCTTTAAGTCAAGATAAATTAAAGGATTATGTCAAGACCAAGGATTTAGTACCGTTAACTCTTAAAGAATATGAAGCATTGAATGATGAGGTTGAAATGAAAAAGAGGTTACATTCTAAAGGATTAATTACCATTGACAGTGGAGAATTAGAGGATTTAAAAAAGGTTAACGATAATTATAAATCTCCTACTATTGATTATATTACTCAAATGTCTTCGAATTTAGGGTATGATATATTGAAAATCCAAGAGCTACAAACGTTAAGAAGTCATAGTGAAACTTATAAAACTACTAAAGAATCATTTAAAACCCTTCAAGAAACTTATGATAATCCACCAGAATCTTATTTATTCGAAAAATGTAAGAATAAAGACCTTGTAGCTATTCCAAATACCACCTTCAGAAACCTCCAAAAAATTGAAAACCAATATGATAAACCTTCATCTGATTATATTAAATCGAAAGCTAATAAATTAGGTCTTGTGGTAACAGCTTCAGGATTATATGATCAATTAGTCAATAAAGCCAATACTCCTACACATGACCATTTAATTGAAAAGGCTAAAGATTTAAATATGGTAATGATTGATAAACAACATCATGAAAAATTAATCAATCCTACACCTGAAGATTTGACTACTCATGCTAAGAATCATCAAATGAATTTAATACCATCAGACCAATTGAAAAACCTTCAAAACCTTGCTAATACTCCATCAATTGATCATATGCGTAATAAACTTCTTGATCATAATTATACCCTTCTTCCAATACCCGAACATAAAGAACTCGTTGATTCAGCTGAAAGACCTTCCATTGAAGCTATTACTACCAGAGCTAATGATTTAGGTTATTCTACTATCAAGAGTAAAGAGTTGATAGATTTAAAGAAATTGGCTAATGAACCAAGTCTTAATCAAGTTAAAGTACATGCCGAAAGTCTTGGATTAGTGACTTTGAATAAGAAAGATTATACTGAATTATATAGATCTAGTCATGATCCAAGTGTTGATGAAATCAAGACTAAAGCTGAATCTAAAGGTTATGAAGTTATTAATAAAGAAGAATATGAAGGTTTGAAGCATCCTAATATTGAAACTGTTACTTCATTAGCTGAAGGTTATAATCATAAACTTATGTCTAATGAGACTCATAAAGAATTAGAGAACCCAACTATTGATACTTTAAAGACTAGAGTGATGGATATGGATCATGTGATCTTATCTAATCATGAACATCAACAAATCCTTAATCCTGAACTTAAAACCATTGAAGAATTAGCCACTAACAAGGATTATAAATTAGTTCAAAATCAAGATTATTCTGATATGTATAATAAGGTAAATAATCCAAGTTTAGAATACTTACAAGGTTTAATTGAACCTAAAGGTTTCACTACTATAAAGACAGAAGAATTGAAAGGTTTAAAGAATTCTTTAGCTCATCCTTCCGAAGAGTATCTTAAAGATAAGTCAGGTGATTATGATAGTGTTATAATCAAAAATGAAGAATTGAAAGAGTTGAACAGAAAAGCATTCCAACCAACTATTAATGAAATCAAAGAGTTCAGTGATAAATTGGATCATATAACCATCCAGAAATCAGAATTTGATCATTTAGAACGTTTGGCTAATACCCCAGATTTAGATCATTTGAATAAGAAAGCTAAAGATCATGATATGATATTAATAAATACAAATGAATTCAAGGAATTGAATGAATTGGCTCATAATCCTAATGAGAGTCATATAACATCAATTGCAAGTAAACTTGGTTTGGTAACACTTGGTGCTGGAGTCCATAAAACCTTAGTATCTAATGCTGAACATCCTGATATTGATACAGTTAAGAAGTCTGCTGCAAAACATGGGTTAGTTCCATTAACATCTGAGGATTATGAGAATTTGATTAATCCTAGTGTAAAAGAACTTAATGAGAAGGCCAAGAATCATGGTCATGTTGTATTAGACGAAAACCTTTATAAAGAGGTTTTAAGTAACGCTACAACACCAGATATTGATCATTTAACATTGAAGGCTAAAGATCATGGACATGTTGTATTAGACGAAAACCATTATAAGGAAGTCTTAAACAATGCCACAACACCAGATATTAACCACTTAACATTAAAAGCCAAAGATCATGGACATATCATTATAAACAGCAATGAATATGATGAATTAACTAACAAATTAAATAACCCAAGTAAAGATGTAATAATTCAACATGCAAAGACAATGGGATTAAGTACATTACCAGAAGATGAACTTAACGACCTCAAGACTAATATCGAACATCCTACTATTGATTATATTAAAGATAAAGCCAATCAACTTGGTTATGAAAGTATCAGTAAAGAAGATTATAACCAACTCAAAGACACTATTAATAATCCAACAATTGAATATCTTCAAGAAAAATCAGATGTTTTAGGTTATGCAACAATAACCAAAGATCACCTTGAGAAACTTAATGATAATATAGAATCACCACAAGTATCATATATTCAAGAAAAAGCTGATAACTTAGGATATAATATAATTTCCAAACAAGATCATAATGACCTTATACAACATAAAGAATCCCCAGAATTTGATTTCATAAAACTGAAAGCAGGTAGTTTAGGGTATGAAACTATTTCTAAACAAGATCATGAACATCTTATAAAACATAAAGAATCCCCAGAATTTGATTTTATTCAACAAAAAGCTCAAGGTTTAGGATATAAAACCATCCATAATGATGAATATGATCATCTTAAGAAACATATAGAATCACCAGATTTTGATTTCTTACAAGAAAAGGTCGATACTTTAGGGTTTAAGACTATTAAACATGAAGATTATAAAGATATTCAAGATAAGTTGTCAACACCTTCTATTGAGTATTTGAAGGATAAAGCTGATGGTTTGGGATATGAAACTATAACTAAAGAGGATCTTAAGAATCTTAAAGAGAGTATTGAATCACCTTCAATTGAATATATTCAACAAAAGGCTGAAGGATTAGGATATGAGGCTATTACTAAACAAGAGTATAAGAACCTTAAAGACAGTATAGAGAATCCTTCAATTGATTATATTCATAATAAAGCAGGAGTATTGGGATATGAAGCTATTACTAAAGATCATCATAAAGGACTTAATGATAGACTTGAGAACCCTTCGGTTGATTATTTGAAAGAAAAGACAGGGGTCTTAGGTTTTGAAGCAGTTACTAGGGATGAATATGATCATCTTAAAAGACATTTAGATGAACCAGAGTTTGATTTTATTAAAACAAAGGCAGGAGCCTTGGGATATGAAACTATTAGTAAAGAGGATTTCAAGGGTCTTAATGAAAGTATAGAAACTCCATCCATTGAATATGTTAAAACAAAGGCAGGAGCCTTGGGATTCGAAACTATTACTAAAGACGAATACAAAAACCTCAAACAAACTATAGAAACTCCATCCATTGATTATATCAAACAAAAAGCCAATAATTTAGGATATGAAACTATTACAAAAGAAGAACTCAATTCTATCAATACCTTAGCTCATACACCATCAATAGACCACATAACCTCCAAAGCATCTAACCATGGATCAGTAGTACTCAAACAACAAGAATATGAAGACTTGAACCAATTAGCTCATAGTCCTTCTGAAGAACATATTATGACCAAAGCCGGGATTTTAGGATTAACAGCTTTAACTATTAAAGATCATCAAGCATTAGTCAATCCAAGTAAAGAGAAGCTTAAATCATTAGCTGATGATCATAATAGTGTTCTTATTGATACTAAGGAATTAGAAGTATTAAACCAAACTATAACTTCACCAAGTGAACAGTTTATTAAAGATAAAGCTGAGAACTTAGGTCTTGTGACTTTAGATAAACATAAGTATAATGAACTTATTGAACCATCCAAGGAATATTTAAGTACTAAAGCTGATGGTTTCAATTTACAGCTTATTGATAAAGAAGAGTTTAGAAATTTGAAACAGAGTTTCGAAACACCATCAATTGAATATTTAAGTGAAAAGGCCAAGACACATAATTCAGTAATAATCCCAACCAAAGAGTATAAAGACCTTAAATCTCCAACTAAGGAAGCTTTGACTAAATTTGCTGGTGGATTAGGACTTAGTGTTGTAGGAGCATCTTTATTGAAAGACTTGACTACAAAAGCTGACACACCAAGTTTAGATCATCTTAAAACTCATTCAAATACTCATGATTGTGTGGTAATACCGAACAAAGAATATACTGGATTGAATGAAGAGGTCAAGTCGTTGAATACTGAAGTCAACTCGTTAAATAGTGAAGTTAAAGGCTTGAATGATCAAGTGAACTCATTAAATGAAGAAGCTAAAGGATTAAACAATCAAGTCAACTCATTGAATGATCAAGTCAAAGGATTAAACAATGACGTCAATACATCAAATGAAGAAGTTAAACAACTCAATAATAAAATCAAATCACCAACTATGGAATACTTGAAATACCATGCTACAAATTCTGATCATACTATTGTGTCCATGACTGAATATGATAAATTATCCTCACTTATTTCTGAACCAACTAGAGAACATTTAGAAGAGAAAGCTACTTCTGCTGGTCTCGTAGTTGTACCTAAAGATGACTATAATGCTTTGAAAGAACAGATCAAGAATCCAAGCTTAGATTTCTTGAGTGATTCAGCTTCTAAGCATGATAGGGTTGTTATTACCAAAGAAGATAATGATATGTTTAAATCACCAGATTTGACTTATTTAGTAACTAAAGCTGATCATTTAGGATATAAAGTATTAAAGACTGAAGATGTCGAAGAATTACAAAATACCGTTAAACTGCCAAGTAAGGAATTCCTTGAAACCAAAGCCAACGCCTTAGAATTAAAAGTGTTACCTTCAAAAGAATATAAAGAGCTTTTAAATGCTATTGAATCGCCAACTAATGATTATCTTAATAGTAAAGCTTTGAATAGTGGTCATGTACTTATGAAGAATGATGATCATGAAGGTCTTTTAAAGAGGTTAGAAACTCCAGATTTAGAATACTTAAAAACCAAGGCTAGTGGTCATAAATCTATTATTTTAGATGAAGATGAGTATAAGAGACTTTTGAATCCTACTAAGGATGATTTAGAGGGTGCTAGTGGTAAATTAGGGTTAGTGGTTATTAATAAGGAGGAATTTGATGTATTGACTAAGAAGGTTGAAGAACCAGATTTGGAATATTTAACTGAGAAATCCAAGGGATTAGGATTTGTTGTTATTGGTAGAGATGATTATGAAAGTTTGACTAAGGATTATGAGAATTTAACTAAGGGTCATGGAGATTTAACTAAAGATCATGGAGAGTTAACTAAGGTTCACGAAGAGTTAACTAAAGGCCATGCTGAATTAACTAAGGGCCATGAAGAATTAACTAAGGACCATGCTGAATTAACTAAAGGTCATGAACAGTTATCTAAGGACCACGATGAATTAACTAAAGGTCATGAAGTATTAAATAAACAACATTTAGAATTGAAAGACGGTCATGAACAATTAAATAAACATCATGAAGAACTTAAGAAAGGTCATGAAGAACTTGAAAAACACCATCAAGCAATTATTATAGCTCATGAAATTCTGAAGAAAGATCTTGAAGAATTAAGTAAAGGACACGAAGAGTTGAAAACAACTCATGAACAATTAAAGAGAGATCATGATGGATTAAGTAGCAGTCATAATGAATTAAAGAGTATTCATGATCAGTTGAAGGATTTCCATGAGGGAATAAAGAATGATCATGATGAATTGAATAAACATCATGGTTTATTGAAGACAGATTTTGAACTGTTAAAGACAGACCATGATTTGTTAAGAACCGACCATGAGCTGTTAACCGGACGTCATTCAGAATTAACTACTGAAAATCAAGGATTAAAGGAGGTTCATTCAGAGTTGCAAACTAGTCATAATGACTTACAGGGTGTTCATTTAGAGTTGACGAATGCTCATAGTGGGTTACAAGCTAGTCATAGTGAGTTACAAACGAGTCATAATGAATTAAAGGACACTCACAGTGAGTTAACTAACACTCATAATGAGTTAACTAACTCACACAATGACCTAAAAAACACCCACAAAGAATTATCAAGATTAACTACAAACCCAACCAAACAAGAATTACAATCAATTTCATCTCCTCTTGGTTTATCAGTAATTGAAACGGACCAATTAAACCACCTCCAAAAACCAATAGAACATCATGCAAAAGAACAGAATCTCGTGGTTTTACCTATAGAAACTTACAATTCTTTAAAGACTCCTACTTTAGATGACTTATCTAAACATGCTAGTAACAACAATCATATTATAATCCCATCTAAAGATTATGAATCATTAAACACTAAAGCCAGTACACCAATAGAAGAACTTGCTTCTAATCAAAACTTAAAGGTTATACCAATAGAACAGTATAATAGTTTAGTCAAACAAGCAGAAAACCCCCACCATGATCATTTGGTCAGCAAAGCTGCCGGATTAGGTATGGGATTAATTGGTATTAAAGAATTAGCAGATTTGAAAGGTCATAAAGATAAATCTCTTGATGACCATGCTAAGGATCAAAATAAGGTTGTTCTTGATAAGGGAGTTTATGAAGAGTTAAGTAACCCTGATATTGATTATTTAAGTAGTAAGGCTAAGAATAATGGTCATGTAGTATTACCAGTTGGTACTTATGAAGAGTTGAAATCTCCTAATTTAGAGTCATTGACTTCGTTTGCAAAGGAAAGAGATCACAAGGTTATCAGTAGGGAAGCTTATGAAGATCTTGAAACTAGAGCTGGTAAGGAATTAGACGTTAGAGCCAGTGAAGTTGGTAAGGTTGTAATTGATAAAGATGTTTATGAAGGTAATAGAGAGGAATTTAGTAAAGTAACTAAGGACCTTGGAAGTGTTAGAAATGAATTAGAGAATTGTAAGGCCGACCTTGATAAGGTCAGACAAGAATTAATGGTGACTAAAAAAGAATTTGATGATCCAAGTATTGAATACCTTAAATCTAAAGCTTTAGGTCATGTGATTATTGATGAAAGTGAATATAAAGGATTGAACGACGAAGTGAATGAATTAAGTAGTAGAGTAGAGGGTTTAAGTACTCAAGTAGATGAGTTAACTGTTGAGAGAGATAATTTGATATTGAAGGTGGATGAATTTACTAAAGGAGCTGATGAGTTTACTAAAGAAAGAGATGAGTTTACTAAACAAAGTGACGAGTTTACTAAACAAAGTGACGAGTTTACTAAACAAAGAGATGAATTAAATACTCAAATCAATGAATTAAATCAACAATTAAAATCACCAACTTTGGATTACCTTGAAAAGAATATTTCATCCCATAATCATGTGATTATCCCTCAAGAAGAGTATAATTTAAGTATTGAAGATCGGGCTAAAGCTGAGGGTAAATTAGTTATATCACAACAAGATCATAATGATTTAATTAACCCATCTAAAGATATTCTTAATCATCATATTGGAAAAATGGATCACGTGATGATACACAAAGATGAATATGAACAACTCAATGAACCAATTGAAACCAAAGCTAAGAAGAATAATTTAATTATATTACCAATTGATCAATACAATCAATACCTTAACCCTGGTATAGATCACATCAAACAACATAGTAAGGACTTAGGACATGTCGTCATTACTGATGAACATCATAAACATCTTAATAAATCATTAGATGATCGTGCTAAAGAAGATAATAAGAAACTTCTTAGTAATGAAGAATATGAGAAATTAATCGTTGATGCCACTATGCCATCTTTAGAATTTTTGAAATCCAAAGTAAATGAAAATGGTATGGAAGTTGTTCCATTTGAAACCTTACAAGAATTACAACAAATCAAAGATAAATCACTCGATGAAAGAGCTAGCGAAGAAGGTATGAAAGTAATAACCAAAGATGATTATGAATCACCAAGTTTAGAGTATTTGTTAGCAAAAGCTTCAACTCAACATATGAAACTTATACCATTAGGAGAGTTTAATGACGTTTATTTAAGAGCTAATGAACCTATTGAAGAGAAGGCTAATAAATTAGGTAAAAAAATCATTAATGAAGAAGATTATAATAAATTAAAATCACTTGAAGAAGATCCTAGTAAATTAAAGAGCTTGATCGAAACATCAGGAAGATATAAATTATTAACTTTGGAAGAAACTAAGAAATCTAGTGGAGAAAGTGTAGCAAGTGCAATTAGAGCTAGTCGTAGAACATCAAGAGATATTTCATTCCTTAGTGAAAACTTTGTTGATGCTGAAGAATCTTTCTTATTAGATGAAGAAGAATTAAGTGCTAGTGCTGCTAGAATTGGTATGGTTGTAATCAAACAAGATGAGTATATTGAATTATTGAATATTGATGAAAAGGATGTGGAAGATTATTGTATTGAAAATCAAATGATGGTTTTACCTGAATCAGAAGTGATTAAACTTAAACAGGAAATAATCGAAAAGGACTCAAAGATATTTGAACTTAATCAAACTGAATTGACTAAAGAAATCGTATTACAAAAACTGAATGAATTTGGTTTAATCACCTTAACATTTGAAGAATATGAAGCTCTTAAATCTAATCTGATTGATAATATAACTGGTGATAAAGTTAAAGAAATTGCTGATAAATTTGGTTTAGTACCAATATCTCAACAACAATATGATTCATGGACTAAAATCACCAGTGATCCTAAAGAATTTACCAATCATAGTAAAACTATGGATTTATTAGTATTACCAGCATCTGCTTTTGTAGCTACTACAGCTTTAAAAGAACCTGATAGTCTGAAACTTACAGCTATTCCAACATCTTATTATATGAAACTATTACGTACTGAAGGATTAAATGTTGAAAAATTGAATTATGATGAATTTAAGAAATATGCTGTTAAAAGAGGTTTTACTGATGAACCTATTGAATCACCAAAATCTATGGATTCTCATGTTCTTGATACCGTTGATGAATCTAGCCCACAAACAGCATCAGTTGCTAAATTTGTTCCACCTAGATCTTCAACTATCTCAAGATCTAACTTATCAATTCATTCCAACAATCATAGTATAGCTGATACTATTAACACTACCGGTATTTTATCCATAGCCACCAACATTTCCCTTACTGATGAGTCAATTATTCCAGCTATCGCTCAAACAGTTATTGGGGAATTTGTATGGAAATATCATCGTAAATTAGGTCCATTCCAATCAATTGGTGGTTCAAGACATGAAAGATATTTCTGGGTCAATCCTTATTCTTTAACACTTTACTGGTCCTCAGCTAATCCAGTCTTATCTGATCCTAGTGAAAATAGAACAAGAGGGGTTGCTATTGTTAGTATTGAGAGTGTTGAAGATAATAATCCTTTACCACCAGGAATTTATCATAAGAGTATTGTTGTTCATTCTCATACTAGATCTGTTAAATTCACTTGTAGTAATAGAAGAAGACATAATATTTGGTTGAATGCTTTAAGGTATTTAATCAACAGAGATATGAATGAGGTTCAATATGATGAAGAGTATTTCTTTGAAAAGGAAGAACCCGAACCTGAAGGTTTAAGTGATAGAAGAAGTCATCCAAGAAAGAGAGTATCATCAACTCCATCACAAGTATTTAGGAATAGGAGTTCAGTAGGAAGATTTAATTCTTTAAAGCGTTAATGAGGATTTGAGGATTTTTACTTTATTATTTAGTGTTGAATTTATTAATATATGTATTAATTAATTTACCGTCAGGTGTACTGGTACGGAGTAGTCTCGGAGAGGTTTGGGATTAATCTCATGATGACGTCGTGGTGATCTCGCAGTACTCTCGTAGCAATCTCGCAGTAGTCTCGCAGTACTCTCGCAGTACTCTCGCAGTAGTCTCGCAGTACTCTCGCAGTAGTCTCGCAGTACTCTCGCAGTAGTCTCGCAGTAATCTCGTAGCAATATCGTACTCTCGTAGTAATATAATAAAGACCGGACCTCTTCATCCCTCATCCCCCGTCCCTCGCATACCTCGAATCCCCGTGGTAAAATACCGCGGATAAAATCTCAGTCTCGACGTAAAATCCTCGTGTAATCTCCCCAATCTCTCAACGGACTACACCTCGCGACCCATCTCCATCAACAACATACTCAAACATATATTCTACTTAACTCATCTACTTGGCAGATAATAATTTGGTAAATTCTTGAATATCAATTTCTCCATCATTATTAGTATCAGCTTCTCTTATCATTTGATCAACATCAGCATCAGATAATTTTTCACCAATTGATGTTAAAACATGTCTTAATTCAGCAGCACTGATTTTACCATCACCATTTCTATCGAACACTTTAAAAGCTTCAGCAATTTCAGCTTCTGAATCAGTATCTTTCATTTTTCTTGCCATCATGGTCAAGAATTCTGGGAAATCAATTGATCCATCACTATTTACATCAACTTCATTAATCATATCAGTTAATTCACTTTCACTTGGATTTTGTCCTAATGATCTCATAACGGTACCTAATTCTTTGGTGGTGATTTTTCCATCACTGTCTTTATCAAATAGAGAGAAAGCTTCTCTGAATTCAGCTATTTGTTGTTCTGATAATTTTTCAGCCTATTTGTTAGTATTTGTTACGTGTTTTCATATCAACGATGATTTATTGACTCGAATGATTTTATCAACCCTAAGGGCTTAATTACTACATACCATTGTATGATATCTATAATAAAATAATTAATTGGTTTTTGACGTTGATACTTATATTAAATCCTTTGGATTGTTTGAAATCTCCTGGGTTTTGTGTATCCTTTATACCGTGACTGGACAAGTTGATATTTTGACTGGCGCGCAGATGTCTGACCTGAAATGTGTCGCGAGACATGTCGCTTACAAATAGCCCTATAAATAGCCCAAACTCTAATGCACCGGCTATGGTTAGTTGATGGGGATGCAAAGGTGATAGATGATTTACCATCGAATAAAGGTCGTGCTTCAATGGTTAATTCTTTAATACGAGCGTACGGCTTATTGAAACATGTCAATATTTTAGATGCTCATCACGCTACTATTAGAGATTTACTTACGTTCCATAGTAAACCATTTGTAGATGTTTTATTAAAGGAAAGGCAATGCGATGACAAATCAGATGATGAGGATGATCTTGACGGGTTACGAGAAAATATCGAATGTCTTGCCAAGTTTGGCTTACGTGATGACTGTCCTATTTTCAATAACCTCTCACCATATGTGAAACTCGTAGCAGGTAGTAGTTTAGCTTGTGCTGACCATTTATTAAACCATAATGATATTTGTATTAATTGGTATGGTGGTAGGCATCATTGTGGAAAGACTGCGGCCTCAGGGTTCTGTTATGTTAATGATATAGTGTTAGCTATTACTCGTTTGAGATATAAGTATAAGAATGTATTATATATAGATCTTGATCTTCATCATGGTGATGGGGTTGAGAATGCTTTTAGAAATTCTAGAGGTGTAACTACATGTTCTTTACATAGATATGATTTAGGGTTTTTTCCTGGCACTGGTTCTTTAGAATCAAATACTTCATCTACTATTAATATCCCATTGCGTAAGGGTTTATGTGATGATACACTATGGGAGATTAATGAGAATATTATAAAACCTATTATTGATAAAAAGAGTCCAGATGTTGTAATTATACAATGTGGTTGTGATGGGCTAGTTACTGATCCTAATAAAGAATGGAATTTAACAATTAAAGGGTTTAGTAAAGTTGTGACCAACATTGTATCTTATATTGATGTACCAGTATTATTATTAGGTGGTGGAGGTTATAATAATCCTGAAGTTGCTAAATGCTGGACTTATATAGTGAAATTACTTGTAGATAACTATGATGAATGGGATATCATACCTGAACATGAATATCTTGAGAATTATATTGATGGTGGGTATTCATTTTGGACTTATGATAATGAGAATAAGAGTAAGATGAAAGATCAAAATGATGATGATTATATTAATGAAATTAAGAAAGTTATTTTTGGAAATATTTAATGAGTAATGTTTTGTTGTGGGAGTTTTACTACTATAACTTACAGTACAGTTTATATACTTGAAGTACTGGTCGCTTTAAATACTTAAAATACCGCTCATACTCAAAGTACTTTCCCCTTTACATATTTAAAATCCTTCCTTCACTAAACTCCCTTCTTCACTAAACTCCCTTCTTCACTAAACTCCCTTCTTCACTAAACTCCCTTCGCTAAAATCCTCCAATTACGTATAAAACCACTTTGCACTATATCAAACTTTTATTCATTATTTATACTGAATTTACCTGTACTGAAAATACTTACCCAATTGTTCATTCCAATTCTGCTTCCATCTAATTTCACTCTCCTTCATAGCACCTTTCTTAACTTGTTCATACAATTTCTCATCAGTTAATAATAAATTAATTAATCTATAAAGTTCCAGATCTTGTCCCTTTTCATTATGTTTCGTAATTACCCCATTAAACCCTTCTTTAACTAATTCTCCAATACTTTCAAAATCAAGAGAAATCACTGGTATTCCACATCCAAAGAAATCTAATATCTTCATAGGTAAATCTAATCCACTAGATGATGTATGTAACGATATACCAATATCAGCTATTGACATTATTACCGGATAATCTTCAATTAAAAGCCAAACACTCTTTATTACTACTTTCTCCAGATACTTATTAGTTTCGACTTTTTTTAAAAATTCATTCTTTAATGGCCCTTTACCTGTTACTAATAATAGCAATGGTGTAGTATTAGAAGATTCATCATAAATCTTTAACGCATCTAATAAAATATTAAAATCTTCATCAGGTGTAAAAGATGTTGATGAAATTAAAATCTTATAATCTTTTGACATATCAATATCATTAAATATTTCATGCAGAAGAATTTCACTTTTGGTATATTCTAATTTACTTAAAGGTGCAAAATCATCTCCTGGTCTATCATAAAGTACGGAAATCTTTGATTTATTTAATCCAAATTCATTGATTAAAAATTCTCTCATATTCTTAGTTACAGTGAAATGTAAATCAGCAAATTTACTAAAAAACCCTTCATAAAATTTCAATATTCTAACCATTATATGTTTTTCATTCTTATACCTTAAATTAAGTATGGAATAATTCAAATTATGCCAATCAATAATAATTTGAGTATTTCTACTAAATATCTTTACAAATACTATCACAATAAAAAGAATGGGAATGGATGGTGGGTTTTGGATGATTAAATAATTAGTGTACCTAAAACTGAATAATAACTTGAATAAATGATAAATCTGATAAACAATCTTTTTAATGGCAAATAATAAGAATGGTAAATTGGAAGTGTTTTTAACTACAGGGATTTCAAATATATCAATACATTCATGATCTAATAAATCTTCAGCTAATTCTGATTCTAAATATCCACATAAATTTACATTATATTCAAGATTGGCAAATGATCTAGCATGGTAACACATTCTTGGTGAATGGCCTAAATCTCCTAGCACGAAAATTGATACCGATCTAGTTCCATTTCTATTCAGTTGGGGGAATATAAATGGTAATACTATGTATGCTAGTATAGGTAAGCTTATATAGATATAAACTAAATACCACATCCAAGGACCGGAAATATCATATTCATCGAAATTTATGTTTTCTAAATAATCTACCAAGTTAAACATTGAAGATGACTTTGGGGAAATAATTTAATTATGTAAACGGAATGGGCAAGGATTTATAAGGGAACAAAAATGTAAGAATAAGTCGCAAAAAAATAACGACAACTGCAGGACTCGAACCTGCGCGGGCAAAGCCCAAAAGATTTCAAGTCTTTCTCCTTAACCACTCGGACAAGTTGCCAATTTGAAGATTCTGAAGAGCGTTGGTACTTATGGGTTGGTGTAACAAAAGATTACGTAATCATAAATGACCGCGACACGACCCTTTTTATAATCAAAGATATATAGGGTATTATAGGTATATATACTTGTTTAGATATATGGAAAAGAACCTTGAATCTAGGAGCACCAACAAGTCAAGTTAATGGAATTTTAGATTACAAACTTAAAATATATGAAGGTGTTCAATTCTCAAGATACTATTATTGTACAGGAACTAAGAATAAGAATATCCACTGTATAGTTCCAGAAGGAACACATAGCTAACACAAGGCAAATAATAGTGAATATAAGTTTATCTGTATCCAGAGTACATTACTATTCATTTACAGATACTTTTATGGAATATAAAGTGATTAAACCTCTATTATACAGTCTCATAGACAATCTGTTCCTAAGTGTATCTTATTCTTAACCTGTCGACCATAAAAGATAACTTTACACCCAACATCATAAACATATCAAAATACATTACAGAGTACATATACTAAAATAGAATAATCTGAAACGTAAACTCTACTACCATACTTATCCTAATCTCATACTAACAAAATCAAAAATCTACGCACAAAAATCAACGATGGAACTTCTACCAGAAGGTCAAAAAAATACAGTCCAAGTATTATGGGAAGATCAACAAAAAATTAATAGATTCAGTTCATTAATAAATGAAAAAGATGAGCTCACAATTGAATTGGATAAATTAAAAACCGAAAAGGATTATCTTGATGATTTATCGTTAGAATTAGAATTGTTAGATGAAGATGAAAAGATCCAATATAAATTAGGTGATGGATTCATGTTTTTGAAAGTATCCCAAGCTTTAATTAAAATTGATGACACAAACACAAAGTTAACCACAGATATTGAAAGTTTAGAATCTAAAGTGGAAGATTTAAATGAAAGTTTAGGTGGTTTAAAGGGAGAATTGTATAGTAAATTTGGTTCAAATATTAATCTCGAACGTTAAGAAGCCCCTGTACATAATAATATATATTACAAAGGAGAATGTTCCTATACTACACATATATATACACTTATTCCTCATCACTTTCTTCATAAGTTGGAATATCTTCAAAAACCTCACCATTTTGTGTTGGTTCAGGGTCATGCTTAACTTCAGGTTTATGTCTTTTTGGTTCAGGAGTATCTCTTGGAAAATCTCTTGTGGTCAATTTACGTTTTTCATGTCTTGATTTCCATGATTTCGATATCTCCGGACATGCTTTTATAAGTTCATCTTCATTTACACCATCTTGAATACTAAGTAAAATCTTTTCTACTACACTTAAATGATTACCATTAGCTTTATCATTTCTAAATCTCATCATTTCCCAATATCCTGGTTTATCAAGTTTTTTCCTACATTCAGCAATTCTTCCTTGTAAAGGTTCATTTAGATTCTTTAATGCTTCCCAATCATTATCTTCTAAATGTAATTTAGAGAATACTTCATATTCTTTACCACCTTTCCATACTTTTAAATTTATCAAATCTGGTTTAGAATCATAATCAATATATGTGGAATCTGGATCTCTAGGATCCATATCTGGGTCTTGAAACTTATTAAATACAAATTCCAATTTATAATCAATTGAATTTTCATTAGCTGGTTTCCATTTTAAAAGCGTTGAATCGGTTCCAAATACATAAGGAGTTTCAGCACAAGTGAAAATTAATCCATCACTCTCATGGAATAATTGATCTTTTTTACTTAAAACATCATCGGCATGATATGAAGAAGTCATTAATTTGAAACTGACTTTAAATGGGAAATTAGGTGAATTAACAATTTCTGGGTTCTTCATTTTATAACTATCAAATGGCTTCATTATATGTTCTGTTATATAACCTAATCTTGTTGATAAATGCCTACTGGTTATATCTTTACCATTAATGGCCAATGCATCGAATATACAATACCTTAAATATGGTTCACTAACATTCTTAGTCTCTAATACTAATTCTCCATCGATTAATGTCCCATGATGGAAGGTTTTACCTTTGTCTTCATTCTTACTTAAAGGGAAATGAATATTAGGTATATAATGATAATCGTTCTCTCTTGTAATTAAGAAAACCCCTTCTCCACGTTCAGGATGATTAATAATGAATAAAAGACATCTTAATCCATCAGATTTCTCACATACAAAGTAATCTTTTCTCATTAATGTTTCTCTTAAATGATACCTTTCAAATGATACAGGTTGTGAGCCAGGGAAATTTGGATTCTTACGATTTAATAAGTCAGCAATCATTAACCTTAGTTCATGTGCTTCATCGTCAGGGAGTTGTTCGCCGGGTATTACCGGCATATCTCTTTCTTGTAAGAGCATTGTTGATGGATGTGCGATTGGTGAAAGTGCGATGAATACCGTTAGTGCGATGTTGATGGCTTCAACTATAGAACCATCTAAGCCAAACATTTAGAGGATTTTTATGCATTATTCATAAATGTATATAAGCGAATATTTATATAAAGTGAATTGAAGTTACCTTGAATTTTTCAATTATTTATGTCAACATTCCTTGGTAAACATTGGTTATCTTATCATTATCATCAGCAATACCGAATTGTTCTCCGGTAAGTGGTTCTTTTAAAATATTTAAAAACTCCTTGGTTTCATCATCTTCTTCAATTGGTTGATTATCATTATGATGACATGTTTGACATATCTCATCCCACCATATGGGACTTATTTTACTATGACATAATTTACATTCTATTTCTTTTGGTTCAGTAGATTCTATTGGGGTTGTTTGGTTTAAAATAAAGGTTTTGATTAAATTTAAATAATTAGTTGCTTTAAATTGACCGCCTGTTAATTTTGTAACATTCTTAGTAAGGTCTTCTAAGAATAATTTGATTAATGAAACATTCTCTCTTGTTGAAGCATTCCTCTTTGCAAGAGTTTTAAACTCATAGAAATAATCCAAATCTCCACAACATAATAAACAAGGCTCTAATTTCCCAACTTTATCACCGATTTTCACCCCAGTTCCCGGTATTAATTTAAACCCAATTTTACCAGTAGTACATCCAATATGACTAGTGTTGCTACAATTCTCACAACTAACTAATGACCCATTGGAATTGTTACAAACAGAACAATGTTTATGGTAATTATTAATAAAGATTTCATCAATACTATGAACTTCAAAATTATTGGTGATCAAATTATAAAGAAGATTTTGGTCTATATTCAAATTTTGATTAAGCTTCTTGAAATTACTGTTACTAATAACCGTAACTGATTTGTAGTTGAATACTAAACATTGTAAATGACACCATTTCCCTGAATCTTGAATTGGTTTCAAATATCCACCTGACTTATAACATAAAGTACATTCATAAGTTTGTGAGTAGATTGGATTAATTTCATTGACACAACAATCACATAACCATCTATTTTGTTTTTGTGTTATACCAGCACATGATGAGTGAACACTTATTAAACATGATTCACAGGTATGTAAATCTTTATTAGCAGTTTTACAGATTTCACAAGAGATATCTTGTGGTAATTTCTGTTGTTTTATAGGAATTGAATATTTTGAAAAGTCAACTAATTGTTTGATTCTGAAGGATTGTAAATCTATGGTATTAGATTGGTTATTAATTGGGATATTACCATTTTTATTTGATTCTTTATTTTCTTTGTTTTCTTTACTTGAATCTTTACTTGAGTCTTTACTTAATTCTTTATTTGATGCTTTGTTAATCTCTTTACTTATCTCATCATCCTTGGCTACCAATGTCAAGTTCAATTCTTTTGGTCTAATATAATCCTTATTAAACACTGGATTAAGAATAACATCTTCAATCTTTGGTTTCTTAGCAGGTGATGGAACTAATTTTTCTTCGGATTTTCTTTTAACTTCCTTCTTAATTTCTTTCTTCTCCTTCTTAGGCTTTTCCTTCTTTTCCTTCTTATCTTCCTTCTTTTCTTTCTTAGGTGTAGGACTAGACTTTTTCTTTTTAGTTATTCCTTCCAGTTGTAAATGCTTTATTATACCTTCATAATCAGCTAAAACTTCATACTCAAATTTCTTCTTACCAGCTCTATTAATTTTCTTCTCTACCTCAATTGGATCTTCCCATACTACTGCATACCTTCTCCATAACTTAGCGCACCTAAAACAAAGGCCAAAGAAAGTTTCACCTTCAGGGTCACAACCAGTTAATCTATACCACATTATAGAATCTTGAGTATGACAATATTTACATTCAAGAGTTTTACCGGTAATTTTCCCATCATCATAACCAGAATCATCATCATCTTTGAAATAATTCTTTTTAGGCTGAGTTTCATCATGTTTATGATGTTTTTTCTTCAATCTTCCTTCAAAATTCCCCCAGATTTGTCTTCCATTAATGGTCTTTTTCCATATATAATAAAACCTTACCACCATAGAGGAAGGTACGGTTTTAACATGTTTAAAAACCGGATATAATTCACTTCCATATTTCTTAACTCCTTCTTCAAATAATTTAATTTGTTCTGGAGTTAATATAGGTTCATTAAGTATAGTCTTGGTTAAGTTATTACTATCATTAAAAGCCTTTTGGGCATCACCATTCAATTTGAAATAATTATTTAAGATCTTATCAACAAAATTTGGTGAGTTATATGATAATCCTAATTTGGTAGCTATAGGTTTACATTGTTCAATATAATCATCTAATTTAGTAAAGTTATCATTTATATCTTCTTGACGTGGTTTCCATAATAAAGTACATGTTTCTCCATCACCGTCATCAACCCCCCTTTCAATATAACCTTTGGGTCTTGGTTGTAACCATTGAGGGAATTCCTTAGGTGATATATCCTCAAATTCTTTAGGGATAGGTAAAGGTTTTAATTTCTCAGTTTCTGATGTATCATTTTTCTTCTTCTTTTTAGTATTACCAGGGTTAATGGTTGTGTTAGAATCATAATATTGTATAGGATGATCAATAAATTCAGGTATATAGTTAGCTTGATGTTTTGCCCCAATTCTTGTGGATGCTCTAGGATATGGTGATCTATCATCCAAATCTAAAGCATCTTCTAATTTCGTGTGCATCCCTAAATATCTCATTGACCATTCTTCCATCAACCTCCTTTCTTTAAAATTGAGTTTATCATTCTTAAGGAATTCTTTAGCCATTAATTCATACCGTGGCAATAAATCCTTGTCACCATCTTTAATTAATTCTTCATCACTATTACTTTCATTTTCGGATAATTCAGCAAATTTCTGAAGATCTAATTCATGTTGATTTGATGATTTATTATCCAGACCTAACATTAATATCTTATTATTCTTATATTGTTGTAAATGTTTCTTTGTACATTTTTCACAATGCCAACTGAAACCCCTACTAGGTTTCTTTAATAACGGAGGATCCAAACAATACATATGATAGAACTCATCACAATCAGCACAATTAACACTATCTTGATTAGAACACCATTGACCACATAATTCACACGTACATGAATTCGTCAAGAATCCATTAATGAGGAATTTGGTAATTTGTGGTTCAACTGATATATACTCAAACCTTTTATTCAATGCCACTAAGAAATTCCGACTTTTAGATTCATTGGTTGATAATTTAAGTAAATGGGTGGTAGATAAAACATCATAAAATTTCATCATATATCTATCATATAATTTATCAAAATAAAATGTATTTATATGTTGCTTATACTCTTCCACATCCACAATGTCATCTTTATGTTTAACAGTCACTAACCCTCTAAAACTTGATATAGGACATGTATCTGTATGCATAGATGCAAATAATAACCTGGAATCACTTGAAGATTTATTAATATCCCTTGGTCTATAAAACCATTGAATTTGAAATGAGGTATTCCGTATATCCTTCAGTATACCTTGATTAATATGCAGTTTATTTTTAAACCCCATTATATTCCCTATATAATAAGGTTCACCTGGTGGTTCACTGACCATATAAATGAAATCCCCTTTGGTTAATTTGAATTTTTTCCCATTTTGGTTACAAGTTAACGTCTTAGTATTAAAATCTATAGTGGCCAGATCTAATTCTAATTTATTGGAAAAATAGTCTGATATTGTGGGTAAAGGTTGCCAGTTGGATGATATACCTTGTAGGTTTGGACCGGTACCATTAGACCCAGTAGAATTTAATGTCTGGGAATCATTTACGCTTGATATGACCATACTACTATTACTGGAATTAATAGTGGAATTGGGAGTATTTGTACCTGGTGAAGATTTAGATGATTCACTATTCGCCTGTTTAGACTTCTTTATCTTCATATCTTCGAAAATATCATCCAAATTGTCGGTATAGGATTTATTTATGGTAGCCTTTCTTTTAGGTCTTGACATGGTGGTTAAAAATTTTCATACTCAAAGTTCACAATTATTTTGCTAATCTTTGCTACACTATTCGCCCGGAAATGGTAAGGGATTGTTTAAGTAGTTATAAGTGTTACTAAGGTGTTTATAAACTTTGGTTTTGAATGTTGTTTTATTATAGAGTTGGTATTTACCAGAGTTATAATGTTATATATTAATTCTTATTGTACAAGGGTTGATTATCATATACTTAAGTTCCATTAACCTAATCTTCTATATTAAGGGTAAATTAATCAATTTATACCCCTAATTCATTGCTAATATCCTTTCTATTCTTTCAATCTCTTCTAAATCTTCAGTGTTACGTAATTGTTCTATTAATTGTAATTTTATATCAGGTGATATTCCTTGATCGATATCCTCATGTAATGTTTCTGCTTGTTTACGTTCTGATTGTTTAACTTTAGTAAAATCAAGTACTTTCAACTTGGGGAATTGTTTAATAACAAGTAACCTATAATTTTTAATTGCCAGTATAGGATTACCTATTAATACTAAATTAGTTATATTGGGTAATTCCCACGTTTTAAGTTCCAGATACTTTATATTACCATTTAATATAGAAAGTGATGCAATATGATTAATTCCTTGAGTATTTATATGATATAATTCGGTATTATTATTAAGTATAAGTGTGGATAAATTTAAGGTGAATTCTATTTCAAGTAAATTATTATTAGTTAAATCCAAACAATCAAATTTGTAAATACTTGGGAAGTCTTCGATAATAGTCAAGTTAAGATTTCGTAGTTGTAACGTTACTTCTTTACTTGGATTTATATAAATGGGAGCTTGTGATATAAGGTTAGATGTTAGTTTCATTAGTGCGATGTGATACCAATTGTAGGAAATTTAGTGAGAGATGGTGCGGTGTGGTGAGAGCTTTAGATATTGGAGATATTTGGGCTGAAGTTAATGAATTTATTAATTAACAATATGAAAAGAGGTTTTTGTGGTAATTACCTGAATTACACACTTTATTTAATTTATGAGGTTTTATTGATTTTATTTTGATTATTTTCACAGGACGTGTTTTAAAGGTTTCTCAGGACTTATTTAATTGGTTTCTCGGGACTTATCTTTTAGGTATCTCAGGGGCTCTAAGGGGCTCTAAGGGGTCTCAGGAGACTCCCAGGGCTCTCTCAGTACGTATCTTAAGACTCATAGCACGTATCTCGAGACTCACATCACGTACCTCGAGACTCACATCACGTACCTCGAGACTCAAAGACGTACCTCAAGACTCCACAGCTCGTATCTCAAGACTCACAGAGACTCACACCTCGTATCCTTAAAAGATCAAAAAATTGTTACACAACTAACACAATTATTCCCTAAAACCTCCCAAATACAATTCTTATAACAATAAACTTTTGATTGACCCCAATTATTATCATTTATTGGTATAACGTCTAAATTATTTATCAATTCTGATTCACTTCTATTTAATAATATTGGGACTTTATTTCCTTCTCCATCAAAGAATTCTTGAGGTATTTGATTAAAATAAACATCACTGGTAATCTTCATGTCATATGGATTGAATGGGTTATTTAATGTCAGATCATTCCCGAGATAAATCTCATAATTACATTTATTCCAATGACCAAAAGAGTTAGACTCAATTAAACTCCCATTGTGTAAGATAATCTTGGTTAATTTTCCATTATTTAAATCATATAAAATATCAAGACCATATTCAAAATAATTATGAAATTTATAAATCTTATTCAACTCAATATTAAACCTTTTACAGAAATTATTATGTATAAGTAATCTTGAATCAAATTTATTAAAATAATCATTAGGAGGACCTAAGAAATTCAAAATATCTTGTTGATTAGTTTCCCCAATCTTTATTAAATATTCTTTATCGTGTAATATAAATTTAGTTATACCCAACTTTACATTTACTTGGATTTTAAATGATTTATTGATATTTGTTATTGAATCAGTAGATGTAGACACTGCACTATCTACATCAGATTTAAATAAATCATCATAATTATTTTCAAATATAAAAACTTCTTTACATGAATAATCTTCTTTTCCATTCAATAAAGCACTCAAATTATCACTAGTAACATCAGTAAACTTAAAGGATATACCGGGATAACTTAATATATAGTTAGAATCAACTAATTTCCCTGGGTATGTAGGACCGAAAATTTTATTATATATGGTCTTCAATGTTACATTATGCACTATATTAATACCATTATAAGTATAACCTTGATTTAAATCAGTCAATTCGATTAATTTTAACTTGTCATTGATAAATATTAAGTTGATACCATAGTCATTCAATATTAACCTTATAGGGGTATTAAGATAATCCTTTTGGGAGTAATTGATAGATACTGATTCATGTTTGAACTTGTTAATGATAGTGTACAAATTACTACCAAGTTTTATACTATTCAAGCCATCATTTGGTATTATTTGCATTATCCTTATCGCGTACAAAAGTGTCTCACTTTTGCGACGCCTGGATGATAAGGATATTCTCACAGAGGTGTCCAATATTTATGCACTTATAAGTAAGAAGATTTATGGAAGTTCTTATATGTTAAATTATGTGATATATTAATGATTAATTTAGAGAAGATTGTTTGATTAGAATGATATTGTCTTTTAATATGATGACTGGATTGTTTGAAGATCCGTACACCAATACAACACGTTGGTAAACTAACTCCCGTACACCGACAAAAATACACTTGTAAACTAATACCTGTATCAATACAAATCTCGTACAATTAAACATTATTAATTATCTATTTCACATACATACAATTAGCGACATTATTTTAATATTATTATTTTGATTGTTTATCACTTTCACTTCCTTCAGCTCTTGGAGTAATTGCTTCACCATCAATTGGTTCTCTACCTTGAACTTCTCTCAACTTTGCAAGTCTAGCTTCAGTTGATCTAATTGGTTCAAGTAAATAAGCTTGGTGATCCTTTTCAGAATCATCATCATCATAGTAAGCATATTCACCAATTTGAGCTAAATCAGTACCTAACATTTCTTCATCTTCATGTAATCTAATTCTTAATTGTGGAATTTTATCTAATAAGAATAAGATTATTGAAGTGACAACAAATGACCAAGCAACAACAGAAGTAGCAGCAGCAAATTGATAACCAACTTGTTTCCAATGGTGTTGAATCCAACCACCATCAATTTTGGTAGTTGGATCATTAGCAACTGATCCATCAGATGCAGTAACATAATCAACTGCGAAAACACCAGTCATGATACTACCTAAGTAACCACCAACAGCATGAAGAGCAAAGACATCTAAACCATCATCAATGTTTAAAAGATTCTTAAGATCAACAGCAAAGTTACAAACAATACCAGGCATGATACCGAAGGCAATGGAAGTATAGACTGGAATAAAACCAGCAGCTGGAGTGACACAGACTAAACCAGCAATAGAACCTAAACACATACCAACGGCAGACCATTTACCACCACTTCTGAAATAATCAACAAACATCCAAGTTAAACCACCAGTGGCAGCAGCAATGTTGGTACTAACGGCAGCATACCATGATCTGATGGTAGCATTACCAGTAGAACCACCATTGAAACCAAACCAACCAAACCATAAGAATACAGTACCTAAAACAATATTAGTAACTGAATGTGGTTTATATTTTGGAACTTTACCAGTGGCAACAGGATCATGTCTTTTACCTAAAAGAAGAGAATAGGCAAGGGCACCAGCACCTGAAGACATATGGACTGGACCACCACCAGCAAAATCAAGAGCACCTAAGTTAACTAACCAACCATTAGTACCCCAAGTCCAATAAGCAATTGGACAATAAACAATAGTTAACCAAATGAATAAGAAAATCATCATTGGCCCTAATCTAGCTCTTTCACAACCAGCACCAACCATCAAAATGGCGGTGACGGCGGCGAACATACCTTGGAAGTAACAGAATAAAATATCAGGAACGGAAGAAACGACGGAAGGAGCACCAAAAACTTCTCTAAGACAAAAATTTGATAAAGTACCTAAAAATACAGATTCAGAACCACCATGACTGAATACAAGGGAATAACCCCAAAAGAACCATTGGAAAGTTGTTAAACAACAAGCCATAATTGAGGCCCATAATAACGATAAAGCGTGCTTTTTTCTAGCGAGACCACTATATAATAAACCGATACCTGGAATCATAATCCATACTAAAACACCAGCAGTCATGATCCAAGTCATATCAGCCTTGTCGAATTGTTCATTAAGATCCAATTCTAAAATATTACCACCATCACCTGTACCAGGAAAGTCAGATTCGGAACTCATAGTAACCAATAATTAATCAAACTCAAAAACTGAAGGAATTGCAATTGTTTAAATATCACCAGTAAATCAGAATCGGGAAAAAGAAATAAACGAACGGTTGAAAACTGGCTTAAACAATTGGCTACATTATTGTGATAATATTAACTGATAAATTTAGCCTGGCAATCATTTAGTTATCAGTGTGATCCTGACCAATGAAAATAAGTTTTGCACCCACGACATATCTAATCGTACTAACACCACCTCGTAAACTGTGAAAATAAACAATGCGACATCAGTAATACGGATATTTAGAGATAAGCAAATGGTGGTGCCACGAATTCCAACAATTATTTTAAAGGTTATCTAAAATTAATACATCATGATTCGTACTTGAAAACTATATGAAATTATAATCCAAGAAAATCCTCCCAATGACTCCAAGAATTTTTGTCCCTTGCGTCAACTCTGCAGATATAGACGACAATAAACTTACCATTTGTCCATTGCATGTGGCACTTGCAAAGATCATCATATAATCAGGTTATAAGGGAAAGTTGGGTAATTTAATTTCTTGGAAGCAAACCATTGCGGAGGACTTTAACCTTATGCATATTACTCAGCATGTGACTCAATGGATTTAAAATAACTCAAACCTTGAAGAATCTTATCAAATGCGGCAGAATCTAATTAGGGCGGCCGTAACGGCATAGCATCTCGTAAATCTCTTTGGTGATATTCATCTGATTCATAAAGATCTATTATTCGGTAGATAGACATTTTCGTATTTTATTGATTGTATTTATACGTTTAGAAGTCTTTTGCAACTAATGGAGGGTTCATGGATAGAGGCTTTAGGAGGTAATTTATAGGGGTTATTTATTAGTCAGTTGAATGTTTTTAATTGGCTAATCTTCAATTTGACATGTTGGTTAAGGTATCATTATCAAAAGAATAGTTTTTCATGTATTTGATAAAATATATTCAATTGACAACATGGACTGAATAATTTTTATATGATCAACTCATAGTATTGAATTATTAGGAGAACTCGGATATTTATATTATATGATACTATTAGTACCCCCAACACTCAAAAACCTTAAACCTCGCTCAATTTCAAAATTAAATATATTTATTCGATATCTTCCTTGAAATCAAAACTCCCCAACCCATAACATTATCAACACAACACAACCTCTTAATTACCCACATAAGATTTTAACCGCCGTGCTCTAGTCCTTTCAGCTTCGGTTCACGCGCATCGAGGCACTGACGGTGAAAATTAACCAACATGTCAGAATTAGAAGCATTCAGTACCAGTGTTTTGACTTCAAAAAGTCCCGAACAAAGTGCATCAATTGTCAATGAGGGTTTAAAACAAAGCAATGAATTGATACTGGATTTGATTCCATTTTTTGAAGGGTATATTAATGCAATTCAAAGACAAAACCATGAATTGAATAATTTAGTTGGAACTCATGGAGCTAAGATTACTAGTGTTGTTAATAATGCTCCAGAGTTTGGTTTAATCACTAAAGTGTGGGATAATTATATTAACTCAATCCAAGGCCAAATTCAAGCCAATGACCAGAAAGTCAAATTTCTTAAATTAGAGGTAGTTTCGCCTTTGTTTAACTTGTTGAATAATAATATTAAACATAGTGAATTGATGATTAATAATCAAGAATTGACTGAATTAGCAACCCAGACCCCAATTGATGAATATCAATGGAGTTCTAAGTCTTTACAAATTTTAACCAATTTTGGTAATTTCAAAAAGGAAGAGAAAGGGTTAATTTTGAACAACTTTTTATCATTATTCAATTTTGATGCTTCAGCACTTTCTAGAAACCTCAAGGCCTCAGAAAACACTCTTAATTATACTTTAAATAATTTCAACCTTGATAATGAAATGAATCAATATTTAAATGTTTTATTAAATTCAAATCCTCCACAATTGACTAAACCTAAGAAACCATCACAACGTCAAGTTTCGTCATCAACATTAAATTCTCATTATAAGGAAAAACCTAAAAAGGCTGATAAGAGACAATCGAGATTATTCGGACATTCTGAATCTCACCCACCTGCAGCCAATTCTGGGGATAAGAAGAAATTAAGATCAAGAGTTGGTTCTATTTTTGGTAGAAGAAAGAAGAAGACTGGTAATGGTGATTTAGATTCTATTTATTCTACTCAAACTACCAATTCTAACTTGACTAATTTAACTAATTTAAGAGAAGATGATACTACTGTTAATAATATTGAACCTACAATTGAAGGAAGTAAAGAAGTTAGACCAAGTGGAGGTGTTAATACTGGAGACTATTCAACTGGTGGTGTTTCAACTGGTGGTGTTTCTTCAAGAATTCCATCTGGAGGTATTGCTTCAGGAACTGACCAGAATTATAATAATTCTAAAAATCCAAAAGATTTACCAAATGTCCCACTTTCTCCTAACGTTCCACAATCTCCTAATGTTCCAGCAGTTTCTAATATTCCTGCATCTCCTAATGTTGTTAAATATAGTGATGATTCAGATGGAGAATTACCAGGAATTCATAATGAAGTAAATCAAAAACAATCTCCTATTAAAGGATTAAATGGTTCTCCACCTCATCCAAATTACTTGGATGTTAATAAGAGTAGATTTACTCAGTATAGTTTTGAAAGTGGTGATGATACGAAATTTGTTGCTTCACCAACCTTTCAACAACAAGGTCAATTTGATCAACAACAAGGTCAACCTCAATTTAATCAACAACAAGCTCAACCTCAATTTAACCAACATGAACAATTACCTGAGCCAAGCGTTGATGATGAAAGAGATAAAGTCGGTGAATTACCTGGAGCTTTTGGTCAAAATCAACCAAATCAATCATCAGTTCCAACATATGCATCAATTCCATCTTCCAATTCAACAACTAATCCTGTATCCTTATCTGGACCACCACCAGTTGCACCAAACTCATTTGGATCTGCACCTGCTCCTCCACCAGCTAGAAGAGTTGCACATCATGATAATAAAAGATCAGAGATTCAATCACAAATGTTCCATTCTCTTCCAAGTACAAGAGACTCGATCATTGAACCACCACATCCTAAATTGAGTACTCAAACTACAGGTTCTTCATTAATCAGTAAAGGAGATTTATTTAATCATCAAGAATTACCTAATAGTTTAATACCAGGATTAAACTTATCCAACTCACAAGTTATCAATGTTAATTTCAAACAAGACTCCTTAAATAAAGCCAGTATTATTGGAGAAATTGCCTTTAATTACCAAGGTACAAATGCTAATGATTTAATCATTCATTTACCTAATCTGTTCACCAAGACAATATTAAATCATATCTTTTTGACTCAATTAAATGAAGAGACATTTAAAGTTAATCCAGGACCAATTCTTAACCAAACATTAGGTGGTATTAAATATATGGACCAAAATCTTAAATTGAATCAAATTCCAATTTTAGTTCATTCTATTTGGAAATATGAAGATCATCAAGCAAGTATAATGATAAATTTACAATTGAATCCAAATTTCAAATCTTCAATTGTGTTGAAGAATTTATTAGTATCAGTAGCCTTAAAGACAGATGTGGAATCTACTAGTGCTAGTTCTAGACCTACAGGTACCTTCAATAAGGATAAGAACAGAATTACCTGGAGATTTAATGATGATATAACCTTAGATCAAAATAAATCAGAAGAGAAATTAATTGCAAGATTTATGACTAATGGTAGAGGAATTGAAGATGAAAATGGTATACAATTGAAATTCACTATTTTGAATCATTTAGTTGGAGGAGTTAGTTGTAATGATCAAGAGGTTAATTTGGTAAGTAATTTGATAGCTGGAAATTATAGTAGTCAACTGTAAGTTTTTAAGTGTGAGTTTATGAAAATGAAAGTACATGAAAATTATAGGCTTGTAGAGTATAAAAGTTAATAGTTGTTAAATTTATGTTTTATATGATAGGCTTAATTTATTACCTATGTTTATAGTGATAAGGCACGCGTTCTATTGTGATGATAAAACTGATGGAATGTCCGTCTAAACGTGCCTGATAAGAATCTTATGGCATCAGATAAAAGTTACTTGGGAAAGTACCTAATAAATATCCCAGGCTAAGCTATCTCCTAAACAATACAAATGAACAATCCATATCTAGGCGACATCTAACATATTACCCGATTTGGATAAATTAAATAAATTCGGTAAATTCCTACCCCTCGGTTTAGTATGATGTTATAAGACACAAACCTTATCAAAAGCCACTAACCATTAAGTTTAACTTTGATTACGCAATTAACCCTTTCTAAAAAATATCCCTTCTACAAAACCGACCCTTTCACAAAACCAACCCTTTCTAAAAATGACTAAGCCAACAGAATTAATTAACCTCGATACATAAAACACGTCTCATTTAGGTAACCCCGGTTGAAGTTTACTGTATAATAGAACATTGCACCGAAAATTGAAAGAATAAAGCAAATAATAAATTCACTAGGGTTTCAGTTAACCAAATAGGAAAAAAAATATTTTTCTTAATTAGGACATTCGGGACTATTTTTTTGTACACTCATAACTATTGGGACATTAAATTGTCGACATGAAAATTGTCGACGCTCCTAAGACCGAATTTAAAATTAACCCCTGTCGATCTAATGGTGACCTCAGCAATTTAAGACTCAATGGCATCACCACGGGCTAAAGATTTCCACATGAAAGGAGGTACATTCCAATTTCTATCGTCCGCTACATAAGATCTCGCAGAAACCTTCAACCAGATCTGAAACTTGATCTTTTGAGGCACGCCTTTTGTAGGCTTGACCCGTAGAACCCATTGGCGAGTTTAAACATAATGTTAACAATATAATCCCAATAATGATGTTAACATTGCTTGTATTATTTTCTTTGTTATATCGTTGTTAACCGTGCTAATTACTAACAACAATAAGAAAAGGGTTAAAATCATTCTACGTGTATTACTCATATTTTATACTTGTCACATTGTACTGTTAAATCTTTGTTAGTCAATGCTATTGTTATAGGAAAATGTGCATTGTTTGGGGGTTTTATTTAACCTATTTTTAACATAACCGGAAATCCCCTTCTTAACTGATTTTCTTGATTTTCTATCTTGGAGGGTGGTCCTTGATGAAATTGTCTTGGTTAACAAAGGTTTTTGGGGGTTCAACTTGCTTTGTTTAATCATTTTACCCTTTGAACTTAGAAAAGGTGTTGGGTATTGTCCTAGTATAAATATAATGTAATTTCCTTAATTTCTAGTATCTAATTAAATCAAAATGAGTTTCTATTTATTACCACCTGTGTCGTACCAGACTCAACAAAAGCTAAAGACCCTGATGGAGAAGAAGAAGGCCAAAGAGAGATTTAGAGAGGAAGAGAAGGAAAGAAAGTATAGTACTAGTTCTTCCACTGCTTCAATTAGGAGTCCTTCTACTTCTTCCATTAGGAGTCCTAGTAGAAGATCAAGTAATAAATCTTCTAGTATATTTAGTAAGTCTCATAAATTATCTATAGACAGATCTATAGATGAGAGATACGACACTACTTCAGTTGATGAATTGAGTAGTCTTGATGCTTTAAGTCTAAATTCAGATACAAAATCTGTTAGTACACAAACAACCAAAAAGAAAGAAAAATTGCATACTTATAATTACAATTGTAATAGTGATTTGAATGAAATTATACTGTACAATTCCAAACACAACAAACAGAGGAAATCTACGTCGAAATCCAGTTCAAAATCTTCCATACATTCCATTCATAGTGAAAGGTCCTATTCAAAACCAGAAATAAACCATGATGTATTTAATATACCTGATTATCTGAAATCCCATAAAAATGATGATGCTTATAGTTATCATGATCCTCATGAAGATGATCCTCATGAAGATTCTACTTTAGGCTCCATTAATCCTTCTCATAGAATTGAATATTCCCCTCCTGATACAAACCTGTCACTTGACGATGAGTTGGAACCAGAATTGGATGACGAAGATGATGAAAACCATCGCTTAACAAGAATATACTCCGATGTTGATTCTATCTTTAGTAAGAAATCAAGAAAGCTGAGATTAAGTTTCTTTAAAAAGTAAATAATGTGTTTATGTTTGTATAATTAGTGTACTTTTATGTATGTATGATCTTCTATGTTAAACCTATTCATCCTGAAACAAACATCCTGAAACATTCATCTTGATACATTCCATACCTTTACATTCTCCTAACTCATTAGTTATTTCAAACAGACGCATTAATTCTAAATAACTGGTCTCGCAGGAAACCCTCGACCTAATGGTGACTGGGCGCCACATAATCCTTAACCAAAACCCTTTTGACTTCCCGAAGTTTTCGTATTTACTAACAATCATATCATTTCAATTACGCCTATAATCTCACATGAACAAAGGCCCTCGTCTATAACCAGTTAAATGATCATTCTAGGTAAAAAACGAATTGGGAATATTCCGTTTTGGAGGGGTTTATGTACCATTATGCAAAATACGACTCATCGGCTTTTACAGATAAAGTAGATGATCTAAACTTAAATAAGGACATTTTTCTAGATTTGGAATATTAAACCAATCAACACTTTTATTAAATTTCTAATTCACCACTGGTTCATATTAATTGTATGGTAACTAGATAAATAATTGGTTGAGACCAGTTCCTAGCACTGCGTTTCATATTACACTAGGCACATGGAGTAAAAGCGCAAATTATATGCAACGCAAACCCGTAAAAACTATTTTTCGACTTATCGTGCAGAATTCATGGCACATGTCGATCATTGTAAGTCCGTTATTAACTCAATGTAACCTTTGGTTTGTATTCGTTTATATTATTGGTAACCGATGGCGTTTTTCGTTAAATTTGCTTTGTTTAAAATGCAGGAAAAAATAGGCTTTTTTACCAAGAATATGTGGGTGCTTCTCATGAATATGTAGGAGCCTCCGAAGAATATGTAAGATGCTTCATTGTTTGGAAGATTGACCGGGAAGTTGTTAGTAAAATGTTAGTAATATATTAAGGTAATGCGTTAAGAATGCGTGAAGTAAAATGTTACAAGAGTGTAATGCAGAAGTAGTTATTAATTTATTTGAAACTCGGAGTTCATTTATGATTTGATATTCATTAGAAGTATTCTCTATGATTTTATTTACATATTAAAGATCAAGTATAATATTTTCTAACAGATTTCTTACCCCCAAAGAACTGCCATACAAAAATGGCTGCGAAAAACATAACCAAGTTTGTACCATTTTGCAACCACAAACATGTCACTTGATCTGAGTTCCTACAATGTTTTAATAAGTGGAATTTTTATAATTGTATTTGTATATACTATTGATAAATATATCCAAACACCTCCTTTAAAAACAATTCCTACAATCCCAGGATATCCAATAGTTGGTAATTATTTACAAGTACTCAATAATCCAAGCTTGGTTTTCCTGAATTGGAAGAAAATATATGGTAAAACTATTTTTCAAATAAGGTTAGGTAAACAAAGAGTTGTGGTTGTTAATTCTTTTAATGATATTAATGAAATATGGAAATGTTCTTCTGTTAATTCAAGACCTATACAACATACATTCCATAATATTGTTTCATCAACAAAAGGGTACACAATTGGTACCACCCCATTTGGTGATAGTTATAAACGAAGGAAACAATTTCTAAGTTCCCGATTAAATTCGAAATCAATTAATGCCTTGGTTGGATTTATTGATGATGAGTCTACGTATATGATTAAGAAAATTCTATTGAGAACCAGAGAATTGAGGTACCAACCAAGTACTACAATTTATAGAAAATTTCCTGATTTGAATTTACTTGAATATTTCCAATTCTTTCATTTAAGAACATCTATATTAATTACTTATGGATTTAAATTGGATTGTTATGGAGATGATTATGAATTATCAAAAAGAATAATTGAGTGTGAGAATAGAATTATAAGGTTTAGATCACCAGTATCTAATATCACAGATTATTTCCCAATATTAAGAACATTTTGGAACATAGATTCAAGTGAAATTGTTAGACATCAAAGAGATGAGTATATGAATGAATTATTGGCAAGACATAAAGAATTGAATCATTTAAATTGTATGGAGGAATTCAATACTCAAAACTGCCAGGATTCACCTTATACTTATAATTTACTTGATGATCATCAACAAGAATCGAACCCTTGTAAGAAATTACAAGATGAGGAATTACAAAGTGTGTGTTTAACCATGATTAGTGCTGGATTAGATAATACCCCATTGAATTTAAATCATTTATTAGGTCAATTATCATATCATACAAATTTACAAACAGAAGCATTGAATGAATTATTAGGTGATTCGTATAATGAATTCTTAAATAAATCATCAAATAAATCATCAAATAAATCATCAAATAAATCATCAAATAAATCATCAAATAAATCATCAAATAAATCATCAAATAAATCATCAAATAAATCATCGAATAAATCATTAATAACTATATGGAATGAAATTCCTCAAAGAATGACATCCCCTTTAATACAAGCTATTATTAAAGAAACTTTAAGATATTTCACTGTTTTACCATTAAGTTTACCACGAGTTGTCACTAAAAATTTCTCGTATAAGGGTTTAATATTTCCTAGTGGTACTACATTATTTATGAATGCTTATGATGGTAATCATGATCCAGAAAAATTTAGAAACCCTAATAATTTCAATCCTAATAGATGGTTAAATACACAAGGTGAATTGATTAATAAGAACTTGATTAATCATTTTTCGTTTGGTAAAGGTGTAAGAATGTGTTCTGGGAACATCCTCGCTTTTAAAGAGATGTATGTTATAGTGAGTAGAATATTATTACTTTTTGAAATAAAATCACCATCAGATGAAAGGTATAAAATGGAATTAGATCCTTTTAGGGGTAATAAATATCCCAGGGCTACATCATTTGAACCATATGAATTTAAAATAAGATTAGTACCACGGGTAATTAGTGGTAGTGATGATTTACATAACTATATACTTCGGAACGGGTAATATAAGGTATAGGGTACGGTAATTAACACATTCAAATACAGATATTATAATATTAAAATATATTAACACTAATTACATTTTCTCATAATTATTAAATTTACAACATCTCTACTAACTCTCCTTAACCTTGTCCACAAAAGCATTAGGATCAATAAAACCAGTCTTTGTAACTACAACAGATTTAACATTCTTAGATATTGGTAAATTATATTTCAAAATCCCTCTAATAATTAAATCAAATGGATTCTTAGATATTACTTCCCATTTCTCACTATTATCATGTTTAGTTGAATTATCAGCTCCTGTTAAATTCTTACCAGGTGATACCAATTTAATTTCACCAGTTTGATGAATTAAGTCTCTATTAAAGAATCCTCCTGAAAAATAAATTGGTGATTCAAAACTATAAACTGATCCAAGTAAAACTGTTTCAACTACACTGTCTTTAGTAACTGCTTGATCATTCTCCTTATCACCATCCTTATCACCATCTCCATCTCCAGGCAAATATCCACTTTTAGCAAAAATATCAATTTCAACTTCTTCAATCCCAATAGTAAACCATCCAGGATTTAAGGCCTCTACTATAACATTAAATACTAATTCATCTTGACTAACAATAGCATTTTCAATTCCAATAATATTCACGTGATTTAAATCTTTAGTTGTAGCAATAACAAATCCCATAATAAACCCAATGGATAATATCCCAAAGATACTAATCAATGTATAGATAGTTCTCTTTATATAATTATAATCATATCCATTATTTGAATCAAGAATAAATGATTTCGTACGAGGTAAAAAGAATCTATTTTGATGGTTTTGTTCATTATTAACTCCGAAATTATTGAAATTAAACCCTGAACCCTTACGGGATATTTTATCATATTGATCATGTACTGATCCAGCTTCTTCATCATATTCATCAAATCCATAATAATATTGATTCTGATTAGGTTGTTCTGGATATGGGAATGGAAATATATCCTGTCCTTGATTAGGTTGTCCTGAGTGTGGTGGAGTAGATAAAATTCTGGCTCCTGATAAATATCTTTTATTCTTATTCAAACGTTTTTGTGGATTCAAATTTAATGATCTATAATGAGGAATTTTGGGTGTATTCATTAATGGTGAACTTTCATTAACATAACTGGCAGTTGAGAAATTTTGACCATTATGGGGAAATCTAATATTATTATCATAATAAATCAATTCATCATCAAAATCTTCAATATCAATATCATCAGGAATAATACTATATCTTCTTGGTTGAGCACCTTTTTTATCAAATAACTTAGAAGTAGTTGATCTTAATTTTGATGATGATGTAGTGGACTTTTTCTTAGTAGATTTACTGGTTATTGAATTCGTAGATTCAACATTTTTACTATTAATTGTTAATGTTGGATTAGGTGTCTTTTTCCTTTGCGGTAAAGTTGAATTTGAAGTAAGTTTGGTGGAATTAAAAGATTCATGAGATGAAACATCATCAACATCTACAACTTCGTTATCTGAATGTTTTGCAGAATCATCATCACCAGTTTCTATATCAAGTTCCAGTTTATCTAAATTATCACTATAATTATCATTATCGGAATTATACTCATCACTAGTATTTGATACTTTATAAGAACTATAACCATGTGACGAAGCATGTGATGAATTATTAAATGGACTTATTGGTGGTTTACCTGATATAGTTGGATTTTCAATTGAATGTGTTGATAATGTTCTTTGATTATTTGGTCTTAAATTCTTATTAATTAAGCCGTCTAGAAATTGATTACTAGAAAATGAATTATTTAAAGATGCATTGATCATTGGTTTAGATGAATTGATTGGTTGGGCATTTTTATTGGTCTTTTCACTTCTGTTAATATTGGATAAATCAATATTAACAGTTGAAGGCTTTTCGGTCTTTTCCGTTCTTTCATTATTAGTTCTTTCATTATTAGTTCTTTCTGTACTTGTTCTTTCTATAGGTGGCCTTTCTTCATCTTTAGTAATAGTTGTATTATTTTCATCTGAGTCATTCTCATCGTCATTCTCATTGACATCTTCAATTGATGGTTCTTCTGGTTGTACTTCAAGTTTTGATTGTGAATCTTCCGGTATTTCTTCATTATCATTAATTTGTTCATTTTCTTCTTCATCTTCTTTATTTTCACTATCTTCATCGGGTTTTTCTTCACTATTCTCTTCATTCCCATTACTTACATTAAAATCATTATTATTCTCATATACAAAAGTTTCATCACTATCAGAACTATCCACATCATCAACTGCACTTGCCAATTTTGCAGCAAAGAAATCAGTTCTAGTAGAGTTCTGTTTGGATATCATCTTCAGTTTCTTTAATTTATCATTCATTGAATCATTCAATTGTAAGCTAGGAATATTATCTGATAAGATCTCAGGGGTAGTAACCGTCGAAACATTAGCACTTGATGGTTGATTAATTGGAAAAGCACCAGAAGTAGGTGATCTATTGATTATATCAGTAATAATAGCCGCATTTTTTGGTAATGGCTCTTTTGAACTAATAATCTTTTGCTTTGCCTTTAATGATTTATTAATATTGGATAGTATTGCTTTATCTAACTTTGTACCGTTACTACTATTACTAGCGGCACTATTAGGAGTATCAATAGTGGTATTATTATCATTACTTCCCAGTCCTGTTTGTTCCAAAGATAGTATTACTGGATGATTGGTTGGTTGTGTTTGTGTTGGGTCAGGTTTTGATTTTCCCCCTGATTTATCTTGTTTTATATCTTCAGACATATTATATCAATTATTTATGATTTCCTGGTATATATAATGTAAATTACCGGCTAATACCTTTAGTTTCCAATAATAACAGTAAAAATCCTACGATATCCGAATTGTTGTAAAAACTTGTGTGTGTGTATCTTATAGTTATACGAAGAATTATCTCCAACTTGTAATAACGTTTAAGTGCTGTAAGTATATTAATAAATGAATTCAACCTAACACTATATCACTTGCATTACTTGGGGTCTTGCTTGGACACTTTTAGATTGTGGCTTAAGGTTTGTGTTAACCAGACTATTTGAGGGAAGTGAGTGCGACACTGAGACGCGATATTGATTGCCTTGGCCTTGTTCTAGACATCGCGATAGCACGGAGAACTGAAGCGAGTAAAGCGAGCTCAAGTCCGTGGATTGTTCTTGTTGTTTTCCGGGTTTATACATGAGAAGTGACAATTATAATACTGCGAAAATTACTACAAATATTTCATACATTCATTAGGGAATCCTTAACTTATTTAAATCATTTAATTTCTTACTACTTAAACTTTCTTCTTCTTCTTCCTCTTCAGTTACCAGTTTAGTAAATCCTTGACTTATACTTCTTCTTAATCCTTGTCTAATAGGTCTTCTTTCTCTCTTGGTGGATGATGTTGAATTAGATGAACTTGAACTTGGTGGTGCAGTTGGAACTACAGAATATTTCCTTTGTTTAAATACAACTCCAACTTCTTTAACATTCTTTTGGTGTTCAGGTTCAACCTTAACAAACCAATCTAAACTTTCATCATATTCATACATTCTATAATCTGTACCATACGGTTTCAGTTCCAAACAATATAATGTATGTAAAGGAACATCTAATTCTCCAATAGCTGACCTATCAAGGTTTAAGAAATAAGCTAAAAGAATTCTTAATACAACTCTATGACTTACTAATAATAAATGATCAGTTGTACGTTCAATTTCATTAATTAAAGGTCTTAATCTGGTTAATACATCTAAATAACTTTCACCTCCAACTCCTGGATATCTATAAGTTAATTTATTTTGAATTCTAGCTGCATATTCTTTAGGATATTTTGATTGAATTTCTTCATATGTCATTCCTTCAAATTTACCACCTCCTAATTCATTCAACATTCTCATCTGTTTAACTGAATAAACTGATTCATCAAAATATTGTCCAGTTTCTATAGCTCTGGTTAACATAGATGTCCAAACATAGAAATTGGGTTCTGTAGGAATTTGATTAACAGGATCATCTTCATCAATGAAACTACTATCACCATTTTCATTAGTATCTTCATGAGATTCTTGACGTTTTAAATATTTTAATTCTAATCTATTAGAAAATGCTTCTAATTGATTCTTTCTAAACTCTTGACGTTGGAAATTCATAAATTTACATAAAGTTTTAGCGAAATTCTTACCTCTTTTGGTTAAGTGACTATTACCACCAATTTTTCCACTTAAATTATCGACACTTTCACCATGTCTAGTAATCCAAATTTGACGTTCACATAAATTGAAATTCAATAAGAAATAAATTGTTTGTGATGCTAAAAATCCTTGTGCGTTATAACTTACCACTTTCTTACCAACATCAATCATTTTAACATATTGGAATCCAGGAATCTTTTCTTCGGCTTCATCTATAGTTTCATAAGCTTTTTCATAATTTCTTAATCTTCCAACAAAATCTCTTAATGCTAAATCTGGGTCCATATCTCTATAATCAGGTCCCAGTAATTTTAACCTTATATTACTCTCAATAAGTACTGGATCCGTACATACACTCTCTAAGAATAAAACTTTTAATTCACCATTAGATCTTTGTTGAATTCTCTTTAATACTCTTGATCTTCTTGATTTTGTGGAATTGGTGGCATCAAAAATTCCCACTGATCCACTACCATCAAGAACGTAATCTAACAATTGATCTAAAGTATCCATTGCCCATTTCTCTCTTAAAGCCGTATACGTAAAATTATCAGGCAGAAAGAAATCAGCATTATGACCAGGACTTTTAGGTGAATTTACTTCATTATTAGGTGTATGATTATCAGGTAAAGGTTTATCTTCAGGACCATTATTATTCTCTTTATCTAATCTTCTTGTGTTTCCAACATTAAAGACTCTACAATCATGTTGCAACCAATTTAAATATCTAGTCAATTTATTGGTAATATATGATTTCCCTCTTGCTGGTAATCCCACCATAACAATAACTAATTTCGATCCAACGTCAACATTGGCAATTCTTCCATCTGGTGAAATTTTAGAACTAGTTTGTCCAGGGATATTTAATGTATAAGCTTTCTTTTGGACTGGCTTGGTGTTTAAAAGGGTTTTAATCTTTTCTAATGATGAGTTTTTCTTAAATTTTTCTTGTAATTGGAGCGGTATTTCATATTCATTATCCACGGTTAGATTCTCAGAAACAGTCTTTCTTAAAGGTTCATCAGTTATTCTGATTTTGACTTTATGATCTTTAGATTCTTCAGATTTCGGATCCAATTCTTTATTAATTTGACTCTCAATTGTCATATCATTAGGTTCACCAGCTGGTGTTGAAGTTGGTGATAAACTTTGGGAAGAGTTATTCTTTAAATCGGTTAAATTTAAATGACTTATATTCTTTAATCTGGCAATTTTACCTTCATCTTCTTTTTCATGATCACGTTCACGATTAACTTGATTTAATCTATTATCCAATTCCTCCACATCTTCACTGGTATAATCAGGACTGGCAACACTTGACACTACAGGAGTATCAGTTAAAGGACGTTTATTGAATTCAGGTAAAGTTGTGGTTGAATCCGTACTATCAGTTGATTGGGTTTTAGAAATTGGATAACTTTGTAATTTCTTTAATCCATATTTCTTTGAATTCTTTCTTACAGGACTTTGGGATTCTGATATTGTAACATCATTAGAATTTATACGACTTGATTCATTAGTATTCTGTTCATCATCCTCAAGATCACTAGAATCTGAAGTAGGTAAACTCAATATACTATTAAACGTCACCTTTTTATTAGACAGGTCGTTATCATAAGCATTCAACGGTGGACTTAAAGTGACAGGAGGTGAATCATTAGCAGGTTTGATATGGGATGAGTTACTAATACTAGGGGATATATCATTCAGGGAGATCGACGACATTATTATAGTATCAACAATTAATAATTATGCAAGTTTCTGTTTGTGTTGATGATATTGATAATGGTGGATCTGGAATATGCTAATGCTAAGTAATTCTAGGAAAGAATATTGCTTTGAAAATTCTGCGAAGTCTCGGAGTTTTTAGACGTTGAGTCAATCGATGACGCCACTATAACCAGGGCTTGTATAGTTAGAGGGGGTATAATTAATAGTAAAATCAATTGAAATCTCTAGGCAATTATATAAGCACAGCAAATTCTTTGTTTTAGATTTATAAAGGGGAGAAGATTTACATAAGGAGCAACGGAGAATTATCGTCCATTTACGAGATTTTCCTTTGTAAGCGAATAGAGTAACGTGATACACTATGCTATTATACAATATTTTGTTAATGATTTTAATATAAGTAAAGTCATTACCATAGATGTACCATAGGGTAGATTTATTAACAAATTGATCGCCCTCCCTTTAAATATCCCTATAAAACCAAAGTTATAAATGCGAGGCTTTAAGGACTAACGGAATGAGAAATTCGATGAGATTGTGAAGATGTCATTTTCTTTTGGTTTTAATGAAGATGAATTAAATGGTACTTCCAATGAAACTAACGTTGTTTCTCCTAAAATAATACAACCAGTAAATGATTCTAATCCTGCACAATATATAAACTTAGATGATCTTCTTAAAACATTAGTAGATATTAAAGTATCATTTTCAAGTAATCATGGAGTATATAAACGAGACTTGTTTGATATTAAACATCAAGTCATGACCGAGGATAACGAAGAATTAAATAATATATTAATACTGAATGAAAGTGATTTAGATAAAAATAAATATGAAGGAGGTTTTAAAATATGGGAATGTTCTTATGATCTAATTGATACTTTAAATGTATCTATGTCTGATGATTTTTTCAAACAAACCTCGTCGATAGTAGAAATAGGTTCAGGTACTTCATTACCAAGTTGTTATATATTGAATGAAAAGCTAAAATTAAATAATAAACATCCATTAACGCTTATATTGACAGATTTTAATTATGATGTGTTAAGATTAGTTACCTTACCTAATATCTTAATTAATTGGTTTATGAATATAGAACAATGTCCACAATTTGAACAACTTGAAGATCCATTCATTACAATTACTCAAGAATTCATAGATCAATTCAAAAATAGTTTACAATCATTCAATATAGATTTACAATTCATTAGTGGGTCATGGTCAGATAAGTTTTTAAATTTATTACCACCTATAAACTTAATTTTAACATCAGAAACAATTTATTCATTGGATTCTATGCCTATATTAAGTAACATATTAATAGAACTCTTGAAAAATGAAAATTCAAAAGCTTTAGTGGCTGCAAAAGATTATTATTTTGGTGTAGGAGGGTCAGTAATAGATTTCACCAATTATATAAAATCTACCAGTAAACTTAATGTTAATATTAACTCAATTTCAAGCCAATTAAAAAGATCCATTATTGAATTATCTTAAACTTTAACACCAAAAATATTAGCCCATAAATAATTTAATACCATATATATATGTGGTGCGAACACGCCTCCCACCTCTGTCTCTACTAGTACTAACAATGCACTGTAGCCAATGAAAATTTTTTAATTATTTCTCACCTGATTGTAGCGCGAAAACACTTAGAACGCTACAGAAAACTTTTAACCTTCACTATGTTATCAAGATCTATTCCTAAGTTAACTTTACAAAGCATTCGTTACCAATCAACCGTTGCTAAGTCTGCTAGACCGTTATCTAATGCTTATGTTGGCCAATTAGAAAAGAGATGGGACTCTTTACCAAAAGAAGATCAAACTGCATTAATAGATGAATTGAAAGTTAGACAAGAATTACCATGGAAAGAATTAACTACTGAAGAAAAGAGAGCAGCTTATTATATTTCATTCGGTGAATGGGGTCCAAGAAAGCCTTTAAAGACTCCAAAGGAAAAACAACAAGTATTTTGGGGTACTGTTGCTGGTTTAGCTGCTGGTGTTGGTTTATTTGCATTGATTAGATCTTTTGCTGCACCAGGTCCTGAAACTTTAGATAGATCATGGCAAGAAAAATCTGATGAATATTTAAAATCAAAGAATGCCAATCCTTTCAGTGGTTATTCTCAAGTTCAATAAGTGCATGTTTAATATATATATTGACGATGATTTGACAACAATGGTCAGTGTTGAAATTTCTGTTTATTTATTTCTATTCACCTGCTCTAATTGTTAGGTTTCTATTTAAGGGAATAATTAGAAGTGTTTGTTCTATTTTGTTTGTTTTTATATGTATTTTCGATTATTTGGATTATGACTAATATCCGATAATTATACCTCTAACTCTCGATATTAACATACTCCAGAGGTTTCGGGATTTAATCATGAAAAAACATAATTGAATATAATAGAGTAACATAATTCACCCATAATACATTTAATTTACACTATAGACATACAAAATAATAAGTGTACATAACTGTTGTGAACCCTGTACAATCTCAAAATCCCTTGAAGATTTAAAGACTAAGGTTCCTCTATTGGACCAAATTCTCCCTCATAAATTGTAGCACCAGCCTTTCTAACATTCTCTATCATCACACATTCATCCATTTCTAAAATTTTCGTAGCTGTTATTCTATCAAACGGATTTGGTTGTAACATCTTATTCACTAACTTATCTAAGTTGTTAGTATTATTTAAGAGGAATTGAGGGGCATTAGAAGGAATTAAGTTCTTAATATCATCAACATTGGCACCATTGGCAGGTAATGTTAATGTAGGACTATCATTACTCATGGAATTATAGCTTGTTAATGAAGAAAAATTCCTATTCTGAATGAAGTCACTAATATTATCACTACTTAATTTACCTGCATCACTCAAGTCTCCACTACGTAATTTTCTCCATGGTGTACCATTATCAGGTAAAATGATATTAGTTGCTATTTCTAAAATTATTAACCCTACTGAAAAAATATCAGCAAATGGTGTGTAAATCTTATCATTGATTAATTCTGGTGCAATATAATTTCTATCACCTTCTAAATCAAAATCTTTCTCTAAAATTGGTAATTTAGTACTCAATCCAAAATCTCCAATTTTTAAATATCCTTCAAATGTTATGAAAATATTAGCAGGTTTTAAATCTAAATGTAAATAATTCTTCAGATGAATGAATTTAAGACCATTACAAATTTCAATTAAAATTTTCCATATCCTAAATTCATCAATTTTATAATTTTTATTCTCTTGGAGGAAATTAAACAATGTCCCACCTTCACATAATTCTGTCATTATATAATAGTGATTTTTAAATTCCCATGCTTCTATGAAATAAACTAAGTTTTCTTTACCATTTTCACGTTCTTGTAAATCTTCCACTTCATTATCTTTAACACTAGTTAACGTTCTTAATGCTTCAATTTCTCGTTTCATAGCTTTAACTTCTAGTTTACCAATAATTGGCTTCTTGGATCTCTTAATGGCAAATTTTTGATTATCAAATAAACATTCAAATGCTATAGAAAATTCTCCTTTACTAAGATATTTGATATTTTCCAGACCAAATTTGGATTGAAGATGATAATCAGTGATTTTATCGTCCTTTTCAACATTTTCTTCAATTTGTATAATTATATCAGTAGTATTCTTAGTTTTGGCACCAATAGGAGTACTTGGATTCTTATTTTTTGTAGGAGTTACATCAATGACATAATCTAACACCACATCTTCTTCTTGACTTTGATCTTTGGATGTATTCTCGCTGCCTATTTTAAATAACGATATGGTACTATCATTATCTAAACTTTGATTTCTACCATATTCTATGGATATTTCTGAGGTATTGTCTTGGGTATAAAGTGAATGCTTAAATTCTTCATCTTTTAAACTTGAAGGTCGTTTAGCCTTCAAGTTCAATGAATTCGTTATTTTATCAAATAACATTATTGGATGCTTCTTGATTGGTGTTTCTGGTGGTATTTTTGATTGGATTAGATTATTGGAATTTTTCTTCAAAAGTCCAGATGATTTAAATGCAGTTTGAAGTGGTTTAACAAATTGGTATGATAATTCTCTATTCTCTTTATCATCTTTAAAATGTGATATATGACCTCTTGATGTCGACCTTGAAGGGTTGGCCGAATGTGAATATGTTTTACTAGTAGGACTAACATCCTGATATATCTGTATACCTGAATTTCCTGAGCCTTTTCTTTTAGGACTTTCCAATCTTCTTGATTTACTTGGACTATCTAAATTATCAATCATTAAATCTTCAAAATTATAATATTCGAACTTTATTGGGGAACTATCCATTTTTCTTAGTTTGACATTATCAAATTTACTCGGCGATACTAGGTTTGATGAACGTTTTTTGGATAGTATATGAGGCAGTGGACTTTTACTAATTAACTGATGAGGTCTTTTGAAATTCTTAAGTATTGGAGTTGATGTTTTAGAACCTGAACCTGGTGAGTATTTGAATTTAGGTGATCTCCTTATCTTACTTGGAGTTAAATCTTTTTTCTTTATGAAAGGACTTTTTGGACTACTATTATAAGGAGATTCAATATTAATTTCATTCAAATCTAAAGGGTCAATATCCTTATTTTTTAAATCGATTGATAAGTTTAGAAACTTAGATGACCTTTTTATAGAACTCTCCAACTTTGGCCTTACTAAAGGGTCAGGATAATCATGCTTATCATGCTTTATGTTGAATGGAGGTGATTTGTTTATCTTTTTACCTTCATGACCAAACCCATGAATATTAGTATGATGATAATCTTCAGTATCATCTAAAATCAATGAATTGAATGATTTGGAGAAGTTGTCATTGGTAAGCATGTCATTACCTATCTTCTTCAACTTCTTAGGGGTATTAACACCCGCCATTTGCGGGCGATTACTCATGTTATTAACAGTTCAGTAAAGTAACCTGAAGTAAAGGTATAAATTTTGTATGAAGTGTGATTTGACTTTTACAATGCAAATAAACGAAGTCTTGCAGGATACAGCTGAAATTATGAACTTTTGAAAGTACAGCAAATAGTTGGTCACAGTTGTACACCAATGTATAAATCAGAATGTAAACAAATGATAAATGCGAACATTCGCGTCGCATTATTTTGGCGCCCTATATATTTTGGTTGGTTTATTTTATTGGGAGCAACTGTCAACGTGAGACTGTGTTCTGTTTAGATCAGAGTTGAAGGTTGGGATTGGCTGTAGTATGGTTAATAATGTTTAAGGGTATAACGGTAAGATTATTGCTTTGTTTATAATTAATATGTTGACTTATGAGAATAGGTCATTGAGTATTTTGTTTGTTTACATAGTGAGCATTCTGTATGACTCTTTATGTTGAATTCTTTGAGGGCTTTTTGTTGATTAAATTTAATATTGGCTTATTAAGTTAGTAACCTTAATATCATTAGGAGATTGAAAGTATTCTATTATCTAAACTAGTATATGATGATGTTTTGAGCCGCAGTAACCTAGTTTAATAACGCTAATCTTGACCGTGTTTTGATAATCTATACGACACGTTATTTATGAGTTTATTTTCTGATAAGATAATTAAGATTTTTTTAATAAGGTTTTACTTTCTTGACAGATAATGATTTAGATTTTCTTAACTATGTGTACTTTCTTTGTCAGATACTTAACTATACTGTCTTACGATAATGAACTATATCATACTATAAAATCAAGTTAATGATTTTGTAATTATTTTGTAATTGAAATATTAACAATTAACTAAAAATTTAACAAATAGTTTAAATTCATTGATAAAATAATTAACATCTCCTTTATAAAAATCGCAAGTTTTAGAGAAATTTTTAATTTTCACAGTTTGACTCAATTTATCCTTAACCATTCACGAACCAATTGAACTCATTTTTATTCTCAACCACTCACCAATCAAATGAATCATTAAATGAAAATCAACCCACCATAAAATGAATTATTATATAAGAATACGACATTAAACAAGTCTCTTCATAATCAGCAAATAACCAATCGGATATCCGTCAAAACCTGCCAGATTATTTTCGCCATTTACAAGAGGGGCTCATATTAGCAATAATTTTATCCACACTCAGAAAAGCCATCTTTTTCTTAACCAAACCTCGTAAACATTTCATCCTACCAAGCAAGTGTTATGAGTTATTAGAGTTAAAGTTATTCTCTCAAGATTTATTGAAAGTCAAAGTCGATTGAAATTATAGTTAACTAATTAAATAAGGATTATCAGATTAATCTTTATATTCGTATATCCGATATCGCTAACAATAGGGATACAATAACAAAAAATGTCTCAACATAAAATGATTCGATTCGATTAGTAGTTGTACAGTTGTAATTTAACAGATAGGCTAATTACTAAAAGCAATCAAATTATTGGTTAAGCAACTTAATTCCACACCTAACCATAGTCGTAATTTAAATTTTCACGTTTAACCTGTTACATCGTTAACAAACCAATTATAACAATTACTAATGCTTGTAATTTTATTGGCCGATCTCATTACCCAATTAAATTTCGCGACTGATGAAATTGATAAAAATCTATTGCCTTCTGGAATTGGATCGTAAGTCACTCCGTTTCCAGCGAGACGACATTTCTCTAGGTAATAATTTGACAAAAGAAATTTTCATCACAATCTTTATTACCCAGTTTTACAAACAAAATCCTTTTAAGTTCCTGTTTACATATCAACATCATAAATTCATTCCTTGTTGATCCTGTTCACTAATTTTCAATTTTGAATTCCGTGTGTTTTTGCCACTTTCCTAATATCAAAGTTGTGATTTTTGAGTTTGGCCCTTAATCATTTCAAATTATTTGTAAGCTTTAGAACTCAATAAGATGGTTGATGCTGAACCTGGTCAATGTTGTTCAAACTGTGGGACAAATAAAACCCCCTTATGGCGAAGAGCTCCAAATGGTACCCTTATTTGTAATGCTTGTGGTTTATATTTTAGATCCAATAATGCTCATCGTCCAGTGAATTTGAAAAAATCACCAAATTTAATAACTAATGAAGTCAAAATGGGTAGTTGTAGTGGTGATGGTAGATGTAATGGTACTGGTGGAAGTGTTGCCTGTAAAGGATGTCCTGCTTATAATAATAGATTAGCAGCTAAAGCAAAGAATCAAAATGAAGAGCGTAGTGTAAAACAAGAAGACCCAAGTTCTATTCAAGAAACTGAAAATACTTCAAGTGAAACTATAAATTCAGAAAGTCCTGGAAATCATGAAGATTTGGCTATAGCTTGTTTTAATTGTAGTACTACTATAACTCCACTTTGGAGAAGAGACGATACCGGAAATACCATATGTAATGCTTGTGGTTTATATTATAAATTACATGGTAAACATAGACCTATTAAGATGAAAAAGCTGACTATAAAAAGAAGAAAAAGAAATGCTGATGAAAAGAAACAAAAGACTCCATCTGTTTTAGGATCTACAAGTCCTGAAGAAGTTAATACAAATGGACCTGATATAAAGCAACCTATAAGAAGTGTTTCGCCAATGCATGGAGCTATGCTTTATGGTTTAAGTCAACAATACTTCCCTCCTTATAATGGTATTGGTCGTATACCAAATGGACCAGGACCTTTACCAGGACCACCACCTTCAAGTTATTTCAGTTTACCTGCTCCTAATCCAAAACCGAATGATTCTCATATACCCACCACACATTCACCATTAAGTCATTCACCATTACGTTCAGTAAATAAATCACCTAATGCATTAGCAGCTCCACAGTTACGTAATTTAGCACCTTTAAGCAAATCTCCATTAAATTCAGATCCTAATAATATTAGATTACCAAGTATAAGATCCCCAGGAATTCCTCCACCTTTAGCTCCAACACCATTAATGGCTTCACATTTGGCACCACCTCATTTAACACCATCACCAAGGATTATAACACCTAACCAAGCCATTAACACTGCTCATTCACCCAGAATAATTTCACAAAGTAGTACCCCGATTAATACACCCAATGTCAATGAGCAACCACAAACTAGAGACTTTAAACCAATTCAGGCTGTTGATTTTACAGGTTATAAATCGAACAAGATTTCAATTGGTGGACTATTGAATGAAAAGTAGAACTTTAAAAATTATGGACTTAAAATAGAATTTAACTTAAATAGATATGTATAGTATAATTGTAAATATAGCAATAACTTTGGTCGCCGCATCGTGAGAAATCTCAGTTCGATGGCAGTGTTTTTTTCAGTAATATGAACGTCTTTTACTTCATACTATTAATATTTACATTTCAACCATTACTTGCTACCAAACCATCTATAAATGATTTAAAAATTATACGACTTTTGAAAAATGTACCAGTTGATACACATGATTTTCAATTCCTTGAACCATCTCAATATTTCAAGAAGAATGTTGACAAATATGGTTACATAATTAACATAGAACATTTATCTGATTTACTGAAAGAAGTTCCTGAATATTTAGATGTAAGTACTGATGGGTTCTTTGGGTATTATTATCAACTTAAGGAGAAATTTTCATCACAATGGGAGTTAATTAAAACCATTGCTAAAAGAGAAGATACTGTGAATATTTATTCTATTAAAAATGATAATTTAGGTTTAGAATATTTAATGATTGTTCCCACAACTGCTGAAGTTGATACTGCTGCAATAATGGGTTGGGTTAATAAATATCAAATCAGTAGGTTTAATGAAGATTGTTGGAGTGATAGAATTAGATATGGTGTTTCAATTAAATTTGTTAAATTAGGTTTAGATCCTTGGAATTGTTAAAGGAAATATCAATTTGGTATAGTTTTTAAATTGATTAGTATAAAGCTCTACTTTTATTATATAAATTCATTCCTAATCTATGCAACTCTGTTAATACTATGTGCGGCTCAGATTAGAGATAGTCTCGTGCGATGACAAAAGATTGTATCCAAAACTATCTACTTCAAAACATTCAATAAACATGGCCGATTCCTCAATTGAAAGGAAAGTTAAAGATATAGCAGCAGGGTTTGTTGGAGGAGCTACTCAGGTGTTAATTGGTCAACCTTTTGATTTGGTTAAAATCAGACTTCAAACTGCTTCTGGTTCTCAAACTTCAGGTAATATTATCAAGAGTGTATTACAAAATGAAGGGTTATTAGCATTTTATAAAGGAACTTTACCTCCATTATTTGGGGTAGGAGTTTGTGTATCATTACAATTTTATGGATTTCATGAAACTAAACGATATTTCGAATCAGTTAATCTGAAAGCTGGCATTCAAGGTATTAACTTATGGCCGCAAACTTATATAAGTGGGGCTGTTGCAGGTATAGTAAATACTCCTGTAGCTAGTGTTGTTGAACAATTAAGAATTTTATCCCAATCTTCCACAACTAGACTTCGTTTAAGTGATGTTGTAAAAGATATATACTCTAATTATGGATTGAAAGGTTTATTTAGAGGTACTGGTATTACTTTAATAAGAGAAATTCAAAGTTATGGAGTTTGGTTTTTAAGTTATGAAACTGCCGTTCAGGAAATTATTAAAATTCATGGTTATAAATCTAGAAATGACTTAAATACCTGGGAACTATTAGGTAGTGGTGCTTTAGCAGGAAATTTACTTTGGTTAAGTGCTTATCCTTTAGATGTAGTAAAATCCAATATTCAAAGTGATAGTTTCCATTCACTGAAATTCAATGGTAGTGTTTCCAAAGCTGTTAGATATATTTATGGAAATTATGGTATTAGAGGTTTTTGGAAAGGTTTAGGTCCATGTTTAATCAGAGCAACCCCATGTTCAGCAGGGACATTTGCCAGTGTAGAATTAGCAATGAGAGTTTTGGGTTAAATATTTGTTATATAGGATAAAATTTATTTCATTAATTCGAATTCTTATACTATATTCTAGTCCTTTTAATGGATATATTTAACCCTTTCCTATTTATATGAATAAGAAAAATCGTGCACTACTCATAAACCATGTCACTAAATAATTACCTCAAAAGTTTTTAGCCAATGATAAAGAGGATTTTTCGCATTAGTGAACCAAAATCTCATTAAAAGTTTTTTCATAATACACGTACCATGCTTAACAGTAGTGTTATTGGAAGCAGCATGCTTAAGAGTAATGTCATCATTGGCAATATGCTTAAGAGTAATATAGCTCATAAACCCATAGGTATTAATATGTTCAATATGAGACAATTCTCCAATACATCAAACTTGAATAAACCAGCAGCTACCGAATATTTTGCTACTGGTGGATCGTCACAAGCAGCTTACCCACAAGACTTTAGATTACCACAACCAAAGACATGGGAAGAAAGTGGTGAAAGTGCCCTTAGTAAAGCTACCAAATTTTTCTTCATGAATGAAATTGCCAGAGGAATGTATATTTGTATGGAAATGTATTTTAGACCTCCATATACCATCTACTACCCATACGAAAAAGGACCAATTTCACCAAGATTCAGAGGTGAACATGCCTTAAGAAGATATCCAAGTGGAGAAGAAAGATGTATTGCCTGTAAATTATGTGAAGCTATCTGTCCAGCACAAGCCATTACCATTGAAGCAGAAGAAAGATTAGATGGTAGTAGAAGAACTTTCAAATATGATATTGATATGACTAAATGTATTTATTGTGGTTACTGTCAAGATAGTTGTCCAGTTGATGCCATTGTTGAAACTCCAAACGTTGAATATAGTACTGAATCTAGAGAAGAATTATTATATAATAAAGAGAAGTTATTAGAAAATGGTGACAAATGGGAACAAGAAGTACAATATTGTATTGATGCTGATGCTCCTTACAGATAGATTATGGCATGGTCCCTTTTCATATTTATAACACTTTGTGTATGCATTTAATATAAACGATGATCAAAAACGGTAATGATTAGCGATCGATGACTTAGCGGCGTACTCTAAGAACCCTTAAACTGTTTACATAACATCCTTTGTTTTATTTAACGGTGCATTGTCATATTAATTTATACCACTATTTTCTTTTTAAGTTGGAAAGTAGTGTACGAAAATCGGAACCTAAATATAGCCCGTGTTTTAATTATAAACTAACTTTGTTTCACACGAAAATACGACGATGAAACTCGTCTCATACATAATAATTCTCAGTGCATACTCAATTACTCCGGTACTTGGTTACCAAAAAGTCACGGTGGCTTAAGTTGGCATGTTGTGATCTTGAAACGGAAGGCAAATACCGTTGTAAATTTTATTTGTAACAAATTATTTTTAGAATAAGGATCATATCGAATTGATATTGACGTGGAAAGCCACACATGATCTAGACTTACCCCCTTTATAGTATAGATGGGTTATAAGTTTTGAAACCGGGAATTACGGATTTTATAATAGAATTGTGTTAAATAGATCTATATTTAAACCCTGTAATCTAATTGAAAGTGGCTAATTACTACGCCAAATGACCTTAGTGTCGACAAAAGTTGCCAATAAACCCGTTAAGGTACGAACTTAAGGTACCCGCACTCTCGAAAAAATTTTCATTATTATTGGGATTAGTAACAATACTAACTCAAATAAGGGGCAAGAATTATACATAAAACAGTTATAACGCTAACAGGGTTTAGCATTGACAAGGGGTTATAACAGGGAAACGTTTAAATAAATAATAATAAACTGTTTGACTTCTGAATACTTAAATTTTGGCCCCTAAAAAAGGACAAGGATAATCTGAAACGAATGACCGAATCACCCAAAGAGATACCAACTTTTGATCCAATGACGGATTTAGTAGCACCAAAATCAAATTCTCCTTCATCAGATGTTTATAGGATGAATTATAGTCCTAAACATTCAAGGAAATCCAGTAGTTTGAGTATGAATCGTAATATTAATATGAAGAGTTTATCACTAAATTTGGATAATTCAACCACAAGTCAGAAAGAAGAAGGTAGGAAGACATCATTATCAATTTCAATACCCGATGAAATCAAAAGTCCTAGTTATAATGGTACAAATGGAACGATATTAGAAACCAAACGACTTCTGCCTATGAAACTCCAAACTTCAAATTCCACACCTACTAAAACTTCCAGTTTTAATATTAAACCAAGTTTCAAACCCGATTATTTAAAGTCAAGTAAAGCTGATACTTTTAAGTTTCCTAATGATGATGTTTTCAATGATTCCCCAGATAATTCATTTTTGAATAGTTTTCGTAATTTAAGAATACCCGAAGAATTACAAGAATTAAGTCAATTAAATGCATACCCTAATGGACCAGCCAATGTATTGAATAATTGTATATATTTATATTCAGAACCAACCATTGAACAAATTAATGAATATGATTTGGTAATAAATGTAGCCAAAGAATGTAAAGACTTATCATCAGAATTTAATCCTTCTAATATACCAGGAAAACAATATATTTATATACCGTGGAATCATACGAGTTCAATACTGAAAGAATTACCTAGATTAACCGAAATAATATCTAAATTTGACGATTCCGATAAACCTAATAAGAGTAGAAAAATATTAATTCATTGCCATTGTGGAGTATCAAGAAGTGCTTGTGTAGTGGTGGCATATTATATGAAGAAATTCAAAATTAATGTTAATGAAGCTTATGATTTATTAAAAATTGGTAATAAAGACATAACTAATGAAGTTTTAAAAAATTATAATATTGAAAGTTGTAGTAGGGTTTGTCCTAATATGAGTTTAATATTTGAATTGATGGATTTTAATGAAGCAATGACTAATACTAAAACCCAGAATGATTCCCTTGTGGAGTTCTAACTAAGGTTCTGATATATGAAATGTATAGTATAATGTATAATAGGAACAATCGAAAATTTATAAGTGTTTGTTTGTGAACATCGCGAAACCTCAAAAACTTTTCCTCATGTCATATCCCTATAGAAAGAAGTATAAGGATTACTCTAATGATTATGGGAATTCATCAGGGTCCAATCAACTGAATTACTATAAACCAAAGTTCAAAAGAAATTATTATGATAGGTATGATCCTAATAAGAGATATAATAATAATTATCCGCCATATAGTTCTTACAATACCAGCCATTCGAAACCTGGTCCAAGTCAATCAAATAGTTATGAGGATACTAGTGGTCTGAATGGTTATGGAGATGACAGAAGGAATGATCGTAGGAATGTATATGATGATAAATACGGTAATGATCGTAGGGTCAAGCCAGCGTTTGATTTGAATATTAAACTGAGACTGACCAGCCCTGATAAATATCAGAGAGAATATAAAGCAGAAGTAAGAGATAGATATGTACCGAAGATTTCAGACAGTGAAGAAGATGATAAGAAGGATGATGGAAAGGAGGTGGAGAAAAAGACTGATGATACTGCAATGGAAGATATAAATGAAGAGCCTGAGGAGAATATACAGGATGATGACAAGATGGAGATTGATGAACATAGTCAGATTGATAAGCTGGATAAAAAGGAGAATTTGGATGAGGAAGTAGAGAATAAACTTGTTGAAAAGAAAGAGAATTTGGATGAAAAACTGGAAACCACAGAAAAGTCCCCAGAAAAACAAGAAGAAAAGTCCCAAGAAAAAGAAGAAAAACAAGAAGAACCGGCAAAACAACAACAAAAACAAGAGTTTGAAAAAGGAATTAAACAAGCACAAGGAAATAATGACCTACCTAAGAAGGATCATAAACAAACAAGTGAATCAGAAGAACCTAAAGTTAAAGAAGAACACCTACAACAAGATTCTAAACAAAAAAACACCTCAGAACAAGAGAATACAAAAGATACCGATAAAGAAATCGCCATTGAAGAACGAAAAACCAAAAAACTTCATAGAAATATCCCAAATATTCCACAATCCCCTGTATATGACTCAGAAGAAGAAATTGACTCAGAAGCTGAAACAGTAGTGTCAGATTCTTTACCTACTACAAATATAGCTACCAAGCTACTCAAAGATCTCAATCCTGATAAAGTCAAAAAGCCATATGTCATGAAACGTGATGCCAGCGGAAGTAGTCTTTTACAAAGAGCATGTAAGAAAGGAAACCTACAAGAAGTCAAAGATTTGATCGAAAGAGGGGCTGATCCAAATGAATCTGATTTTTGTGGATTTACTTGTCTACATGAAGCAGCCTTAAATGGTAATGTTGAAATTGTCAAGTACTTAATTAAACAAGGTGCTGATGTTAACAAACAAGCATTACCAGATGGGGATTTAGAAACCCCATTAATTGATGCAGCTGATAATAAACATCTAGAAATCGTACAAATATTATTAGATAATGGCGCAGACCCTAGAATTTTCAATAATGATGGATTCACTGCATTGACTAAGATTCATAATTTACATGGTGATGAAGAAGGATATGATGAAATCATTCAATTGTTAGAAAATGCCAACAATCAATTCTTAGAGAATGAAGCAAGTACAAAAGATGTTAAAAACTTTACCAAATCACCATCACCGAGTACAATTATTGAAGATCCAAATGATAATTATTTCAGTGATTTATTAAAGAAAAAGAATCAAAGTTCACTTATCTATAAGTATGCGGCAGAAGGTATAAAAGATTTAACAGCACAATATATAGTTGAAGGTGGAAGACTAGATTATAAACCTGATATTTTAATATTAGCATCACGTAATGGCCATTTAGAATTAGTAGATATCATTTTAGGATTAGTTGAAAATTATGATATAAACTCATTGAATAACGTTGGTTTGACTGCTTTATTAGCATCTGTAGGTAGGGGACATTTAGCAGTGGTTGAATTCTTATTAGAAAGGGGTGGGAACCCATTCTTAAGACGTAAACAGGATGGTCTTAATTCTTTAGAAATTAGTCAAAGGTCAGCCAATTTTGATGCCAGAGAAATTGAAGTATTGGAGACATATATGAAGAAGAATCCTAATTATTCTATTTTAAGTGCTAGGGTAGAACCTGAACCGGAAAATAGTTTAAAGAGGAAACCATCGGGTGATTTTGATGATAAGAAGTTGAAGAAAACCAAGACCAATGAAGAGAAGAAAAGAAGACCTAGTGAACATGAAATTAAAAAGAACAAGTCAGATGTTGATTTGAGGAAAGTAAAGTCCAGGGATAAAGAAAAGGAAAGGGAAAAAGAGAGAGAAGTTGAAAGAGAAAGAGAAAGAGAAAGAGAAAGAGAAAGAGAAAGAGAAAGAGAAAGAGAAAGAGAAAGAGAAAGAGAAAGAGAAAAGGAAAGAGAGAAAGAAAGAGAAAAGGAAAGAGAGAAAGAAAGAGAAAAGGAAAGGGAAAGAGAAAAAGAAGAATCAGGAATCAAACCAACCACATCAACATTATTCAAAAAAGAAAAAACTCCAGATGTGGAAGTTTCTTCGGCTAATACAAGTAAAGCTGCTTCACCATCACCTCCACCTTTACCAACATCACATTTACATAAAGTTATTTCCCAGGAAGAAGTTGAACTTACTAAAGAACAAGAAGAACAAAGAGCTAAGACAGCAAGAGATTTAAAACTTTATCAAGAGAAATTAGAAGCTAAGAAGAGAGCTAAGCGTGATTTATTCTTGAAATCAGAAAAAGAGAAAGAAAGAAGACGTAAAGAAGAAGAGTTGAAAAAGATTGAAGAGGCTGAGAAAATGAGGGAGTTGGCTATAAAGAAGGAACAAAATAAGATTCAAGAGATTGAAAATGAGGCTAAGAAAATTGAATGTGTAAGAAGTAATTTAGTTAAGAAATTGACTAGAGATAATTATCCAGTAGGGTTGAAGAATTTTAAATTTGGAGTCAAATCTAGTGATGAAGAGATTTTGAAATATTCACCAATTTATATTTTAAACATTGATAAGGTCAAATATGTAATAGATTTACAGGTATTATTGATTACAGGATTGAAGCCTAAAGATGTTTCAGGGATTTCTCAAGATACATTGGAAGTATCAATGGAAGACAAGAGTAAATTATGGAATTTATTTATACCATTAATTGGATATGAAAATGCTATAAGTAAGAGTGTTATTAATGAGGGTTATGAAAAGTTCAAATATTTATCAATTAGATTGATTAAATGTGAAGAAGTTGAAAAGTATGTCAAGGAGAATTATGTAAAGATATATGAATTAATTTTTGTTAAAGGTAATGTTATAAATGTTGATTTTAAAAGCTTGAATAGTTTTGAAAGTAACAGTCAAGTTGGTAACGGAATTACCGAGGAAGATAATACTTTTATACCACCAAGTTTGAATAGTAAGCCAAATTTGGTGAAATTGATTAAACAAGCCAAAACACCATTGTGGTAGGTTTAGGAAAAGTTGAGGTAGATTTGAATTAGTGAAGAGATTTAGTATTTATTTATGAATTGTATTATATTGTATAGTAATGAACGATAGATATGAGTGTAGTGAGCGATAACTATGAGTACTGTGAACGATAACTATGAGTGAGAAAGAAGATGAGATTGAGAATTACATTAAATATCACACATTAAGAAGAGAGCGAAATTTTCAAATGTCATCTTATACAAAGTATGTAAATTATATAAATAAAGTTTTGATCCTTTCAGTTAATGATATATAGAATAATATGAAAATTATCAAAAGAAGTTCTTTATAAGAAAAAGACTAACAAATAGAATATCAAGATCATCTCTATATGAAGTAGAAGAAGATAAAGATGAATACGTACCGGACATTGAATTAGAAATCGTAGAAGTTGAAGAAAAAGATGAAGGATCAGATAAAGAGGCAGAAGAGTTTGATTTCCCATTATTTTCTTTTGCACCAGAGCCTATAAAAGAAAGTATTAAGGATGATAGTAAAGAGGAGATTAAAGATGAGACAAAAGAGGTAAACGAAGAGATAAACGACAATGAAGAAGAAAGAGGAAGAAGTAAAAAAATAATGAAAGTATCATTAAGAGAAGAATCAGAAGAAAGGATTATAAATGAAAGAGATCCAAGTTATTATTTTGCCCAATTTAATAATCAACAAAGACAACAATTTATAGAAATGGCTATAAGTGGAGATCAAGTAATAATACAAGCACAACTCCGAGATGTGGATAGTCATCCTTGGAAAGTTCTAGATTTGAAAAAGTATAATGACCAAATCCAAAATGAAATAGACAACACAAAGAAAAGAAGAAAGCAAAGACCAGGTAAGAATAAACGTCTTGGTAAGATACAAGCAAAGGAAAGGAAAAAGGAACGCAGTGAACAAATTAAAAAGGTAGAGAAGGAGAAGGATAGAATACTAAAGAAGAAAATGTTTCATAAGAGAGGAGGTAAGAAACATAAGAAGAATACAGTTAGTAAGCCGGTTGGTGGTGTAAGTAAGCCAGTTTATAGAACAGAATAATGTATATTAGAGATGATATTTTAGGTTGTATCTTTCTTTGTATTTTACTTTGTATTTACTTTGAATTTTGGTTTGTCAGTACTTTACTTTAAAAAGTAGTTACTTTATAAGTATTCTTTTATGTGACTAAACATTCACTGACAAAGTGATAAGTATTCATTAAAAAATCTTTCTATCATATAACATACACCTCAATCTCATAGTTTCAAACGCGAACATAATGAAAGACCAACTAGAAGATTTTGAAAGCTTCTTAGACCCTAACTTTAATAAGTTTAAATTCACCAATGATCTCTTATTAGGTACAAATGATCACGACTGTGATACTCTTGATATAGAGACATCAATTAAAAAGTTAACATTTGATTTAGATGAAGTAGAAACCAGAATGACTAAGTTATCATCAGATAATCATGAAGAATTAATAGGGAACTTTCAAAACATTGAAGCCATGAATAGAGTAATGAAAAGTAAAATAAGTCCAAGTATTGACCGTGTAAACAATTCATTCAATAAAATCAATGAAGAGATCATTAAACCTTTTGAACAAAGTCAAAATATTAATCAAGCTATAAGGAAAGTTCATATTACTTTAGATCTTCTAAGAAGTTCGAATTTTTTATTCTTAATAGTTCTGCAAATAGATGAATTAGAGAATGAAGATGATGATAAACGTAAAAGTAATGATATAATCAAATTATGTAGGATGTATAATCAAGTGAATGTGTTATTGGATAGAGACACTGATGATCATGAAACGTCATTAACTTCCATTAAAATTATCAGAGAGTATCAACCGATTCATAAAATGAAATATAATCAATTAGTTGAAACCATAACTGCTACATTAAATAATGAATTTAATCATAATTCGAAATTTCAAGTATCTAACTTAACATTAAAGAATCATTTAATTGCATATTATATTTTAAAACCAAAAGATCTTTTAGGGATAATTGAAAGAGCTAGTATTTCAAATCAAATCCATGTAACTTTGAATCAATTGACAAGATCCTTACAAAGTCCAAGAAACTTTAATCAAATTTTAAATGAAATTAATCAAGAATCCCTAGAGTATTTAAAGAAATTGACAAAGATTTTACATCAATGTGAAGTTTATAAAGAAGAAGGTGTAATATCAATTTATGATCTTTTAAATAAGAATTTAGAGAATTATTATTGGGACCAATTATTAGTGGGATTTGAGAAGAATTTAACTGCCACTATGGCAAGAGGTGGACCAATTGCAAAGAATTTAAGGACATATTATCAAGGGATTAAGAATTCTGTTAATGAGATATTTGAGGGCCAAATATTAGAAAGGTTTTTAAATGTTATAGATATTATACAGAAACGTAATTAGGTTAGTATAGAGTTCACAGCACGTGACTAACTTACAATAAACATATGATATATATACACATCGTCATTTTATACACAGAAACATGCTTATAATATAAATATCATAAAAACCATCTATAGTCAATAGAATTCTACAACTATTTATATATTAAACAACTTCCTACCCTATTGATTAACCCTGGTTTTTAAGGTAGTTAAGAAATCCCTATATCCTGGCTCCTTATTAGTCTTATCTTCAACTAAACAACTTAAAGCCCATAATCTTAAAGCCATTAAATCACCATGAGTTGAAATTTCCATTGGTTCATTTGATGAACTTCCAATTACTACATACAATTTCTTCCAAGTAATTTGATCCTTTTGTTCTCTTAATTTTCCAATGATTTGTCTTACTCTATAATTGAATTCACTTTCTTCAAAACTGTATTCAGGTAATTGAGTTTTTCCAGGTTGAATGCTATACAAGTTTTCAGTACCAAATAAATCATGAACCAAACCTGGTACAACATCTCCACTAACCCAAAGGAATAATTCTTGGGAATTATCAATAAGATATAAACCATAGTTTTCCCATGTAATCTTTGATGAGTTAACAGGTTCTGGTAATAAAATATTAGTAGTGGTTTTAGTTTCTTCTTCACCGGTTTCTTCATTAACTTCAACAATGGTTTCTGGTAATCCACAACCATCTGGCATATTATGTAATGAATAAACTGTTGGATAAATGTACTTAATTAAATGAGGAATTGGTAAAGTAGTTAAATTGTTTAATGCAATTGATCTATGATCAGAAGGAACTTTTTCATTTCTTAACCCAATATGTTTAGTTAAAGAAAATAATAAAAGTGGTAACATTCTTAAATTAGTGGATAATTGTAATGGTGATGATCCAGCAATATTACCAGCAACTAATTCTTTTTTATAAGTATTTACTAAATCAACAACATTCTTTATTAATAATTCACGAGCATCATGTAATGAACTATTCAATGCTTTTTCAACAGCTTTGTGAGTAAAGTAATTGACCAAAGCTAATTGATCAGCACTGGCATAAATATCATCTAATTTAGCAGATGTTGGTAATGCTAAATTCAATACTCTGATACGTCTTTCACCATAACATGTAGAATGTAATATAGCAGCTTGGAAGTAAACTACAGGTTTGGTTAAAGTTTCTTCAATTGAAATCTCAATAGTATAACTTTGATCTCTTGGGAAGGTTGGGAATGAACATAAATCTGATGATCTATTGAAGAAGTTACCGTAAAAGTTAGAACCTCTAACACCAGCTGAACCTCTAACTCTTAAAACGGCTTCTAAAGCAATTTCCATTGATAAGTGTTCACTAACTTCTTTAGAGAATTTAGTAACATCTTCTTCGGTTTGTGCTGACCATGCAGGATAGAAATGAGTTTGACCGGCAGTGTATCTTGGTAAATTAGCTAAAGTTGCAATATCTTGATACTTAGCACTAGTTAAAAATAAATCAACAGTAACTTGACCAGAATTACAATCAACTGCAAATGCTTTATAGAATTTATCAGCAGCACCTAATAATACTGACAGTTCTTTGGCTGTACCCAAAACTTTATCATCTTCTCTAACTAATAACTTACCTTCACCAATATTAGGTATAGTAGAACCAAATGCAATTAATTTACCACCAATTGGGGTGATCATTTTATGACCAGCTTTTAAAGCAGGTCCTAAAGCATATTGATGATTGGCAGTGTTTTCAAAATAACTTGGGAAATCAACCAATAATTTTTCAATCAGTTTACGGTTTTCAAATAAATTTACTAATAATCCATCTGGTGATGGTAAGAAAGGTTCATCTATATCAGAAACAATTAACATTTCAGTACTGAAAGAATTTTCATCATTATTATCATCAGCGATAGCACCTTCTTTGAATCTAAAATAATGTAAGTTTGAATCAACACCAATAAATGCAACCCTTGCAGTTTGATTTTTATTTGGAATTCTATCTAAACTTTCTAAAATGGTTCTAGTGACGGTACTGGTCAATCCACTGTTGATAGCATCTGAGGAAACGTCAATAATAAAACAATAAACAATTGGTGGTGGAGCTCTAGCTAAATACTCTTTTGGAGCAACAAATTCACTTACAGAGTAATTTAATTCTGGCCTATCAAATTTATTCTTAACGATATTTGATAATTCATCATATTCAAATGCCATTGGAATGTCATTTAATAAATTACATAAATTACATCTCCAACGTTTACCTTGTTCAGTCAAAGTAATAAAAGGGTTGATATAAGCTCTACAACGACGACATCTACTTATAGTAGTATCACTACTGACCGGTATATTTTCACTCAGTTCTTGTAATGCAGTATATGGTCTGACAATAACTGCTAATGGTAATTTGGATTTCTTCAAAAGGGAATTGTTGGTAGGTACAACATTCAAAGTACTTCTGAAATATTCAGGAGAAGCATTAGCTTGATCATTATTAGGAACAACAGTGGCTTCTGAAGGTATAACAATTGGTGGAGGTGGTAATTGTAAATCACTAATTGAAGGTGGTAATTCTCTTAATAAGTCGGTTGGGTATAATTGATTTAATGGTAAGCTTTGTGCTTGAGATTGACCATAATAATTATAACCAGAATTGGCATTAGCTGGTGGGGTAGCTTGATTAATTGGTGGCATACCACCTACACCCATAGCATTGAGACCTGCTAAAGAACCACCTCCCATTGAAGCTCCAGTTTGTTGAGGTTGTTGTTGTGGTTGCTGTTGATAATTGTAACCATATTGATTAGCATTAACGTCTAAATTTTGAAATTGGTTATTCAATTGCTCAACTGGGGCTTGTGGTTGTTGGTAAGGGTTCACGCCAGGTTGTTCTTGATATGGTGATTGGCCTTGAGGTTGTTGGAATTGTTGAAATTGTTGGCCAGGTTGAGTTGGTTGTTGGAATTGGTTAGAAGGTGCCACAGGTGCTGAAGCGTACTGAGGTTGAGGATATGCTCTTCTTTTAGACATTTTAACCTGGTGTTGAAAACAATCTGATTTGGATTTTGTCGATTTGTTGTTGGAGTTCGCACCTTGACATCTACGTGTAAGATTTGGCTTTGGTCTGAGATTTACTGCGAAACACGAGTTACAAAAGATTGGTGTGGGTAAATATTATACTGTGTTATCTATTAGTTAACTATTTTTTATCGTTAATTGCATAGTTAAAGATCTTTGGTAGTTTACTAGTAGGTTATTATCAAATCATTATAAAGGCTCATTTAAAAGGTAGTTTAAATGATTTTACTTATTTGTTAGGCGAAGAAATTAAAACATCAACAATACCTCAATTTTGCAGCTAAATAATGAAAAGTTATTGTACGATAATTGAATAGAATTTTCTATGAATGTATGGGAGTATCAATTGGCTATTGTTCATAATAATCCATTATGAGAGTAAATGAGTCATAAAAATAATTGATCTAAAGAAACCTTTATTGGGAAACAACCTAAAATGTACTTCCTTGTGTGAACATATGAATTACAATCTTGTTTCTTCTATATTTACCTTCAAGTGTTTTCTTTCGTAAAATTTACGAAAACTTCTTTATCATTACTGTAAGTTTTTCAAAGTAACTACTCGTTAAGTTATCTGGCTCGTGTAATTTCCGTATAGCTACCTCAATGCTGAAAACATAAAGTATACTAATAGACGATAAAGTTTCAAAAGTAATTTAGTACATAGAATACATACCATGTTGAAATAATATTAGGAACATTCTGTTTTGATTAAATTACATTTAGAATTCATCAACGTATACTAAAGTCTTCATAAATTCAAAAGAATTGTTCAATTAGTTCAATTCAAATAGTTTCATAATTCTCTAGTTCTTGTTGATATATGGTAGTATACTAATAAGTAAACAAATCCAGTAGGTCTCTAGAATTGAACTCATAAATTTACAATCAAATAATATCAACAAAACTTTAAGACGTCACAATAAAGCGCATCGTAACACAATAGGTGCTTATCACAAAGGGTCAAGATATGTACGATTCTTAAATCTAAGTAAGCCTGTTTGGTTTTAGTAGATTGGGGAATATACTACGGCGACTGGAGCAGGCGGTGCGGTGTAACTCGCGTAACATTTAACCCATTTAGTAGGAGTAGGCATTGCTAACATATTTCATCCCTTTACAACCCTTTGAAGCCTTGCGAGTTTTTTAATACTAAGTTAAAACCCCTTCAAACTACGGTATTTTAACCTTTCTAATTAGAATTCTATCAAAGATCTTTTTCAAATGCAATTGGATGTCATTCCACCAATCGGCTCTAAAGTCTTGTGAGGAGTTCCCCAGAATATAAATACACATCAAGTCGTCAATGGCGGAGTTAAAATATCGTAAACATAACTTAAATACACAACAATCGCATGTCAACAGCGTTTAATGCATTAGGCTTTAAGTTTAGAGCCAGATTAGATGCAGTCAAACTCAAAGAACGGTTCGCACCTCTATCAGCTGGATATTGTCGTGAGACATTTTTTACACTAGGTCAGTCTGATTTCTTCAGTTCTTAAAACATTACGGGTAGAATCTTAGGATAATTACTATAAAATTATGTATTTATCGATTGAGCTGTCTTGAATGTTATTATGGTAAAATCTGTTTAGTAACAAAGAAGAAACTCCTGTTATCAAACCATTTACAAGAGACGAGAAACTTATTCTTTGCAACCCTTCTGTAACCTTGAGTCTTAGAAAAGCTTAGCCACTAGTTCAAAACAAAGTGAGACTTAGAGAAAGAGTGAGGCTGCAAATTCTGTACTACTTCGAGTAAAACAAAATTCTACCTATCACTCTGTCAATTGCTTCTATAATTGTTAACATAGAAATGATCTCTGGTTAAGAATTATGAGGAGTTAAGTTATAAGTTGGTTTTCTTCAACCACCGTAAATTTTGAGTTTGGCAATCAATTCATTTCTCCAGCCAGTCCGTATTGTCTTTATTTGCTAAAGCCACTAAATTTATTTTCTACCACGAATTTTTGCTGAGCGAGACTACAACAGTGAGTTTTATTCTATAAATAACATATGCTTTATAGTTATACAACAAACTCTTTATTCGAACAATTGTACCTATTCTAAAGTTTAAAAATGATAATTTAAATTAGTCATGCCCGTTTTTTCATTTCATACAATAAATTATTTACTAGTGAAAAGTCAATTTTTGGTTGTATGAAAACGACATCCCGTTCGAACAGGTTCAATTTATGTGAGTATCTGTTCCTGGGCCTGCTTTAGGCAACTTTATTACCCAATACGCCTAAACGCGTTTCAACTACTAAAAATAAATTGTTCTTTACGGGGTTATTTTTGGTCCAAGACAATTAGACGATTTACGAATGTTGTTGGTTGTTGCTGGATCATTGGTTATTCATAAGGCAAATACATAAAACATAAAGATTAATAGCTTATATGAAAGTAGTTCTTCTAATAAATTAAACCGCCTCTCAGCAAAGATTTTCATCAAGTAGTGTAAACTATAAAAAAAACCCATTTTAAACTTTATCATTTATGCGTATTAAGTCTAAAAACTACCGCAACTGAAAAAACATTATTACCGCATTCGTTAAGGGTTTGGATACTATGATATGAAATTACTATTCGCAGTTATAAGAGAGTAAAGATTTGCTGATTCTTAAATTATCTTGTTTATAATTATCAAGTGTTTAAATTTATAAAAAGAATTTAACACTTTCAATACTCTATATAATATGAAGGAAGAAGCACTCCATAAAAGAAGCATTTCTTCATTACATGACTTGGAAAAATCTATTGATTCGGATTTAGAGGCAGAACCGGATTTCCAACAAAAAGAGGATAAAAAGCATAGATATGATATTATATTAATAATTATAGCGATACTATTAACTGGGACAATAATTAATTTCATAATAATGGCTGGGTCACATAATAATCATATATTCGGAAATCAAGATTCAGAAATTAATCAATTATTAAATGTTGATAATATTAATCTTAAAGATGTAGAACTGAATGAATGGTGGAAAATTCATCATCCTACAGAGGTTCCAAAACCAAGTGCAGGCACACCAGAACCAGAAGAATTTGATCTTTTTGATGAAGAAAAACTGTATGCTGATGATAAGAATACCCAAAGAGATATAACTGAAATCTTATCCATCAATCCTATAGTGATTTTAACCAATGAAAATAATGTAGTTCAAGAACAGAAAGTTAGAGAGATATTTACTAATTTGAAAGTTACTCCTGAAGTTAAATTCGTTCAATTAAATAAGCATCCAAACTATACAAAAATTTTAAAATATTTGAAGGATTATAATATTAGGTCTTATCAGTATGATAACGACGATCATTATTCTCAAATAAATTTCCATTTAGACAATTTAGATATCCCAAGATTATTCATTGGTGGATTACCAATTGCTAACTATAACGACATAATTAAAAAATACAGAAATAATGAATTAAGCGGGTTTTTACGTAATTACGGTCAAGGTCTGATTAAACTTGATGTTTAATATATATATACCATGAATCTACTATTTAATTGATTAATCTTAGTGTTGGGGCCCCTATATTTGATTGACCCCATGGGATCAAATTGGGCTCATAAGTATTTATCTCTCAAACGCAATTATCAACAATCATAATTTCTGAGGGCCCTAGAGCCCTTTACCGATTAAGCTATTGTTCTAAGATGCCATTTTGCAATTTCAGTGCCATGCGCACAATCTGATTGTTCTGGCCCTGGCACTTAAAAAAAACATCACCTGCGTCCAGACGCACACAACCTTTGGAGAGATTTCCCAGGTTTAGTTACCGCAATTTCTCTTGACTGTACAGTACAACATACCCCTTAAAGGTTGATTGGTTAATTTGGTGTTTGTTTATAATTTGTTGGTTTTAATAAGCCATGGACACATTATAGGTTTGTTTGTTGATATTGGCTTAAATGAATTCTGAAGTTCGTAGATTTACTTCATTTAATATAGATAAAAATCTCTGAGGTTGACTTGTTGCAAAAATTACAAAAATTGTGCAGGAAGTCAGTATCAGTGACCTGTCTAACGTTTAATGTCTAACACTTTGTAATCTCTCTTAGTAAGAACAATTTATATAACCAAATTCGGTATAAGTTACATCTAGATTTCTGATATTCAAGAGTTTTTAAGTATGATTTAGGAACTTACGAAACTATAATTATGTTCCTAACTATCCAATTGACGTTATTGATCAGACGATTGAAGCCAACGAAGATTGTTTTTGTTGCTAATTTTTACACAAGTTATTTCTAATGAAAGATGTCAGTATTCAAGCTATATTAGATGAAGTTCTTGTGACAAGAACGGGTTAATATGAAATATAAAGAATTGGGTTTAAGGGAATTATACCTAGGTTCTATAAATCAGTGGTGCACGCTATTCTTAACGTCATGTTTAACAATATTATTCCTGGTTTCAATATACTGAAGGAAAAATTGAAAGCAAAAGAATATCTTCCTAGTTTGAAACCACAATTTAGAATACTAGGTCAGATATATTTGAAATTTTTTCAATTATTCGTATAGGTTATTGAAGTAACTCACTCCATGATAAGTATCTTGTCATTAGAGACCCCCCAATTTTTTGATGTCATAAATTTTCTAAACAGTCTCTTAGGGAATCAAATAGAAGTTTGAAAGTAAGCTAACAAAACCTTATTATGGTCAAGATCTAATAAGATATTTGGTAGCTTATTTTTAATAGAAGTAAATAAGTAAAAAAGTGAACAACAAAATGTAGAAAAGAGTAAGCTATTTGTTTAAAGCTATACTTATTACTTCATGTACTGGTTATGTTTTTGCTCTAGGTGCAAGTAACAATTATAGTTGTTAACCCAGTGTAAGTGCTAGCTTCCATTATACTTCTAATTTTCAAAAGTAAGGATAGAATTAGTCATATTCCTGAAGAATATTCAACACCCAAAAATTTGGATACTAATCTTGAATACAATTTACTGTGTTGATGAAGATATGAAGGATATGTTTAATTTCTATGTTGTAACATGTCTTTGTATTTCAACACAATATATGAAACGTTTTATGGGCTCCGTTGATGTCTTCTGTTTCAAACTTCAATTAAAATATAATAGATAGGATGGGAAGGATGAAGTACATTTTATCATACTTCTATAATTGCCTCTTTACGCTTATGTATTGTATAATGCTGTAGTTCTATTCATAATTTCCTGTTAAATTCCTCCTAATATTCCTACCTTGATATACCTCTATTTACATGATATGTTTTACTCTACTCTTTCACTTGACAATCAAAATCAATTATGACCTAGGAATCTTTTATTAGGTATTGCTTATCAAACTACAATATGGATCTTACATTAGATAAAGCATACTTGCTTATACAATGCCCATTGAAGTGTTTGATTAAGAAAGTAATGATTCTGTTGTGTTATATAATAGTTGAAAGCAGAACAAAACACGTTTAAATATATAATTGGGACTATGACTCTACTAAGTCTTATTAACGTTACTGTATAAAGAGTTATGACTCTACTAAGTCATATTAGTGTTACTGTATAAAGAGCTATGACTAATATTGCCTAGATACTAAAAATCCCTTGAAAAAGGTATTTTCGGTCACAGAACTTCAGCTATAGTGGTTTAATATACTAAATAGAAGTCTATGTTATAGAAGCCTAGTATGGGCTTATAAATTAGTTTTGTAAAATAAAAGAGTAGTTAAATATATAGCAATTATGTAACTAGTACAGCACTTACTTAATTCAAATTCCGCTGTTCCATGTAACATTGACATAAAATCACGATTTAAAAGGCCTATCCGGTATTTTTATATATATATATTTTTTAAACAAAAAGCACCATTGAAACAGGAAATTACACATATAATAGAGTCATATAATTCAGTCATAAGATACACTCATATAATAGAGTCATATAAGATACTCATAAAATAGAGTCATATAATAGACTTATATAATTAGCAACATACCTACATGAATGTATACTCTTTTATGTACGCCTTTAATTTAGCTTAAACAATGTGCTTACGCTTAAGCACCAGGGCCCAAACCATAAAATCAAACGGTTCAAATTACCATATTGAGTACAAAAGCTCTTACAAATTTATTTTCTCCAGACTGTACAGTACAATATTATATATACAGGATTAGTTATCCAAGCCAATAATATCGCTTAATTACAGTTGAAGCACATGACTTGAGTTCTTTATTCTTAAGATAACATTCGCTGATGAATTGAGATTTGACGGGCCGGTGACCGGAGTGCTTACTAAAGCAATTACTATACATCATATGACTTGTGACTGTTAATTAACTACACCATTAAATTAAACCTGGTTATACTGTCTTATGATAATGTTCTTTAATGATTTGATGCCTTTATTGTTACAGCCACTTATCTAGGGAATTTGTATTATCTATCCTGTGTATACATTATGAGTCATACCAACAACGACATTACCCCCTGCAATTCTTCACCCAAATATAGTAGCCGTACGTTGCGGTAGGTTCGTTCCGATCTCCGTACCATAACTACTACCTAATCGCACTAATATTAAAGTCCCCTCACCAATGTTCGTAATAGTTCGTATCTCTAACGACATTGTCTAACTTTATTACAAATTAGTTTTCCACCGCCACGACCCAGAGAAAATTTTTCAGTTTATTTAAACGGTCAGAATCCCCGAAAAAATTTTCTTTTCAACAACTTTTAAAACAACTACTCTTAAAACAAACAAAGTCTTTACCAGTTAAAGTCAGAATTTTATTTTTTATTTTCCTTTTTGATATCTAAGAATTATATTTGAAGATGTCTAGATAAATTATTTATAGTTTTTAAACTAATATAGAGAGAAAAAATTTTTATTATTACCCTTGTAATTGATAAAAAACCAAGTTAAAAAAGTTGTATTAAAATGATATGCTAGTATGAGTTAAATAAGTTAAAGTTAAATTGTTGCCATTGTTGCTTCTATAAGTTATTAAAGAAAGATTACCTAGAAAAATTATTAGATCAAAGATGTCTAATCCAGTTATATTAAATGATTCATTTGTTGGTTCCGAAATGTTCCAACCAAATGACAAGAAAGCCAAAATCGAACCGGAAATTGAATCAAAGCTTGATTCCTTGAATTTCCATTCTGATGTATTGAATTCAGTGTTCCTGAATGACGATGCATCAAACCTCAATGAGACTCCTATGTTTGACGAATTAGATTTCGTACTAAATGACACGTCAAAGGAAGATTGGGTTTCATTATTCGATGCTGATAATGAGATTGATTCCAATCAAGTCATAACTGATGGTGATCTTTTACAGGATATTGAAGAAAGTCTCTGTGAGAATGAGTTTGCAGCTCCTGCTGATGAAGTTGTAAGCGATTGCACTTCAACCATTACCACAAATACCGACTTCAATTCTAAAAAAAGATCCTACAACCAGTTATTGACTCCAGCTTCTACATCTACTTTATCCACTCCAAGATTGGATGACAATGGTAAAGTTGATCATTTGGGAGTTATCAAGTATAACAAAAAACAAAGATCAACTCCATTAGAACCAGTCAAAGTTGGCTCCAATGATCCGGTATTAATGAAACGTGCTAAAAACACTGAGGCTGCCAGAAGATCAAGAGCAAGAAAAATGGAAAGAATGAAACAATTAGAAGATAAAGTTGATGATTTAATTAGAATCAATGATAGATTTAGACAATTGTTGGAATCCAACGGTATTAAATACTAAATTGTGTTTTATTGTATAGTGTTAATTTATAAAAAAGCATCTATTTTTTCGTAGACTAGCAAAACTTTGTGGTACAAATAGTTTGAGAATACGGTGTACGGGTATTTAATTTATCTACAAATAATTCAATCAACAGTTCGGTTCCTCATTCGCACATAACATGATTTCTGTTGGTCTTAAGGCTATCCATTTATTTAGTTACTCAATTGGGTTTGGAGGTTCATTTTTCTATTCCTATGTTGCTTCACCAATTGCTTTTAAAACATTGCAACGTGATCAATTTAGTATTTTACAAAACCATGTTTTCCCAATTTACTTTTTAGGTCAAACTATCATACCATCAATTTTAGCCCTTACTTCACCAGTTCCATTAACAACATTAGGTATTTGGACCTTGGTTATTTCAAGTATTGGTGGTGCTTCTAATACATTTGTTTTATCACCAATTTGTAGAAAAATCAAAGAAGATAGACTAAAATTAGTGGACCAAGGGTTAGACAAAGTTGATGGAGTTGAAACTCCGGAATATAAGGAATTGACTAAGAAATTTGGGTTATATCATGGTTTATCATTATTAGCCAATTTAGCATCTGTTATTGGTTTAGGTGTTTACGGCTTCACTTTTATTTAGGCAACTTGACTTAGGTATGGGTGGAATTCGTTTCGTATAGTTCTTTGTTTATAATTTATGTCTTTATTATTTCCTATTTACTATTATATGAATAAACTTACCTTTTCAAAACAACTGTTATGATTCTCAATCTCACCTATTTAGCATAACTTAACTTCCCATGATTCTTTAAAAATTGTATATCTATCTCCTCAAAACACCGTTTACTGGTTTCTAAACTTTCAAATTCAATGAAACATATTCTCTTCAGTTTAATGATTCTGAAATTTAAAAAGCCTTCAAATTTTTCAAACTCTTTAGTTAATATATCTTCATCGTCGTCATCATCTTCATTATTCTGTTGATTATTATCTATAACCTCATTCAATGTCAAAATTAATATCGTATTGACTTTACCCTTTTTCTTCCAAACCTTAACATCTTTTATCTTATTTATCTCTTCTTCATTTAATAAATCATAACTCTTAACTTTTGCTATCTTTAGTCTCATAGGTTTTTGTAATAGTTTTTGATTATTATACCTCTTAATTACCTTATTAAGATCCACAGTACTAGGAAACAGTATAAAAGCTTGACCTTTCATTATTAATGTCTTCCGTAATTTGATAGATGTAGGTTTATAAGGTTTGAACACCTGACTTAGTTCATTACGTAATGTGTTCACTGATACCTTTTCATTTAAATTATTTATATAGATGGTAGACATGGCATGCGGTTTGCGAAAACTTCCAAATCCCCGTATCAACATGACAGATGAATTCTATAAAGATGTGCCCAGTATAAAAATAAAGAACGAATATTCCGATAAAGAATTTCTTTCATCATCTATGGATATTAAACGTCAATTATCACAATCCTTAGGACAATCCAATTCTCAAGGTGGTATTTCCAAACCAACCAGCAGAAGAGGGTCAGTAAACCCTAAACTTGATAATGACGATGATGACGACGACGACGATGATGATGGTAATGAAAGGAAACGTAAGGATAATATTAATGATAAAATACAAGAATTATTATCATTGGTGCCACAAGAATTCTTTTCAGATAAACCAGGTAAATCTGCTAGTCCGGATGATATTGATGTATCAGCAAGGAATTCTGGAACTAAGGATGGTAAACCTAATAAAGGTCAAATATTAACAAAATCAGTAGAATATATTCAACATTTACAGAATATAATTGATGAAAATAATCGTAAAGAAGTGGATTTATTAATAAAGTTAAAGAATTTAACAACTGGTGATAAAAAGATTGGTTATACAAGTGCAGAAGTTGCATTAGGTAAAATTGGAGTAGGACCATTATCTAATGATTATTTTAAAAAAGTATTGGTTCAAGGTGCTAATGCTAATAAATCTCAAAGGAAGGTATTACCTTAGGTAATGTGTAGTAAAAGGTTTGTAGATTGTTTGGTTTAGGACTTTAAAGTTAAAGTTTATGATTCTATAAAGTTAAGGATCTATAGGGTTAAACACTTTATAAGGTTTTAAGATTCATGATAATTTAAATTTAAAAGGTCTGGCTACTTTATAATTTCTAAGATTCTAATTATAAATTGTGTAGTTTGTTTGTATGATAGGTCATTTATTCATTTCTACTTCTATAACTTTCTATATACATTATTTTATACATTCTTAACCTTTGAATCTTTCAGTTGAACATTTCTTCCTAACCTCTCATATTCATCAGCATCCTCCACTAATTGATATGCTGGTAAATATCCATTATCGGTCTTCAATTTAGGATTGGGTAATGTGTTATTTATTCCTCCTAAACTGGTATATCCGAGGTCATACATACGACAATATTTTAACTTACAACTTAATATAAATTCCCAAATTTCAATAAAATGCCAATGTAAAATCGGATGATATCTTAAGAATTTTGGCCAATGATGATCAGTTTCTTGTTTATATAATAATTGGGATCCATATGGATCGGAATATCTAATACCCACAATAATAGTAGTTATATTCTTATTGGTATCTAAATAAGTCTCAAATCCCAGTTTTAAGTCACTCTTTATAACCGTGGAATTTAAATGGTAATATTCAGTCGATTCTCTTATGAAATCATCTACCTCCGGAAAAGGACTTTCACTATTAATATACACAGAAGGTAGTTTAAAATCTGAAGGAATATCCAATTTACATTTATGTATAGTGGCTAATATTAGTATTAACATAACTAAACAATCTTTCCCACCATTATAACTAACGGAGATTTCATTCAATGATTCCGTTGTGAAAAGTTCAGTTAAAATATCCATTGATTTAACAATTTGATGTTTAACCAGTTCATGTGTCTTTTCATTGTGTAGTGGTACATCTGTAGGTAATTCTAAATGATCGTTCAAGTATTTCTGAACCAAATCATATGCTTCTTCACATCTACTGATAAATGACATGTTGAGAAATGCGATTGAGCGAACATGGACTTACTTATATTTTATGATTCTTTACATTTACGCCCGTATTAACCCTATTTAAATAAAAACTGTATATAAAATTGTTTTGTGTCATTATCCCAATACCACCAGAACTTATCCGATATTTCATCTATTTTTCCGTCGATTTCCTTATTGGGTATTATTATACAAATGTTGTCATATGGTTCTGAAGATATAACTAGAAATTGATTATTTATATCTTCATTGATTGTGGTGGTTTCATTATCCCTTTCGATCTTATGGAGATACGATTTAACAATATTTTGATTTTTAGAACTTAACTCCACATAATTTTGAAACCGGAAAAATGGTTCTTTATCACTTTTAGGATATTTTACATGTATAAGTAATCCTAATTGATAAGTTTGTTGATTTCTTATTTTACTAACTTTATATTGTGGTGTTCCTATCTTTTGCCATGTTCTCTTTGTTACATTATTAATAGATACAGTTTTCTTAGATAAATTAATTCTATTAGTTTTGGATTTCTCATCCAATAACCTTCTCCTTTCTAAATTAAGTTGATGTTTCTTACCACCAATATGAGATATATAAGAAGATTCATTAACATGGGTTGTTAAACAAAGTTTACATTCTAATAACCCTAAATGATTCTGAAATACATAAGGATCATTATTTAAATTAATAATTGAATCTGTAAGAAGTTCTTTTACCCTTTGACGTCTATTAACATTTGTCTCCTCTTTCCCTGCAACTCCACCACTTCCTTTCTTACTATTAACTCTCCCAGAGTAATCCATAAAGAGATGAGAAAATGCGTCCCCAATGCCAAATATATTGTTCTGTGCACCAGGATTTCCTAAATTGAAAAATACCGCGACCCGTCGAAACACACGTCTTCTAAGTGTTACAAGAAAGAAATGGACTCTCCAATTCATATAGGTGATAGTACTACAAACTCAATACAGGATCGTTTAAATTTTACACATTTGGACACTCAGTTCAAATCCCAAATCCATGCTGCCACTTATGGTGGTGAAAAATTCATTCAGTTAACTTTAAAATTCCCAAAAATAAACGATATATTTATTCTTAGAAGAGTTCAAGATAGTTATGTTAATATTAATCAAGTATTACACGTCTTAATTGAATTAAAAGTTTTCAGTCGTTTACAAGTTGATACTTTCATCAAGAATGAAATCTTACAAAACTTACAATATAAAAATATTGAAGGGTATACGCCTGAAGTATTACATATTAAAGATTCTAATAAAATGTTAAAAGGGGTATGGATCACTTTTGATAAAGCAATTTACTTGAGTAATAAATTTAATATTTATGAAATTATTAAAAAATTATTCTTAGTTAATGTTCATGATTTTGATGAATTACCTAAATTTGAAATTAAGGTGGATATTGAATCACCTGAAACTGGTAAGAGAAAATCAGAAGAAAATGGTAATCAAGAAGAAGAGGATGAACTTTTCCATAAAAACAAACATTATGAAACTTCAAATTCTAATTATCCATTTACTTTACCTCCAATTTCTACCAAGGATAAAGATGGTGATATTATTAATAATGTTAAAGTAAAATATAGTGAAATTTTCAAATCTTCAGATTTAGATAGTTTAACACTTAATGATATTAAACAAAAATTCTCCAAATTTTTAGATCAAGATACTGATGTTAGTTTAGATCAAGATGGTAAAACTGCATTACATTTTGCCAGTACATTAGCATCCAGTAATTTAGTTAGTAGTTTGGTTAAACTAGGATTAAATTTACCAACAAGAGGAGCTAATAATGGAGAAAGTCCATTGATTTCAACTATCTTAGTAACCAATTCAATGGAAAAGGGAAATTTCAATAGTCTTTTAAAATGGTTATACCCAGGGATATGGTTATTAAACTCATCTAATTGGTCCATTTTACATTACCTTAGTAATATTTCTAATAGTAATGAAAGAAAATTCGAAAGTTCCCAATATTATTTGAATAAAATCTTAAGATTTATATTAAGTGATCCTAGTCAAGGTTTATTGAGTAAATTAATTAATAACTTGATAAATTTACAAGATGATAAAGGTAATACAGCACTTCATTTAGCAGCTGAAAATAATAATAAATGGATAGTTGGTGTATTACTTGAATTAAAGGCAGATTTAAACCTTGGTAATAAATTAGGCATTAAACCAATTGATTATGAAATAGTTAAAGAAACTTTAAATTTAAAGAAATTAAATCAAATTTCTTATAATGATGATGAATTATACTTAATTGAATTAATAAAGACAAATTTACAATTTTTAAATAAGAAAATTGAAGTTGGACATAATTCCATACTTGTAGATGATTACCCTATAAAGAAATTCAAACCTAATAAAGAAGAAGATAAAGATGAAAGTGCTACTGGGAAATTATTTCAAAATATTAAGGGACTTTTGGATGACACTAATAAAGAATATGAAAATATTCTTAATAATAAACATCAACAAATTCAATTATTAAATCAACAATTATTTGATACTACATTATTAACTACTAATAATAAATTTTTAAATAAAAAAATCCATGAAAAATTGGTGCAATTAGATAATCTTAAATTACAAATGTCCAATATAACTGAAAAACTCGAAATCTTAAAGAATAGTCTACCAAATGATAAAGACGATGAAAAGGAAGAAAATAAATTAACATTTGATGCTGATGAACCATTTAGAATTGATGTAATTCATAATAGATTAGTTGAAAATCCTGAAGGTGATTTAAATGATATAAGAGGTCAAGTTTTGTCAGAATTACCTGAATCGATTATTTTAAAGGCTAGGATTAATAGTTATAAGAAATTGAATGAAAATATTCAATCAGAATTGAGTAACTTAAATAACTATAATGATTTAACTAATAAGTTTAAAAAGGTTGTTAGTTTTTGTACAGGAGTTGATATTAATGAAGTTGACGAGTTATTAGATGGGTTATTAGAGGCAGTAGAGTCACAGCAGTGATCAAGTAATATTTAAAAGATTTTTAAGTGATTATTTGGATTGACTAACTGGCTTTATTCATTCCTATCACCTTGAATATTTCTATCAACTTGTAAAATACATATGTAATATTATATATTGTGACATATATTTTTTTATTTCACCAAATCAATTGGCATGCTACTCGTTTCTACTTCTTTCATCTCCTTTTCTTATAAACTTTTTTTTCTATCTTATAAAGTTCCTTACCTTCTTATAAACTTTTTTTTCTACTATTAATCTTCTTTTCTGTTTTATTAATCTTCTTTTCTCTACTATAAATTTTCTTCCTCTTTTCAATTTATTAAGGTTCTTTGAGGTTCTAAAAATAAAAATCTACATTTCCTATTTCATCTAATTCCATTAAATTAATCCTCTGCCTATACTAACCCATCGAATGATGTTATAGAATTCATTATAGCAGAATCTAATTTCAGTAATTTCTTAAACTCCTCTAAGTCTATAGTATCCAGTTTATAATCTTTTCCTAATAATGTGAAAAACTTTTCACTTCTTAATTCAGGAGTCCTTTCATCAGAAGGTAACGCCACCATTTGTCCAATCATCTTATAAACAGCTGTCACAATAATTAATATATCATTATATGTCAATTTACTTGTTTTGTTCTGATCATACAACTTAAAACTCCAATTTATCTTCTGGTCAAGCAGTCCTCGAGTAGTGATTGATAATGCTATGATAAATTCTTTAAAATCAATATATTTGGTTTGATCAACATCAAATGCTTTGAAAAGATAATGACAATAATCAACAGGGTCACCAAATGGAAAGAATTGTTTGAATACTTTAATAAACTCTTCTTCGCTTAATTGACCCAGAGGACAATCTCTTATAAATCCTTTATACCACTGTTGTAATTCTCTTTTATCAAAATATGTGGCTTGCCTTAAAGCTTTGATGTCGTCTTTAGATAATTTACTAACCGCTTTACCCATGGTGATCGATTAAAGTGTTTTGATGAACTCGTTTGCGTCAGGTTTGAAACTCGCGAATTGATGAGGTTTAATGATGAGATTACCAATACAAAGAATATCAGTAGTAAGAATTAACTTCGGTTCAAATGTTAGATCATTTACTTCAAGTGTAAGTATTAGGGCCAACTATGGTAAACCTCAAAACCCTGAATATAATAAAGACCTCAGAATGAAAATTTCTCCAATTAAAAGAACCGGGGAAGATTTAAAAACCATGAGAGCAAGGTTACTTTATCAAAGTAGAAAAAGAGGAATTTTAGAAAGTGATTTATTGTTAAGTAGATTTGCTAAGAAATATTTACAAAAATTTGAATTAGAAGATTTGAAAGAATATGATGAATTATTAGATGAAGCTGATTGGGATATTTATTATTGGGCTACTGAAAATTATGATGTTACTCCACTTCCTGATAGATGGAAAGATTCTAAAATATTAAAGATGTTACAAAGAGAGGCAAAGAATGAAGCTGGTGAAATTTTAAGAATGCCTGAGTTATTTTAAGTTTTTCACTAATTAATATGGTTACCTATTAATTATGACTAAATACTTAAGAAACACCACTTAAAAACTACATTAATACCCGGCTTATTGTTGCACAAACATAAGAATTGAATACTTGTAGATAATTAGATTGAATTTATATTATTTTAGAAACTTCTTTTAATCATAAATGTTCGAGTATTTAAACCCCTAAATTCTCCTTATCATCCACCACAGACCACAATTCAAGAATGCGAACATCATGTTACCTGAATCCTTAAAAACCAATAAAGATATTGCTCCATATTATGCTAGGTATAAAGAATTAGAAGATATAAACCCTGTAGTGAGCTATTATTGTAAGATTAGAATTCTTGACTCAATTTTGAATAACAAATTACACGTCCAAGACAAATCAATTGAGACCTATGTAATTGAGTTATTGAATGAGACTGAAGCTTTAAAGAATAGTGACGATGATCTGATTAAACAGATTTTAAATGATAAGGATTTGTCAATCAATGTATTATTAAGTTTTTCATTAAAGATATATAATCAATGTTTAACTGATTTGAATAATTATGATGGTACTAATAAAGTACAATTAGTATCCAAATTCAGAGCATGTCTTAATTTCCTTAATTTATTAAGTATTTTTCAAAATGATGATATTAATTGGGGGAAATTAACTGGAAATAAAGCATCTAATTATCAAGAGTTTGAAAAATTGAATAAAGATAGACTTAAATTATTAAAGTATAATTTGAGTAAATTGATTAAGGATGAGATTCAAATTAAGGGGGAAGAAGAAGAATTAAAGGCTTTAGAGGATTTGGGTGATTTTCAAAGTGAAGATAAGGCTTTAGAGGATTTAGGTGAACCAATTCTTCCGGATACCCCACAAAATGAACCAAATCTTCCACAGACTCCACAAAATGAGCCAAATCTTCCAGAGACTCCACAGAATGAACCTACTTTTTCAGAAACTCCTGATGAACCTACGCTGCCAGGAACTTCAGAGAATAGACCTACGGTTCCAGAAGATGATGAAAATTATTTAAATGATCCAATTCTTCCTTCAGCACCTACATCATTAGGAGATACCAATGCTGCTAATGATTCTAAAGATTCTGATGTAAATCTCCCAGGAGTACCACATTATGATCCATCAGATTCTGATGATTTAAAATTACCTGGAGCTCCTAAATTCTTACCTGATGATGATTTATCTCATATAAACAAAGATAGTTCAATTACGGTTATTCCACCAAGTAAGTCTAGAACATCTTCTCAATCACATTTTGATCATTCATCAGTACCACCATCAGTACCAAAACCTACAAAACCATCAGTACCAACTCATGAACATAAACATAAACCAATTACTAAAGAAAATCTCGAACATATCTTGGATAAACAAGAGACCGTATCTAAAATACAAAAATTATGTAAATTTGCCATATCCGCATTGAATTACGAAGATTATCAAACTGCAGAAAAGGAATTGACAGAAAGCTTAGAATTACTCAAATTGGTTAAAGATTTAAAAGATTGAGAATGTATAGTACGATGATAACCGAAGTGAGGCATCAGAATGTAGGACATGCGTAGAAAATATACGGACGTACTTATATACGTGAATATACGTTAAGATTTACGTTGTAAATTTCACTGTTTACTTTAGTAAATATATAAGTAAACAAAAGTAAAGAAATAAACAAGTTTAAAACTACAGTGTATTGGGAAAACTTTAAATATATAAAGCAAACAATAGAATGCCATATAGAGAGTCTCACTAAGCCTATTTGTCGAAGTTAATTGTTTTCATAACCATGCGCTTCTTTTTACGTCCCTTAGGTCCATCGGGTCATCGCGATGTATAGTGCCACCCTTAGTAAACAACCACAAATTTAGCACCAGTTACTTTATTATTTATAGTTGAGACACTATTACTTGGCTCTTGGCCCACACTGCCCCTAAGTTTGTACAACATAAGTCAAATAAATTAATTATGGTGTAATAAAAGAACTATAGCAATTAACTGGAACCTTCTAGAATAATCCATAAATAGTATAAACCCCAAAACCATAGCTTTAATAGCTACTACAACCGTTTTGTTTTCATAAAAATATTCCTGCACATCTTATCATAGTTTACGGCATAAAATATTTTTTAACCGATTTGTTCAAAAACAAAATACGTGGTGTCGTACTTAATCTCGCGCGACATTTTTGGTCAGTGACGTTAGACCAAAGATTTTTGGAAGGATTTTTAAATATTATTGATCCAAGTATTTTTACTTATAACCGTCTGGAAACTGTGTTATTATCTATCATTTTACTGTGGAATAAAAACTGTTAGTGTATTTGTATAAGTTGACAACTTTTGCCACGTTTATTTTAGGTCCTCAGATTTAATCTCCGTATCCGATTTTTACCAGATCCAATGAACGCTGTTAAGAAGAGATTCACTTCTGGATCTTCCAATATTGGATCTCCTACTAAAGAAGACTTAAGATCCATATCCAATAATTTTGATGATTTATCCCCCGAGTTAGTACCTATTGTAACTTTATTATCATCCCAAAGTCATAGAAGATATTTTGAAGGGATCTTCATGTTATACTATGATTTGAATGGTGATGGTAAACCTGCTGACAGAGAATGGAAAGAAGTTTATGGAATTTTAACTGGTAATCAGTTAGCATATTGGGATGCTGCTAATTTAGCATCTTTTAAAAATAATAATAATCCTAGTGCTTTATTAGAGAATACTTCTAAACCAAATTATATAAATTTTACTGATTCCGTTTATAATGCTATGAAAGTATTACCTGCTGCTAAGCAGAATTTAGATAATGTTATTATTGTATCAACCACTTTAAAGAATCGTTATATCATACAATTCAAATCGGTTAATGATCTTAATAATTGGTACTTGGCTTTAAGATTATCCAATTTTGAATATCAATCTTTACAAAATGCTTATACTGCAGCTCTTTTAAGTGCTAGAGGTTCAAGATTAAGTGACATTAAAACAATTTTAGCTGAAAAAAGATTCGATCATGAAGATTGGGTTAGTATTAGGTATGGAAGTGGTATGGCTTGGAAAAGGTGTTATGCTGTAGTAGAACCTTCAACTTCGAAACGTAAAGCTTTCACTCCTGGTAGAATTTTATTCTATGAAAATGATCAAAAGAAGAAAAAACTGTTAATGGCAGTTGTTACTAATTGTACTGGTGTTAGTGCCGTATATCCTCAAAGTCATCAATTAATTGATCATAGTACTATGTTAAAATTAGAAGGTTATATAAATTTCAAATCCCCATCTTTATCAACTAAAGTAAGTAAAAAATCTATTGATGATTTCAAGAATACTTCAATTTTCTTAATGCCTGAACAACATAGCTCCGTACCAGGGTTTGATACTTTAATTAGATTCTTAATACCTTTATTGGACTCCTTTGGTTTATATGGTAGACCTAAACGTTTAAAAGCTGAAAGAAATGATATTGAAAGTTTATTATTTGGTTTACCAACTTTACCTCATGTTCATTATTTAGAATTAAGTGATTTAACTAGTTTTATTGATAGATCTGATTTCTTAGCATGGGATGTTAAAACTTGGAATGATAATTTAAAAGGTGTCTTAAAATCCAAATTAGCCCAAGGTTATGAGGGTTGTGGAAGTACTAGAGGTTTTGCAGGTGCATTGAATTCTCTCAATAGTCCTTTAAGTCCAAATTCTGGAAACTTTTCACCAAAACTTTCTCAAGCTCAATTTGGTTCTTCTAATGGTTCATCTAATGGTTCCAATGGTAATGCACAACCACAAAAACCTAAATTACCACCTCCACCTTCTAATGAAGTCCGTAATGTTTCAAGTGGTTCAGTAGTTTATAATCCAAAGAATGTCAATAATCTTAAAGTTGAGCCATTCAATGACCCTCATAAATCAATTGAATTGGCTGACATTTATCAGAAATATCAAGATATCAAATCTCCTTCTGATAGATTCAATTCTGATAGAAATAAAATCCTTAATGGATCATCAGAATCTTTGAATGAAGATGATTTACCAGAAAATATCCGTAAGATTAATTTAAGTGAAAATATGTACCCTACAGATGATCGTGATTTATTCAGTGAAGATGATGAGGATGCTGAAGCTGATAGTTTAAGTTTAAGTGGAAGTGATAAATTTGATTCCAGACAAATTGGTATGGCTCCAGGTAGTAATTTAACAGTACCAAATTATAATAACCGTAACAGTTCATATTCTTCAGTTCAAAGTCCAACTACTCAATATAATGAGTTTAATGAAAACTTTGCTGCTATTGTTTCACCAAAAGGTGTACCAACAAGAGATATTCATAATTTTTCAAACTTTTCAGATGACGAATCTGATGGTTCTCCACCTCCTGTACCATCACATAATTTGAATGCATCACCTTATAAACCAAACAGAATTCACAAACCAAATTACATAAGTAGTCCAAATTCTTCACAGAATCACTTACCTTCAAGTCATGATGAATTAACTGGTTATCAAGTACCTGCTAATAAACAAGTAGGACCTCAACAGTCAATCCCTCAAGGTCAACCAATTCCCCAAAAAAAACCAACAAATCAATCAGTTCCTATTCCAGGAATTCAAACTCCACAAAGTTATCAACCACCTTACCAACAATCAAAACCAATGCCTCAATCACATAGTTATCAACAATTTAGTCCTCAACAGGGACAAGGACAACCACCATCACAACCACGTCCTCAGAATATGGCTCCATTGAATCAGAAGTCTTATAATAACCCAAATACTTATCAAATGGGAATGAATCAACCTCAAAGACCTCCTCAACAACAATATGGTAGTCTGCCACATGGTGCTCAAGGTGTTCCACCAGGTGGCCAACAACAATTTGGACGTCCACCACCTCAGCAAACAGGAATTCCTCCAAGTGCAACCATGTCAGATGTGAATGTTCATAAACAAATGCATAGAAGACCACCACAAAATTTCGGTGTTCCTCCTTCAACATTTAACAGACCTCAACAGTCACAACAAGCACAATCACAGCAACATCCTCAACAATACCAACAACAACAACAATATCAACAATACCCACAGCACTCACAACAACAATACCCAAATCCTCAAAACCCCCAAGCAAGACCACCTCAACAGCCTCAACAACAGCCTCAAGGAAATATGAGAAATTATCAAGGCCAATACCAATATCAATATCAATCCCAACCACCTAACTCAAAACAGCAACAACAGTTGCAACAACCACATCAACTGCAACTGAACCAACAGCCCCAACAAAATTCAAATCCTTATACTAGACAATATTAGTGTACCATATGTATCAATGTATAGTTATTTTTCCGTGTTATATATTCTGATTCTTTGTGGTCTTTCTTTGCGTAAATTCTTTTAGTCCTCCCGTCAATGTAAACCAAACATATTATATATTACTATTAAACTCTAAGCTGTAAATAGTTCCTTGGTACCATACCAACCTTACCAAACTCATTTTCAACCAAACACCAACCATCATTATGAACTTTTATAATGTTAACCATTTCTCCAATACTTAAATCTAACTCATCGGTAAAATGTTTCTTATAATCCTTAATAACTCTAAATTTAGCATCTTCTATAGGGTTTTCCATTTTTATCAATGATGGCAACTTAGGTAATGTTTTATCATGATTGTATCTTTCAGATCCAAATGAACTTGTAGAATCAATATTTGATGAGGATTTAGATTTAACTTGGTTAGAATATTCATGTTTAGTTTTATACTCCTCAGGGGTATAAGGAGTAAAAGGTTTATTAAGATTGAATCTTTTCAAGAAAAATGGCAGAATTGTATTTGAATCCTTTTCTTCTTCAATCTTACCAACTCTACTAAACCTTTGAAAAATTGCCATTGATTCTCTCTTGATCTTCTGAGGTACTGACATAAACCTAATTGGTGTTAAACCTGCAATATCTTTTTCGAGTTCTTGTTTCATTTGGTTTTCCTTTCTTTGTTGATCTCTTTTTTCAACCCCATTTCTTTGTTGGTAAGCTTCTTTGGTATTTTCATGTCTTTTAGGTGAGTATTTCTGTAAATAAGGATTCTTCCCATCAAAAGATGATACATCATAAAATTGATTCTCCATAGGTAAAATCAGATCATTAGTTTTCTTTTTTTGTTTAAAATAATACCAAGTACCTAATCCAATAAGTAATAACCCAAAAACACCTACAGGGATCCCAATAGCTAAACCTAAAGCAGGGTTAGAAGATTTTAAATCTGCTGAACCTATATCTAAATGTGAGGTAGTAGTAGTAGTGGTAGTAGTTACACTGGATGGTTCACTAGTATACAGGTAAAAGTCATCAAATGAATTTGAAATTGAACTTTCTGGGGGCAGACTAGTTTTTGTATTCAATGTTGTTGGTTTAGTTGAACTACTTTTAGAAGTACTTGTTATTCCTGACTTTGTAGTACCAATACTAACACTTGACTTAGCCGCATCAGTATTAACTACAACCCTAGATGGCGTTGCCATCTCATTGGGTCTAATGTTGGAAAAATGGATATTCATAGTAATAGTCTTTGTATATGTAACACTAATAGTTGTATCTTCCATAAAAAAACCAGGAATCCCTGGAAATTTATAGTTTTAGGGGATGTTTCATATTTTGTAAATCGGTGTTTCAGATTTTTAGCGATCTCCAAATGTGGTACTTTTTATATTTAATTTTAGAAAGAACATAAAGATTACGATATCTGTAATGTTCTAGAGGGTTCTAAGATTATTTACATAATTATAACATCGTGTACTCCTGTATTTAATTTGTTTCAGATTTGTACATTTAAAAGTTATCTAATATTAGTATTTTCTACATACTTAAATAATTAAGTAATTCTTTAATTTAATAGCCCATTTGGATACTATAATCTTAAATATTAAACTAACAATTCTTGTGCAACATCTTTACTTGCTACCTACAAATTTTGTAACCCCTTAACTAATTGCAGCTGTCTTTCATTTAATTCATTATTTGAATCATTACCATAATTCCTTAAATCTTTCAATACAATATCTTTCAATTTATCAAAGTAAACCTCTTGTAATAAATTTCTAATATTATATTCAGAATTTTCAACTAATTGACCCAAATTAATTAAATGGAAAGTTTCTAAATTAGCATCTCCCGTAAAAGTCTTACTTGATTCAAATTGTCTGGTTAAATTCCCTGAACATGATAAATTCTTATTATCCAAGTTTAATATAACAGAACTGGTCAATTTATAATCATAATTATTATTCAGGGTTTTAATTACCTCAAAAACATGAATTGAGTCCCATTTACCTTCACCTTGATCGATTTCTTTTTTGAATAAGACTGCACCTGCAAACCCTACTTTCAAAGCATCTTCATCATCTTCAGTGTCCCATAAATAAACTGAAGAAACTCCTGAATTTTCATAATACAAGTCTCTATATATATCAAAACTTTCATTAGCCTTAATTTCCAATTGTCTAAGAATCAGAGAGGGGAATGGTGTCTCATCATCCACTTCATTATCAGGATAGTATTTATTAGACCATGGGGATCTATAATTGTCACCATCACGATTATAATCACAACATAAGAATTCCTTATTACTTTGTGAATCTTTAATCAATTTCAAAGGAGTGTCAACTGATGATAATAAATCTTGAGTCAATTCATCTTCATTGGAATTTTGTAATATATTACAAATCGAATTCAAATTGGTGGTGATTTGTTTAGGATCTAATCTTCTTAAGAGATCTAAAGAAGAATCGAATTTATCCATGTTATTGTGGTAGGCTGAGAATGCGATCCTCAATTTTCTGAGATACTACAAGTGGCCCCATTGGTGATATGGATAAGTCATGGGGTCAAGTTATGATGAATGATTAAAACCAAGGCGGGAAATCAACCAGTGGTTCATATTTTAATAGAGTTCAAAATTAAATTTAAGTTATTAAGTTAAAGTTCTATCAAGAAAAATATTTTTGAGGAGTAAATAAGTCTATGATTAGGTAGTCTAGAATTACCACTCAACAATGTAACAAGGCGTTGTGAATTTTAGAGTAGTAAGAAATCAAAGATCTCATGACTAAATTAGCATATATTAGCATATGATAAAACGATTAATACTATCATTAAACTCGAATGAAAGAACAATCAGAGAGTAATACTTCACAATATTAACATTTATTTAAATCACAGTAGTAAACACTGCTAATCTATTATTTACTCATAAGATCAAAACACTTTATTTTTCCCTACCTTAGGTCTGATCAAAAGTCTAATAATGAGGAGAATATAAAATTATAGCATTAAGAAGACCAGCCATTAATCCAGCGATTGGTAAAGTTAAAATCCAACCTAAATAAACCCAACTAACCATTCTCCAATTAACTGATTTTAAATCTTTATTACATAAACCGATGAAAACAGTTGCACCAATAGCACATTGAGTAGTTGAAACTGGAATGGCTAATTGAGTGGCCATGACGGTAGTAACAGCAGCACCTAATTCAAGAGCAAATCCTCTTGAAGGACTTTGTAAAATCAATTTGTTACCCATAACACTAATAATTCTATAACCTAAAGTCCAAATACCAAAGACTAAAGCTACACCAGCATAACCTAAAATCCATTTTGGTACTTCAGCTTTAGCACCAATAGTACCAGTATGCCAAATAGTGAAAACAGAAGATAATGGACCAGTGGCATTAGCAATATCATTAGCACCGTGAGCAAAAGACATAGTACCTGCAGTAATACATTGTAAGATGGAGAACATAAATTCAATTCTGTTATCATAAAACTTGGATGTCAAGTGTAATCTTCTAAGATCACCTGCTAACATACCTTTACTGATACTTTGATTAGAAATAACATCTTGAACCCAACCGTGAATAATCATTTGCCAAATTAAGTGAGGCCATTTCTTTGGACCTTTTTTAACTAAAGAGAACCAATAAGTCTTAGTTTTCATACCTGGTGGACAGGCGTTAACAAACCAACCAGTCTTTTCAGAAGCATTAGAGTTAACATCATGATCAAGTGCTTGAATTTCACTACCTTCTTTGTTTAAGGAATTAGTTTCAACTTGAACTTCACCATCTTTTTGAGTTTCATTTAAGTAATCATCAAGATGTCTCCTACCTTCATAATAATCAATAGTTAATTGTTGTCCTTCTGGCATTGGTGGAATGTTATCGGTAGATGCAAAGTAGAAAGTTGGACCTCTAATAACATCATACCATTTTAAGGTCCAATCGTTATGTAATAATTTTCTTCTGTAAAATGGATATAAGAAAATCAAATAAAGGGCAGTTGCAACACCACCAACTCCGAAAATAGCACCAACAGTAGTACCAGTTGATAATTTATCTAAACCTAAACTTGGAGAACCTTTCCAAACAATCAACATAGTTAAGATACAGAAGGCAACAAAGACTAATACAGGAGCTAATAAGAAGGCATTTCTTAAAGATCTTGAAAATTCTTTAATTTCTAAAACACCAAATTTAGAAATTAAAAATACAATAGCTGCAAGACAACCTGCTAATAATGGAGCAATAAACCAAGAAGCGATGATTTGAGCGACACCTTTCCAACCCCAAACGATGTTACTGGCCCCTTTGGCGGCAATACCAGCACCAATGACAGCACCAACAATAGAATGGGTGGTGGAAACTGGCATACCAATGAAAGTGGCAATAGTTAACCAAATTGATGAACCAACTAAAGCAGTGGCCATAGTTAACATTAATACTTCAGGAGTATCTTCAAAAATTTGAACATCAATAATTTTATTTCTAATGGTATCACTAACTCTTGAACCGACTAAAACGGCACCACATAATTCACAAATTGCTGACAAGATCATAGCTTGCCAATATTTCAAAGATTTGGATGAAATAGATGAGGCCCATGAATTTGAAACATCATTGGCACCAATATTAAAGGCATCTAAGAACCCAAAGATCATTGCAATAGCAAGGATATAATCAAATTGATGTAAAATCATTGTCGGTTAGTTAATTAATGTTTTTACGAAGATATAGATGATTGTCTTAAATCAAAAGAGAAAATTCATTGTGTTTTATATAGATTCAGTAAATTGACATGATTTAACAACGTGCCTCATCGTAGCCCCAATTTTACGTAGCCTCAACTAATAAAACCCGTACTGCAATTATTATTTCTTGGGAGGCACCAGGAATTTGCAACCTTGTTAGAGTTTCCTATCTGCAACAAAAAAGCCAAGAAGTATCATGTCCGCGAAGGTTCACAACATTTTACTACCAGCTAGGACCATACTCGCGGTATTTACTTCGCACTATCTACTACCACCTCAACCAATTAGTACTGCCTGCGTCCGTTTGTGAAGTCGGCTTCTCTTGGCATTAGGAAAACCAAGAAATTTACAAGACGTCTTTTCTTAACTTCATACACGTGGTGATCTGTCTTCGATTTAAAACACATTGACAGGTGACTTTATATATTAATGATGATCACTTCATCTTTCAAGAAACGTTTGTTAATAATAAAACTGCAAGACTGTATCGTTTAAAGAAGATGACTTTTTTGCAATCCAATTTCATAACCTGCTCACTCCCATGTTTATTGTCTCGTGCCCCTTAGATTAATTACATTCGGCTTTTGCCCAATACGGCATTAATTAATTTAATCTTTTACTAATAAAACGTTAACTATAATTTATTAGCTTAGTCAGTGGTTATGTTAGCCAACTTGACTTTTACTTATGTAATTACTTATGTAATATTTTGTTATCTAATCTTCATAAAATCCTGTGATAAATATTTTTTCTTCCAGATTATGTAAGTGATTATCAAATCTAATGAATATTTTCCCACATTATGTAATATCTCAAAGCTTCGGTGTTGAACGAGGTTACAAGCTCCGGCCCACCGATTCAGCCCTTTGGAACGGCCTATTTCCGGACCCACATTGGATTATCAGCAGATTAAAGAATTTGACATTTACGGGGTTATGCATTAAAGAGTCAGTTAGTATCATACTATGGCCTAACTAATATTCTTCTAGATTCAATTGTGCGGCAAAGTTATATTAATTTTAGCCAATGTTGAAGTTCTTTCTACCTTTGTAGTTTAATCCCGCTTATCTCCAGATGAGCAATCGAATCTCACATCCATTCCATAGATAAGGATTATACGTTCATTCATAGGCTAATAGATGAATATTTTTACAATTAATGCAATTAAGCTAATATCGACCCCGTTTTGCACTAAATTAGCTCTAATTAAGTGTGGCTTGTATTCTTGCATCAGATAAGGAGAGATGAGATACCATTACATGCTACCACCAAATTTCTATTAACCTCTAACACCCAATGTTATTAAGAGCATAATTGTAAACAAGCACTTAATTAGTAAGAGTCAGATGTTTTACATGAAATTTAGAACCTATGGCCGGTTCCGAATCTATAAAAAAAATCGTTGAAAATTTTTGACTAATTCGGAGCGCCGGTTTAATATAAGTAACCCAAGATTTGCAATTTTTCACTATCATCAGTTTAGAATTACAATACAATACAATGCCAATTCAATTACTTGACAAAGGTGAAGAACCAAAACCAAGAACCAATTGGGTTAGAGCTATCGCTAACCTTGTTTTATTCCTGGTTGCATCCTTTTTATTAGTTAAACAATTCGTCCCAGAATCCCAAGTTAATGTAGCTGGGTTTGGCCTTTTCAACTTTATGTTTGCTGAGCCAATTGTTGCCCCAGTTGAATTACAAGTTTTAGAAGCTTTCCCAGTATTATCAGTCCCAGAAGGAAGCTATAATGTTAGTACCACTGTTTTCAATGGTACTTTAACTGAAGGTTTAACTAACAAATTCAAATTACCAAAAGCTCAAAATTTCACTGGTGCTTTATTAACTTTAAATGTTACCAATGATGAATTAGTTGACAACACTGAAGTTGTTGTTGCTGAAATTTTAATTAATAAATCCCCAGTCTGGAGAACTTCTACTCCATACGGTAAATTAAATACCATCACTAAAAGTTCAACTACTAAGAATGTTACTGAATTATTAAACTTATTCAAACATAAGAGTGAAGTTGAAGTTAATATCCTCGAAGGTGTTGCCAATCCAAACATTACTTTTGAATTGACTTTAGACTTATACAATGATTCAACTGTATTTGGTGACGATATCTTTAGTAGAGAAGGTCCTGCTGATTTAATTGTTGATATTACTAATGCTGGTAAACCATTCAATTTCCCAAAAGAAGCTGTTTCAGTTGTTTTACCTCAAGTTAATGTTAACACCACTAGTGCTAAAGTTTCTTTATTAGCTTCAGCTACTGAATCTGAAATTTTATACTTCAAGAATGATATTTCTAAAATTGGTGAACCAGCTGCTAATGGTCCTTTAAGATATCTTAATGTTTATGCTAATGATATTTACCTTGCTACTATCATTCCAAAACCAGTTTTATACCATTCAGATAAAATTTCTGTCAATGCTTCCAAATTATGGTTACCATTAGCTGACTCAGGAAACTTCCAAGGTTTAGCTTATGATATTGATTTATTTAACATCTTACCATCATTATGGATTGGTGAAGTTAAATTAGATATCGAAGTTGTTTCTCCGATTAGAGCTGCTGCTGTTGGTCCAGGTGCTGGTTTACCACATCCAATCATTAAAGGTGAAAATGTTGTTGCTGAAGATGGTTGGTTAATTAGTGGTAACTTCTTAGCTTGGGAATCATCTCAAGTTCAATCCGCAGTTGGTGCAAGTTTTGATGCTCTTAATTCTGAAACTGATACTGCTATTGTTGTTGAACGTCCAGTAGTTTCACCATATGCTCCAGCTACCAAAAACCAAATTGTTAAAGCCAGTCTTTCATCAGGTGTTGTTTCTCAATTAAATTTCACTTTAGTTGATAACTCCACTATTAATTATACTGTTACTGGTAATTCAAGTACTCATGCTTTCCTTACCAAACAACAAAAAACTATTAAGAAAATTGCTGGTCCTCCAGGTAGTGGATTAGAAACTACTACTGTTTCTGAAAGTTTAGTTTTAATTAGTGGTATTAAAGATACTTATGAAATCGTTGATACTGATACTGGTTTAATCTTACAAACTATTAAAAAGAGTAGTGAATTCCCATTTACTTTTGATGAAACTACTACTGATTCCAAAGTTTTATTTGCTGCTCCTTCTACCACTACTACTGTTAAAGCTAAGATAAATAGTGAATTTAAAGTAGAAGTTGATGGTCTTCCAGTCAGTTCATATAAATCTAAAGAATCTATAAGTTTAGATGATATTTTAGGTGCTGTTACCGAAATTAAAGTTGACGTTCAATTCCCAGGTGCTCCAGAAGTTGAAAGAGAAATTACTGCTACTAATGGTGTAATTACTAAAGATACTACTCTTTAAATGTGATGATTTTTTTATGTGAGAAATATATATTATGTGATACTTTTAAATTGTCAATGCTCTAATACCCGAAAAAAAAACCAACTCAATTGTGAATATATGCTTAAACCTTAAACCTCTAATGCCTTAAAATTTGGTTGAATAACTGATAAGTCTGATACTGTTTCAGGCATACCTGTCTCTATAGATTTTTGAACTGCCTTAATAACTAATAATGCCAGTATTCCATCATCTATATCACAATTAGGTAAATTATTATTTTTGATCATATCAACAAAATGATTCAACTGTAAATCAAAAGGTTTGACATCAAAGATTTTATCCAGTTTAAATAGTTTATCAACTCGTATTGAATGTAACCAAGATTTGTTAGTATAAAAATTGAAATCTGGGATGGAAAGGACCCCATTAGAACCAAATATTCTATATAATCCTGAAACTTGTTTATGGAAAGGTACAGTTGGATTTTCACCAGTACTTGATTCAAAATTGAATGGTGAAGGAATATTATCAGAACAAATAAATGTTCCACAACCACCATTTTTAAATTTAAGAGTTAATACTGCACCTTCATCAACATTATCATATTGACGTTGTTTTGGTAATAAATCAGCATAAACTTGTGAAATTGGTCCAAATAAATATTGTAATAAATCTAAATCATGAATAAGGTTAATGAGTAGAGGACCTCCGCCTAATTTATTAGAAGTTCTCCATGGTGAATCTCTAAAATAGCTATCATGTTTTTTTAATGTCCAACATCCTTGTACTGCGATAATCTGACCCAATTTGGCTAACTTTTGCTTAGCTAAAAGAATCATAGGATTAAATCTACGATGATGTCCAACAAGAACTTTGATTTTATTATTCAATGCAAAGATTTTTAATGCTTTAGAATCTTCTGGATGTGGACTAACAGGTTTTTCAATTAGTAAATGAATACCATGTTTTCCTAATTTTGATGCTACTTTAATATGTGTGTGATTTGGTGTACAAATAATCGCTCCTTTAGGATATGAAATACTGTTAGTATCACAATATTCTATCATTTCTTCTATAGATGGAAAGTATTTAGTATTTAATTTGTGACAAAGTTTTTCAGTTTCAGGATTAATATCAATAATTGCAAATAATTCACAATGTTGATTTTGTACAACATGATCCGCATGTCTTGGACCGATTAACCCTGCTCCAACGACAACAATTTGTATCGGATTCTTCTTTTTGACTATAGGGGGTTTTGGTGTTATAAATTTTGAAATCACGTAAACACTTAGTATGGTAACTATTAATATTATCCAATGATTTAAATCAGTACCGAGAGTTGTACCATAATCAATTGTACTATTCATGATAAGACTAATTAGTAGTATATGACTTTAAAAGGGTTTATAAATAACACCTTAGCTAAATATGAAACTAAATGCAAAATTTCCTAACTCTAAGTAGGTATAAAGAAAGACACAGGTGTTATTTAATGAAAGTATTATAATTTCCTTAGTGTGGTAAAAATTTTTCAGCCATTGACTCATTGCGAGTTTCTTTTCTGGGGTAATTATACGAGGTTTAGGGCCAACGGATTTATGAATAATTTTTTTACTAGGTAAAATGGATAATTATTAAGTATTGGTATAATAGATATTATTCCGGCATATATAGATTTCATAACATTATTATAAACATAAGATAAATTTAAAATTGGTTGCAAATTATGAGAAATGGAAATACCCGAATTAAGGGTCCCGTACACCACGCATAAAATTATGTGGCGGATTTATCAGAAGTCACCTGCAAAAGTATCACAATATGCGTGTCATTACCGAATAACCAAAGAAAAGCAAAGAAAATTCTAGAAACGGAAATTAGGAACCGAAAATATCCCGTGATTTCTAGAATCTTCTGATGATCGATTTTGCAACCATTCTAGTACATTCGATTATGATTAGAAATGACTTGAAGGCAAAGTATAATCATGTTTGTCATCATTAATTTTAATATAAATTGAGAAGATTCCTTCTTCATATCTTATTATTTTATTACTTTATTACATATTAAATATTTACAACAATGTTAGTTAATCCATTATTTTATCAAAACTTCCCAATCTTCGAGACCCCAGTATTTGAACCATTCTGTCAAATCAGTAAACCAAAATTAATTAATGAATCTGAAGATGATGATAAGATTCAATATCAAATTTTAAAACAAGATGGGAATTTCAAATCATTTGAATTCAAGTTAGTTAAATTGAATTCTAATCAAGGTTTATTAACTGTTTATTCAATCGCTGATGATTTTAAATTACAAGTTAAATTGAATTTAAATAAGGTTGATATTAATGAAATCAATTTTGAGATTAACGATTATGATGAAAGAATCTTAAATCTTAACATCCCAAAGAAAGTTGAAAAAGTTTCAATTGATGATTTATTTAGTATCTTCATTAATCAAAACCCTTATTATAAGCAATATTCTACTGAATATCCTGATGTTTTCAATCAATTCTGTCAAAGTTTCCAAGCTGGTAAGCAAAGACAAGAATACTCTGAAAGGTCAAGAAAGGAAAAACAACAACAATTAGAAAATGAAAGACAACAAAGAGAAAAAAAGCTCAGACAAGAAAGAGAATTAAGAGAAAAAGAAAGACAAGAAAGGCTCAAAAAGGAACAAGAAAGACAAGAGAGAATTCAAAAGGAAAAAGAAGCAAGATTCAGAAAAGTTAGAGAAGAGAAATTAAGAAAGCAACAAGAATATTTCCAAAGACAAGAACAATTAAGACAAGAACAAATAAAGAAGGAGCAATTAAGACAAGAACAAGTCAGAAAGGAACAAAAGAGACAAGAGCAAGCAAGAAAACAACAATATGAACAACAATATGAACAACAAAAGCAAGCAGAAGAATTCTTCCAATCAATGTTCCAAAATATGTTCAATCCTTACATAAGACCAGTCGAAAAAGAGCCAGTTACTAAAACATCAGTTAAGGAATCAGTACCAAGAAAAGCGGCTGAAACAGTTCCAATATTTAGCCCTGAACCAAAGAGAGTTTCTTCACCAATTGCTCAAGTTGTTGAGAAGGATGAACCAGAAGTTGAAAGTCCTCATTCAAGTGCAAGATCTACACCACTTTCAGTTTCTAATTTATCGATTAATTCTTTTGATGATGTTGCTACCCCTGAACCATCATCTCCTTTACAAGCTATCCATAAACATCCATCACTTGAAGAAGTTGAAGATGAAGAGTTTGTAATGTTAAGGAAGAAATTTGATCAGTAGAATATATAGCATAATTTATTATAATTAAGTTAATACTTGCATAGATTGCATTTTTAATATAAGAATCACTAATAAGTTTTTGTGCTCTTGAAACTCTCCATTCCATTCATTCTATATTTATGTATTTTAGTCTCTCATATATAAATACTCATTACTTTATAAATACTTTTTCTCTATCACTCTCAACACATCTTCACTTCGCACTCGTAAGATCTCTACCATGTCTGTTCCAAAATCAATTGCAGTATTTGGAGGTAATGGGTTCTTAGGTAAGAAAATATGTGAATATGGAATCAGAAATGGTTTTAAAGTAACTTCATTTTCTAAATCTGGCTCACCACCTGTACTCAACAATCTTTTAAGTCAAGTCAATTGGAAATCAGCTAATATATTCGATGCTACTACCTATGAGAAGCAATTATCAGAGTTCAATATCGTATTCCACTCCATTGGGAAAATATTTAACGATGAATCTTATAAAAAGAGTCTTAATAGTTCATCATTGCTGGTAATAAAGAATCTCTTGTCAGGTTCGAATCCAATGACTAAAACATTTGAGAATTCATTCGAAGGTATGAATAAGTTTAGCTTAACCACCCTTTTAGAAGCATATGAAACTAATAATCCCCAAGGTAAATTAGTGTATGTGTCTGCAGATAAGCAATTACCATTCATACCTAAAGATTATATCCGTACAAAACGAGAAGCAGAGACTGAATTGTTAAAGTCAAAGATTGATTCTTTAGTGATCAGACCAGGAATCATGTATGATAATAATGATAAAAATAATAGATATCAATTAGTAAAAGCTTTAGAAGCGGGTTATCAATTGAAGAATATAACTATCGGTAAGGATAATTGTTTAGATGAGTTAGTAAGACCAATCTTATCAACTGATGATGTATGTAAGGTATTGTTTGACAAATTGGATTTAAATAAACAAATAATAACGTTGAATGATATATTGAAGTCTTTGAATAGATGAATAGGTATGAAATCTTTAAATAGTTAATTATTTATTAGTTATTATTGTATATAAAGTAATTTTGAATTTTTTGGCATTCTATTATAGGCAGCAGGGTGTAATCATTATCTTTTATGTATGTAATTGAAGACCTTAGGTATTAAGGTTTTTCAATCGACTCTAAAACAAATTCCTTCAACTTTATCTGAATCGACTCCAATGCTAACATTTCAACTTCTGATAAATTGATTTCTTGAGGAATGACTAATTCTTTCCTATTGATTTCTATTATAGGACCAAGCTCTTCTTTCGATGGTATTTCTTTAGATGTTATAGGGGATGGTAATTGTTCATGAATTGGTAATGGTTCAGGAATTGGTGGATGTTGGATTGGCTGTTTTGGAACAGGACTCCACCAGTAAACAGGATACTTTCTAAACACATTACCAGTAATCAAAGCAACACTAACTATTAATAGTGATGATATTATTTGGGTAGGGATATACCACCAGCTCATTTGTCTTATTTGCTCATCAATGAATGGTAATAAAGCAGAAGCACCCGCTGGTGGATGGACAACATTAAATATCAGCATCGCTACTGATGCTACTGCTACACTTATAGCTCCTCCAACATAATAATGATCTTGTCCTTTTTGACTTAACAGAAACAATTTCTGTATACAGATACTTAATATAGAACTTATTATTTGACCTCCTAATACGTTACGAGGTTGTGCCAATGGTGCCTGTGAAGCATTAAAACATAAAATTGCTGATGCTCCATAACTAGCAATTATTATAGGTGCATGATGATGGTCCCTAAAAACATTTGGACTTCTAAACACTCCTTCTAATAGCAAAATCCCTGAAAAGGATCCTATGAAAATCTCTAACCAAATAAGGTAATCAGGTCTTGGATGTTTATCATTAGTGTTTACACCCAAAAAATGTCTAAAGGGTTTTGGAAGTTTTTTGACCTGATTTTCAGGGATATATTTATTAACCAAGTTATCTATAGTGAATTTAAAGACCATGTAGTGTTATTCTTTATGATTGGGCCACAAACAAATGAAATACGTGAATAAAATATTAATATACTTTAACTAATGACTGGTGATGAGTTCTGGCCCGCTTAAACGGGTCGATCCCCGGACTTAGCGCGGCGGGTAAAAAATGGCTTTACTCCACAGTATATTACTAACAAGGTAAATGCGTCATTGTATCCGCTAATATATCCGCTAAAGAGCCGACAAAGAGTTAATCATAAATCCGAAAAGTGGTTACCTGTAAGTAGCCACTTGAATAAAGCTAAAGAGAATTAAGGCACGACATAAATTATAAACATATTTAATCTTTCTTTTCTTTATCTTTTTCAGATGGTGAGTATGATGGACTTCCTGGGGAATAGGAAGGTGATGTTGGTGAGTAACTTGGTGATGTTGGGGAATAGCTTGGTGATGTAGGAGAATATGATGGGGAAGTTGGGGAGTAACTTGGTGATGTTGGTGAGTATGATGGGGAAGTAGGTGAGTAACTTGGTGATGTTGGTGAGTATGATGGACTGGTTGGTGAATATGATGGTGAGGTTGGGGAGTATGATGGACTTGTTGGGGAATAACTTGGAGAAGTTGGTGAGTATGAAGGTGAGGTTGGTGAATATGACGGACTAGTTGGGGAGTATGATGGTGATGTTGGTGAATATGATGGTGAGGTAGGTGAGTAACTTGGTGATGTTGGTGAGTAAGATGGTGATGTTGGTGAATATGATGGTGATGTAGGTGAGTAACTTGGTGATGTTGGTGAGTATGATGGACTTGTAGGTGAGTATGATGGTGATGTTGGTGAGTACGATGGACTTGTAGGAGAATATGAAGGACTGGTTGGTGAATAAGTTGGAGATCCAACACCGTAACCTGGACTTGCATAACCAGGACTTGCACCATAAGAAAATGGTGAAGTTGGTGAAGGTGAAGTAACACCTCCATAACTGGTCAAACCTCCAGATTCACCAACTTGAGCTGAATGAACTGGTGAGAATCCAGCACCTTCAACGTATTGAATACCATCATCTTCAACTTCATTATTTTCTCTGTAAGGAGTTGCACCACCATCAAATTCTTGTAATGGTTGAGAACCTTGTAACATTTTATCATCAATCATAACATCAAAGGCACCGGTACCTAATGGAGCCATTTGTCCCAACATGACATTTTCAGAAATACCTCTACAATCATCTAATTCCGCAGAAGAAGCAGCTTCCAACAAAATTTCAACAGTTTCTTCGAAAGAACATCTCATCAATGCACCAGTATCAGCTCTGTTAATACCATGACGTGTGATAGCCATTAAATGACCACGAGATGTCATAACATCAACTAATAAAGCCATATGACGATAATTAACATAAGAACCATCAAAGGCAATAACGTTTAAGATTTCCTTGTACAAGGCTGATCTAGTAGCTTCAATACCTAAGACACTAAGAATTTCAATGAAATTGTTAGAATAAGTTCTAGATGAATCAATACCAGGAATAGTCATAACTTCAGCTAAATTGACACCATCAGTTTCTAAGACCCATTCTTGTCCTTGTCTATATTCACCAGTTTCATCAGGTCTATTCAATTTATGTTGCATCATGAACACTCTGGTAATACCTGGAATACCTCTTAAGGAAATGGATTCTAACATATGACTTTCAATTCTCTTCAAGATTTGATCTTCTTCAGCATCATCTTCATCAAGAGACTTAGGATCTCTAACAACTCTACATCTAATAATCAACTTATCAGCAGTATCATCAGACCAAATGACGAATAAATCTTCACCAAAGTTTTGGGATATCTTTTCAGCAACTTGGGCCATGGTCAATTGTTTATCCAACATTTTAGCTCTATCTAATTCTAATCTAAGTAACCAAGGACTTTGTTTTTCAATAGATTCTTCAACTTTTTCATCAGGAATGGCAAAATAAGCTTCAACAGTATCATAATCTTCTTCAATAACAGTACTTCTTGGATCAGGATCATAGAAAATTTCAGTAGCTGATGTGACATTCTTTAAAGTAGTATGTTCAATGGCAGATTGAACAACTTTAGCCTTTTCAATATCACTAGCAACATCTTTATCTAAGTAGACAGTCAAAGCAGGAGTTTTAATGTTCTTAGCAACATTTAAAATTTCTTTCAAACGTGGAACCCCAAGAGTAACATTCTTTGAAGAAACACCCGCATAATGGAAAGTATTTAAAGTCATTTGAGTTGCAGGTTCACCAATAGATTGTGCGGCAATAACCCCAACCATTTCACCAGGGTGAACAATAGATTTTTGGAATTGAGTTTCGATTTCTCCACAAACCCATTCAAATGACATTTTGTTCAATTTAAATTCTTCAATTACACGACGGGATGCTAATCTTGAACGTACTAAACATTGAATTAATAAAGTGGCGTTTTCTTGTGCTTCTTCTACAAGTTTACCTTCACCTCTAATAACAGTCAATTTAGTACAAAGTTGTCTGACACCTTCAATAATTTCTTCCAATCTAAGGTCCAGCACTTTTTGACGTCCTGAATGGAAGTTTTGTTGAGCATTTTGAATAATACGACGTAAATTAACAGGTAATGGCCAACTAGAGTCACCATTAATGAAACAAATATCACGTAAGTATTTTCTATCTTTGACTAATTGCTTGAATTCTTCATCTACGAGTCTTTGTAAATCAACGTCCCCTTTGATTTCTTGGTTAGATTCAATAGATAATTCATCACTTAATAAGTCAATCTTATATCTCTTTTCAAATGCTGCGTCTGATCCAGGAATGGTATCAACACTTTGAGATTCAACTTGAGTACCATCAATACCGTCTTCCCCATAAACGAATTGAACAATATCACCCAAGGAATTTCTTGTTGTACCGTCATAATGAACCATAACATCTTCTAAAGCTTTAACTAAACGACGTTGAATATAACCGGTTTCGGCAGTCTTAACAGCAGTATCAATTAACCCTTCTCTACCAGCCATGGCATGGAAAAAGAATTCTTGTGGGGTTAAACCTCTAAGATAAGAGTTTTCAACGAAACCTTTAGATTCTGGTGAATAATCATCTTTAGTAAAATGTGGTAAAGTTCTATCAGAAAATCCGAATGGAATACGTTTACCTTCAACAATTTGTTGTCCTACACAAGCTGACATTTGTGAAATATTAATAAATGACCCTTTAGATCCAGAAGTAACCATCTGTTTAACATTATTTAAATCTTTTAAATTCATTTCTGCTGATCTACCAGCGGTATCTCTAGCTTGATTTAATACACGTGACACATTATGTTCAAAAGATTCTCTTAATGTCATACCCGGTTCTGGCTCTAATTTATTCTGTTGAGCATTCATAATAATTTCTTGGACTTTGATTTTAGCTTCTTCAATGGTTTCAGTAACATGTTTCATGGTTTCAACATCACCAATGGTATCACCAATACCAATAGAGAATCCATTATGTAATAACCAATAATTAGTTACCTTTTGAATGGCACTAAATAATTTAGCACAAACTGCTGGTCCTTTTTCTCTCATGACAGTATGGATTAAACCACCCCCAGTGGCACCAACGGTCTTTTTGTCAACAATACCAAACATGATTTCTCCATCAACTATTAACATACCACTATCTTTTGGACTAGATAAATTACCATCTAATCTTTGTAAATGGATACCCTTTGGTATAGTCATAGAAACTAATTGTTTACCACTCCATAAAGGCTTTGGCTTTATGATTGCTGGTGGTGGAATAACTCCATCCCAGTCTGGAATCCAGTAAACCATATTCATAACTTGATCATATTCAATGAAGACATCACGTAATGTCATTTTTCTTATACCACATAAAGTATCTTGAATAATACCCATGACCGGTTTATTAGATTGTGGAGAAACAATTTGTAAGGGTACAGAACAAATTTGTGATAATTCAGCTCTAGTTTCTGGAGATTGTGGGACGTGTAAATTCATTTCATCACCATCGAAATCAGCATTATAAGGTGAAGTGACAGATAAATTCATTCTGAATGTTGAGTATGGCATAACTCTTACTTTATGGGCCATCATAGACATTTTATGTAATGAAGGCTGTCTATTAAATAACACAGGATCATTATCCATTAAATGACGTTCAACTTTCCACCCATATTGTAAAGCGATATCACCAGCTCTTTTATTATATCTTAAATCAATACGGTCACCATTATCTCTTATAACATATTTGGCACCAGGATGTTCATTAGGACCATTTCTGACGTATTCAGTTAATCTTTGAATATTGAATGGAGTGACGATTTCAGGATATGATAATGTTCTAGCAATTGAAATAGGTACCCCAACTTGATCTAAATCTAAATTTGGATCACCAGAAATAACGGTACGTGCAGAGAAATCAACTCTTTTACCCATTAAATTTCCTCTTAATCTACCTTCTTTACCCTTTAATCTGGCTCTAATAGATTTAATTGGTCTACCAGTTTTTTGTAAAGCTTGTGGTTGTCCTGCAATATCATTATCCATATAGGTAGCAACATGAAATTGTAATAATCCTTCGAATTCACTTATAACATGTTGAGGGGATCCATCCATTTCTAACCTTTGAACATTAATGTTAGCTTTCAAAACATCAGCCAATTTGAAAGTTAAATCATCTTCTCCTCTGGCTGTATCATTAAATGCAATAGATGGTCTAACTGGTGGTGGTGGTACAGGTAATACTGTAATTAACATCCATTCAGGTCTAGCGTAATCTTCACTAAATCCTAACCTTAAACAATCTTTAGAATTTATATGACGGAATACATTTAAGATTTCTGAAGGAGTTAATAATCTACGTTCAGGTTGTTCTTCTTCTAACTTGTTTTGTTTCCAAGTCCCCCAAAGTTTTAAACCATCTCTACGAACAGTAGGTTGAGCATGACCACATCCACCTCTACCGTTTTCTACATCTTCAGGATCGGCTTCACAAATCATTTTAGTTTTACATACATTCCATACAGCATTAAATCTTCTTTTAGGATCTCTTATCTTGATGGCTTGAGCCATCAATGGATTGGATTCATCTAACAATAATTTTCCACAGTGCATACAAACACATTCACAAACTTTTTTAATCTTGGCAATAAACCCAATATGAAATACAGGTTTAGCTAATTCAATATGACCAAAATGTCCAGGACATTCAGCCATATCTTCACCACAAGTTTGACATTTAAAGTTTCTATCAATAGAACCTAATCTTGGATCATTTAATCCACCTTCTCTTGGTCTTTTTGTGGATTGATCAATAGTTTCAGGATATTCGATTTTAGCAACAGAAATTGCCCTAACTTCTTCGGGTGAAAATAACCCAAATTGCACTTCTTTAACGGCTCGAAGTGGAGCACTTGAATGTGGGAAATCTCTACTCATATCTAATTAATTAACGTGATATGATCTTTTGTCCAGTGCGGTTGATTTTTTTTGAAATTTTTTTGAGTTTTAATTCTTTATTAACAAGGAGCAATCTATTAAAAATACAAGTGGAAATTGAAAGATATTAATGTGTTAAATATATATGTGTGTGACAATCAAATGAATGAGTGCCTAATCTATGAACTAGTTGTACGGTTAAGTGTAACTAGGATAGAGTTTAGATTTTTCAACAGTTTTTCAGAGGGCGAGTTCGCGGTTTGAGATATGTGCGGACTAGTTTTTACGCGGGCTATTGATTACTCATTATGTTAGAGTTGATGATAATTATTGGTAAAAATGGGTAATTGTAATTATTGGCGTTATTTAAAGTTATATTTATTATTTTCAGTTTATTATAGTCATAAGTATAGAGAAAAAACGATGGTACTCCGCGCTGGTGAAAATGCTGGTTACACTCCACGAGAAATTTTGACGTATGAGAGACATATTTGACACTAAAATCTCGTAGTCTCGCGGTGGCAAACACTACCTACTGTCGTATTTTATATATATACTTTTTCTTATTTATGACAATTACTTACTGTTGCTAAACCTTCAAATAGGTGTTTCTAAAAGTGTTTAGGAAAAGAACTTGGACATAGCTTTCTTTTCTTTATCACGACGAGCTTTTATTGAAGCCTTGACATCATTTAAACCTTTTATAATACCAGCATCTTCTGGTGATAATTTTAAAGCCTTTTCTAAATTATCCTTTGCACCATCTTCATCTTTTAAACTTAAAAGTCCCATACCTTTTCTATAATAAGCTTTAGTTTTAGCCTTAGTATCAGAATCTTCGATTTCTCCTAATGCTTTATCAGCATTGGCAACAACAACTTTACCTTGGTTTAATTTTAAAGCTACTAATGAAGCATTCAAATAACATGATTGTTTTAAACTATTTAAAGTTGCTAAATCTTGTTTTTCAAGATCATTAGGGAAATATTCTTCTAAGAAATTAGTAGCTTTACCATACTTTTCTAAAGATTTTTCCAAGTTACCTTTCTTTAATTGAGCTGTACCAATATCTTTTAAAGTAGTAATAGCTTTAAAAACTGATTCAGGTTTATTAACATCAATGTTATTGTCATCAGCCATAGTTTCTTCATAAATATCACCAGTACCATCGTCTTTTGGTTTTGGTTGATAATCTTTAGATAATTCTCCACAATCTTCAATTATCCAATCTTCCACTGGTTTATCATTTTCACCTTTCTCTGATCTTTCAAGTTTTCTAACTAACCCTTTACCTTCAATAACTTGTCCAAAAACAACATGCTTACCATCTAAATGTGGAGTTGGTACAGTGGTTATGAAAAATTGTGATCCATTAGTAGCTGGTCCAGCATTAGCCATAGATAATAAGAAAGGTTTATCATGGGTCAATTTGAAATTTTCGTCTTCGAATTTTTCACCATAAATAGATTCACCTCCAATTCCAGTACCATGAGTAAAATCTCCTCCTTGACACATAAAATTTTGAATAACTCTATGGAAGATACTACCTTTATAATGTAATGCCTTACCATTTTTACCAATACCTTTTTCACCAGTACAAAGGGCTCTAAAATTTTCAGCAGTTTTTGGTACTACATCATCAAACAATTCAAATGCAACTCTTCCTTGTGGGACTCCATTGGCAGTTATATCGAAGAAAACTTTACTACGTGACATTATGAATAGATTCTGGGTGTAATTTCTCAATCTGTAATTTCTCGATCTTAGTCCATTACTTTTCTAGAAAAATGCTGGTTGTGAGCGTTGGTATTTAATTTATGGAGATGGATATCATGGTTCATGCTTTCACAAATGTGATGATAATGATTGTGTATAATTTGATTTATGTTGTTTATATGAATCTGTATGCATTCGAAGCATAATTTCCTTTTTTTCACTTTTTTTCTTACTTTCTTTCTTGTATTATTTTAAATTGTGAAATTTACATTTCAAATAACAAAAACGATTGAATGTGAAAAATAAATAAAATATTTACTGAAAAAATTAAACAGTCTTAAACAACTACCAAAGGGACATTATACCAAAAAAAGACTATTCACAATTCCTTCATATCGTTAAAGTCTTTCCTTACATATTTTGGCTGCAAAAGGTATTAAAATTACCTCATGCGTAATTTTCACACCTCCTAGGGTCAGTAGTTTTAAAATACAACAGTTAAGTAATAAACTTTATTTTTTTGAAACTTGATACTTGAAGAATTCTAAAGGTCAACAATAAGACTAATCAAATCACCTACTCTCCATGCAAATTCAAATTGAAACTAATAATTCTCAAACAGAACTATCTCAACAACTCGAAAATTTTTTATATCTTGTACTATTTCTACACACCTTATAAATATATTACACAATTCATTCGTTCAGTTATTCACATAAGCTTATAATACATTTTTCAAATCAATTCTTGACAGGACTAAAATAAGGATGGTTCATTGCTTCTTTTGCTGTTAATCTCTCTTGATGGTCATATCTCAACAATTTACTTATAAGATCAAGAAATTCTTCAGAGACTAAATTTTGGTTATTAGTATTTATAAATTTCCTCCAAGGTTTCTTATTAAATACTGCCAAGTCTTGATATTCCTCAGGTAATTGAATTTTATACCTCTTTAAATATTTATTGAAATCTTCTGATCCTAGTACTCTTACGATTTGTATCAATTGGTCAGTATTAGATTTCCCTTGAAAGAAAGGTTCTTTTTTGAATACCATTGCTGCTAAGGTACAACCAAGAGACCAGATATCTAAAGAATAATCATAATATCTATAATCTACTAATAATTCAGGACCTTTGAAGTATCTAGTAGCAACTCTAACATTATATTCGGTACCAGGATGATAATATTCTGCCAAGCCCCAATCTATTAATTTCAACGTTTTTCTCTGATGATCAATCATAATATTTAAAGGTTTAATATCTCTATGCATTATCCCCATAGAATGGCAGTAATCCAAAGCCTTTAATAACTCTAACATATAATATCTTATATCATAATCTGTGAAAGTAGGATATAATGTTCTAGCATCAATATTTTTGATATGTTCTGTAATTAAACAAGGAATTCGAAGTTGTGGATCTCTAACGATATCTAATAATTTGATTATGGAAGGGCCATCCACTAATTTCTGAAGTATTGATATTTCTCTTTTAATTTTCTTCTTTTTAACAGGCTTTAATACTTTAATAACACAATTATTCCCAGTGGTGGTTTGAACTCCTAAAAACACTTCGGAGTATCTACCTCTTCCAATCTTCTCGAGTATTTCATAGCTTTCCTGAGTGTTCCATTCTAATTGAACATTATCATAGTCATAGTAAGCCTTGGGTTTGGTTGACAATACTTTGCTGTAAACCCTAGATTGGGATATTAACGGAGCCATTATCTTACCCTTCCTTGCCTCTCAAGGGTGTGATGGGTAATGGAATTCGCGGCCCTGATAAGATAACAATACTAATCTGAGGGAAGCGTAGATGAAAAAGATAACCAGGTTATGGGCAATTTCTTTTGTTTAGTTAAAGTTAAAGTGCATGATTCAAGGTTTTTACTATCATGAAATACTAACATTAACTTTACACTTATCTTGGTGGTAATAGACTTGATAACAGCGCCTTGTTAAAAGCCACAGTGCGTATATACATTAGATTCCTAGTAACTTAAAATTGACATTAATGCTTCCTTACAGGGTCAAAATAAGGATGATCCATTGCTTCTTTAGCAGTTAATCTTTCTTGATGATCGTACCTTAATAATTTATCAATTAAATCCAAAAATTCGTCTGATACTAAATGCTGATTATTAGAAGTTATAAATCTCTTCCAAGGTCTTCTTGTGTAGTAACCCAAGTCTTCATATTCTTCAGTTAGTTTTAAATTGTATTTTTGTAAATATTCATTCAAATCTTCTGACCCTAATACCCTTACAATTTGAACGAACTGATCAGTATTTGATTTACCATGGAAGAATGGTTCCTTTTTGAATACCATAGATGCTAACATACATCCATAGGACCATAAATCCAATGAATAATCATAAAATCTATAATCTACTAATAATTCGGGACCTTTGAAATATCTAGAAGCAACTCTAACATTATATTCAGTTCTTGGGTGATAGTATTCAGCTAACCCCCAATCAATTAACCGAAGGGATTTTTGTTCATGATCAATCATAACATTGTGTGGTTTAACATCTCTGTGCATTATTCCCATGGAATGACAATAGTCTAATGCTTTTAATAACTCATACATATAGTACCTTATATCGTAATCTTTGAATGTTGGGTATAAGGTCCTAAAATCAATATTATCAATGTGTTCAAATACCAAAGCAGGTGTTTTCAGTTGTGGCTCTCTTACAATATCAAGGAGACTAATAATATTAGGACCTTCAACTAAATTCTTCAAAATAGAAATTTCTCTCCTTATCTTCTTACGCTTGACTGGTTTTAATACTTTTATAACACATTTATTACCAGTAGTCAATTCTACTCCTAAAAAAACTTCTGAATATTTACCTCTACCTAATTTCTTAATTACTTCATATTTATCTTGAGAATTCCATTTTATCATTAGGTTTTCATAGTCCCAATATTCTTGGGGTTTGGCGCTTAACGCATCAGTATAAACTTTTGAAACGGAAGTCATTGGTTTGGGCTTATCTTTAATTAAATTCACACTACTAACAAGTTTATTGGGGAATATAAAGATAATGAATATTGATAATAACCCAATAAATAAAGCTCTTCTCCACACCTGTTGAATCGTTGTTACTGAAAATTTTCTCACTCGCAAGCGAGGGTGGGAAAGAAGAGCATTACTATCAGATGAAGACACTAGTTACTTAGTTTGGCAATTTAGAAAATTAGTCAAATAAGTTCTGACATGAATTAGGAAAGTCTTATTACACAGAGAGTATAATCAAATATTGATATATTTTTTGTTTATTAAATTAAGCAATTAATTGCTGATTATTGATCCCTATAACATCCACTTGTATCCACATCAAATATCACCAAACTTTAAACTTTCAACTTAAACAACGCTCCTAATTCATTAAAAATCTCATTAAGGTAAACTCTAATTCAATGAAAGTTTACCAAAATTAAGGGTTTCTCTATCCTTTTTACGTTTAGCTGCTAATTTCCCCTTTGATACTTCATCTGAAGCCTTTTGTATATTACTTCTTTCCTCATTCTTTTTCGTTAATTTTCTTCCACCTTTTTCTAATTCATAATTATCAAGGAAATCATCTAATAAATCCTCGAAATCTCCTCTTTCTTGTTTCATATCGAATTCTTTATAATCTTCGTCTTCATCTTCATCTTTTTCAAACTTCTTAGCCAATTGTTCATATCTATCATCAAGTAATGTTAACCCTTCTGTACGGTAAACTGCTGAGGAAGTCATGGAAAATGATGTGGTATCAGTCATAGCACCTTTTTTCTTTCTTTGCTTTGTCTTTGATTGTTTTTTAAGGTTTGTAGGTAATTCCGCTAAAGTATCTTGTTCTTCTAGTTCTCCTTCAGAATCAAAATCATTATCAGAATCATCTTCATTTCCTTTAAAATCACTCTTGAATTTACTGAAATCTTTTTGCCATGCAGTATTTATTACAACATCATCAGATTCTGGAATATCTTCTGGTGCTTCACCTTCATTATAAGGATTTTCTTGAGGTTCATAATCCGATTCATAATCTTGTTCATACTTCCCATATTCTTCTTCATAATTATCCAAATCCCATTCATCAAAATCTTCATCATCCTCTTCAAAATCTTGCCCGTTGACTTGTCCTGATTGTAATAATTCATTAAAGAGATCATCTTCTTCATCTTCAATATATGCTTCATCTTCTAAAGCTTCCATTGCTTCTCTTAAACGTGGATCCATATTTGGATTAAGTCCTCTTAAATCTTTGGGTATATTCTCCAAATCATCTTGTGTCACGCTTGTAGTATTTTCAGAAGGTAATTGATCTTTTAATAATGTCAATAAATCAGTCTTTTTTTTGTCTTTTTTATCATCTTTCTTATCGTCTTTCTTGGCTATAAACACAGCATCTTCTGCTTGACCAATTGGACGTAAATGTTGCATATAATCATACTTAGAATCATCATAATAAATCCCATATTGTGCTGCTAAACCTTCATTATCTCTAACTGCTTTTAAGTCATCACCTAAATTTTGTTCTAATTCATGTTTGGTGTAACCTTTTTGATCTTTGTTTATAGGTACAAGAACATGTCTAGATGCATCATTATCGAAATAGAGTTCATCATCATGAGCTCTATGTACTACACTGAAAGTTGTAGCATTCTTTTTATCGAATCTTCTTCTTGGTGGCATAATGCGATGAGGTAGATCTATTACTGCTGAGATGAGAATTAATTCTACCGCACTCAAGAGTAGACGTTCATAGTGTGAACTTTAGAGGATAGGTACACAGGACCGAAACACAAAAAGCACAAAGACTGCAAAATGAATATTATATACATTCTATAAACATAATAAAAATGCCTACTTTCATTTAATGATCATGACGATTATGGGATTCAATAATAATCTTACCCCAATTACTATAATAAATAACTACACCTTCAGCAAGTGCTAAGAATGCAACACCCAGAATTAATCCTACCCATAAACCTGCAACTCCGTATTTAAATGGGAATGCCATTACATAACCTATTGGTAAAGCTATTATATAATAAGAAATCAAGTTCAATATTGATCCAATACGTTGCTTACCTTGACCTCTAAGAACACCTGCTCCTAAAACGTTAAAAGAATCAGCTATTTGATTAATTGCAACTAAGATTAATAAGTTATTAGAAATTTTTAAAACTTCAGTATCTTGACTAAATAACCTGGCAAGGAAATTTCTGAATGTAAATAAAAATGTAAAGTTAAACACAGATAAAACAGATCCAAGGATAACAAAGATTTGTAAAAGAATTTGAGCTCCTCTAATATTTTTCAGACCAACAAAATGACCTACTCTAGTAGTTAATGCAACTGCGACAGCAAAAGCCAATTGGAAAGCCATAGAACCGATATTTGAAGCAATAGATTGAGCAGCCAAAGCACCAGTTCCAAAGGAAGCAGCTAAGATTGTTAATACTTCAAATGCAAGATATTCTGCTTCAACCATAATTACACCAGGTAAAGCCAACTTTAACATTGGTACCCAATTAACAGCAGCTTTATGAAGATCTAAACCGTTCCAACATTTCTTACCATCAATAAATACTACATAAAGTAACATAAGGATACTCATCATCCAATAAACAATACAACAGGCAATTGGTGCACCAATATAACCTAAACCATAGGTAGGATGCCATACTAATAAATAATTCAAAAGTAAGTTAATTGGTGCAATGACGAGTAAAATATTAGTAGCAGCATGGAAAATATGTTGTGCTTGTAAAAATCTTTTACCAGTTTCAAACAAGAATAAACCTGGGGTTCCAAAGGCAATGATTCTTAAATATAGTTGAGTTAATTCTGCTAATTCTCTATTACCAATCATAGGGGTTAAGATATCAGCAGAGAACCACCATATGAAACTTAATGGAAATACTGTAACAACAAACATCATTAATGAACATCTTTGGAAATAAACTCCAACATTATGGAAATCACCAGATCCGTAAGCTTGAGAACAGAATGAATCAAGACTGGTTGACATACCTTGATAGACTGCTAAACCTGTAATATTAAATGTACAAACAGCTAAAGAAGCAGCAGCTAATTCTTGAGCTCCTAACTTGGATGCTGAAAAGATCGTAGTAACTGATAATAAATACTGTAAGAAGAAACTAATGATTAAAGGTATTGATGACTTGATAGTATATTTAAGTTCTAACTTTAGAGTAGGTTGAATCTCTTCAATTCTGGCTTCGAGGTTATCATTTTCAGTGGCCTCGTAATTATCATATCCTCCTGTTAATAATTGTTCTTCACTAGCACTCATCGCAGATAATTAAGAGTAAGGCAAAAAATCCTGTTATCTATCTCGCACGGAATTAATAAGAAAACGACTTACCGTATTAGGACACTAGATGCGACGTGTTTAATAACTGCCAAAAATTGATGCATGCATTAAGTAAAAACTAAAAGATCTTCATTTATGTAGAAACTCTTGAAACTTTTAGCGGCTGAGTCCAAAGGAATTTTTAATTGGGCGGTTTTTGCGCTTAAATCGAATAAATATTGACGATTTGTGCTTGTTATTATAAGATTAGAATTTTCATAATCAAGCTTCATGGCTTCATAAGGCAAGTTAGATTGTAATTTAGTTAATAAGGTGTATTTTCCATTTTGGTCATTGAGCTTCTGGAAACTAACGTTGTAGTTGATTTGTATGGTTTTTGATTCTGGGATATTTGATGTAGGTTGCAACACTGATGCTGCGTCTAAAGATCTTGATGCAGGTTTCTGGGACATTTCCGGTGAATCTATCTCCTCAATTAATGGCTTTTTAATGGGCCCTCTATTGAAAATATCAACTTGATCAACTTCCATGGGATCATCATTCAATTCTTCTATTAAACCCAAAGTTTCATTAGTTTTCAACTCATCGAGCCTTTTCAGTAGACCATTCTCTTTCAAGTCCTTTTGTTTGATCTCTGTATTACTCAAAGGTCCCTTACTTAACATTTTTGGTACAGAATATTGCCTATCTACTACTATACTATATAATAGTTCTACTGCCTCTAAACACCATTCATTTAATATGGATTTAAGATCAGAATTTATAGTACACCACCTGAAACAAATATCATTTATACAACAATCATAACAAAGTGAAATTTGCCCCTGTTTATCTTTAACTTCTTTCTCATTGGATACAATTATAGGGATTTCCCATTGATTATCAACAATTAATGGGAAAACTATGCTTGGTTCGAAATCTTGTGGAGGTTTAGGAACTTGTGAATCTTGACAAACATTGATAAATACTTTTGTTCCTGGTACTGTATTACTAGATTTTAAGATCCGAGTCTTTAACACATAACCAGGAGTAGGATTTAATATTGTCGACTGTCCAAGTTCGTCCATGATGTTTGGAATATGTTGAAATGACTCAGCTGACTCAAAGTGACTCAAATTGACTCAGATAAGATGATTCAAAATCCGCGACTTATAATATGTTGGGTAAGTGAAAATTACTGCAAATTCGAAATTATTGTAAATATCTCAAAATGAATGTGCTTGTATATGCTGGGCCTGGTACTACTACAGAGAGTGTCAAACACTGTCTTGAAAGTTTAAGATTTCACTTATCTCCTTATTATGCTGTTACTACTGTAGGAGAGAAATCATTATTGAATGATCCATGGCAGTTTAAAACTAAAGCTATTGTTTTCCCAGGTGGTGCTGATTTACCTTACTGTAATAGTTTTAATGGTCCTGGTAATAGAATTATTAGTGATTTCGTTAGAAAAGGTGGTAAATATCTTGGATTCTGTGCTGGTGGTTATTATGCTAGTAGTAGATTAGAATTTGAAGTAGGGACTCCAAAGGAAGTTTCAGGTTCTAGAGAATTAAGATTCTATCCTGGAACTTGTAAAGGTACTGCTTATAAAGGATTTGTATATAATACTCACGAGGGTGCAAGAATCGCTAAATTAACAACCACTTTACCGGACTGTCCTCCCATTATTCACAATTATTATAATGGAGGTGGTGTATTTTCCAATACTCAGAAATATAAAGATGTTGAAGTATTAGCGAGATATGCTGATCCAGTAGAGGTTGAACGTGAAGTCGATGAAGAATTAGATGCTGCTGTTATCTACTGTAAAGTAGGCAAAGGAGGGGCTCTTATTTCAGGAACACATCCAGAATTTGGACCTACAAATGAATCAGTATTAAATGATTTAGCAGAATATGATAATGATAGGAAATTATTCTTAAAAGCTTGTTTAACAAAGTTAGGACTTCAAGTTAACCCTGAATTCGAAGTTCCAAAACTTACCCCGATTCATTTATCATCTTATTTAAATCCTGATAGACTTCTTGAAACTGTTGAAAAATTACATAAGAATTTAGATTTCGTTAAGAATTCATTTGAAGGTGCTGCTGATACTTTTTACTTACATGATGAAGAAGAAGTTATTGACACAAGTGAAGGAGTTCATCTTAGAATTCATAAATCAACATTACCTGATTCAAAAGAAACTCCATACTTTGATTTATTGAAATATTTCCTGAATTTAGATCAATTATATAAGACCAATAATGTTGATGGAGTATTTGGTAAAGTTGCAGGATATTGTGAAGTTATCACCTCTACCAGTAGTATTCTTGATAAGAATCCTAATTGGTTAAGTTTATTACCTCATGGATTCTTATTAACAGCTACTACCCAAGTTCAAGGGAGAGGAAGAAGTGGTAATGTATGGATTAACCCTAAGGGAGTTATGGCCCAATCAATTTTATTCAAAATGGATTCTAAAATGGCAAAATCTATTGTTACTTTACAATATGTCCTTTCCTTAGCTGTCACTGAGCTGATTTTAGGATATGGTAGTTTTGATAGTGGTAAGACTGCTGGATATGAAGACATGCCAGTTAGAATTAAATGGCCTAATGATATTTATGCTTTGAAACCTGAATATTTCGATCTGTTAAAGAATGAAAATCCTACAACTGTTGATGGCAATGAAGAGAAATTCGCCAAAATATCAGGATCATTAGTTAACTCCCAATACCTTAATGGACAATTTAATATTGTTTCTGGTATTGGTATTAATGTATCGAACGAACAACCAACTACATCACTTAATTTAATATTACTGAAACTTAATAAAATCAGAGCAGCTAAAGGTCTTGAACCTTTACCACCTTATGAACATGAATTGCTTGAAGCAAAGTTAATGTTTACTATCAATCAATTCTATAGTGTTTTCCAACAATCAGGAATGTCACCATTTTTACCATTGTATTATAAACGTTGGTTCCATAATGACCAACTAGTAAAAGTCACATCTGATGGCCAAAATAGAACCTGTAGAATCCAAGGTATCACTAATGATCATGGGTTATTAGTGGTTAAAGATGTCCATACTGGTGAAAATTTACAACTTCAACCAGATGGAAACTCCTTTGATATGTTCAAAGGATTAGTATATAATAAAATTACATAGTAAATATATTTTGTAGAATTATGATGTACATCACTATGTGAAAATATCACTCAGAAAATCAAATCACATCCACCAACGCGTTTGTGTAATGAAAGTAGAAGTAGTGGAGTGGAAAGCCGTTGCATCATGGCATTGGGACCTTAAAGATGAAACTGCTGATGAATTATGTGGGATCTGTAGAGTAGCATTTGATGGGACTTGTCCAAATTGTAGATATCCTGGTACTGAATGTCCTTTAATATTGGGTAAAGGATGTACACATAACTTTCATTTACATTGTATTTTACAATGGTTAGAACAAGATACATCCAAGGGATTATGTCCTATGTGTAGACAAGTATTTGAGTATAATAAAGACACAAAGATGGGGACCAGTGAAGAATTGTCCAACCTTCAAATGTTAGTGGATGGCCATAGAGTAATGAGAGATCGTGAAAGAGCAGAACATGATAGAGTAGATCAAGAATTTGATTCTTTTGATGATGATGTTAGAATGCCAGAGTAGTGAAACTTTAGAAAATATTATAGAAGGCGTCTTTGAAGTTGATGTATATCATGATGGATGATCTGGCTATTTTATACTAAAGCCTTTTAGCACTGGCGCGCTGAAATTATCATCATGAATACCTTCCGTATATTGAAACTACCAACGGTAATACCTAAACCTTTGGTTCCCAGATTGGTACCAGGAATATTTGTACGATATAATTCTACTTCACCATTAAATAAACCAACGCCTCCAATCATTGAACCATCCCCAGTAACCAAAACTACCATCCAACCGGTATTCACTCCAGAACAAAGAGAATCAGCAAGATTGGCTAGATTGGCAAGTCTTGGATGGTTAAAACATTTACCAGAAAAATGGATTCCATATGCTGAATTATTAAGATTAGAAAAACCTACTGGTACTGCCTTATTGTTGATACCATCCTTATGGGGAATAACTATGGCATCATATTCTATCCATGCTGATTTATCCACTTTTTTATATGCAACTTCTCTTTTCTCCATAGGAGCTTTAGTTATGAGAGGTGCAGGGTGTATTATCAATGATATGTTGGATAAAGACTTAGATGACAAAGTTTTAAGAACTGTAGAAAGACCAATTGCAAGTGGTAGAATAAGTAGACAACAAGCATTTACATTTTTAGCCAGTCAATTAACTATAGGATTAGCAGTCCTTCTTTCATTACCATTTGATTGTTTTTATATTGGTGCCCTTTCAATACCATTCATATCAGCATATCCCTTATTTAAAAGATTCACATATTACCCTCAAGTTATGATTTCCATATGTTTTAGTTGGGGATGTTTATTAGGATTTCCTGCAGTTGGTGCACCATTGAATCTTGCAGTTGCTGGACCATTATTTTTGACTAATTTCTTCTGGTCAATGATTTATGATTCAATCTATGCTCATCAAGATAAAGAATTCGATAAAGAAGCAGGTGTTAAATCTACAGCTTTAGCATGGGGTGATAAAACAAGACCAATTATAAACACAATTCTTGTTGCTCAAATTGCATCACTTGCAACAGCAGGAGTTGTGAATGGAATGGGAGTTGGCTTTTATACATTAGGTGCTTATGGGTTCTATAGATTATTTACAAGAATGAAGCAAACCAATCTTGATGATCCAAAGAGTTGTTGGTTTTTCTTTACTGACAATATTAAAACAGGGTTATACTTTTGGGCTGGTATGTTACTTGATTATTTATTTATGTTATTCTTGGGTTAGTTGAATCACATCTAGTTACCTAATTATTATTTAAATCTGTATATAATGTTTTTGTTAATTTAGAATCTTGTCTATAAAATATCTTTTTCATAATAAGTCTTCTTTGGGTAGCATCCATATTTATAAACAAGTCAATAAAATATTCTTGAATAAATGATATTGACATATCCTGAGGAAGCATATTGATGATTTCACTTGGGGTATAGAATTTCCCATAAGACGTAATGAAATGTTTTAATGCTATGTAATTTGATGTGGTTTTATAATGATCATAAATCTCAAGAAGGTTCTGTTTGATATTTGATGACTGTGGAAATGTTTCATTTACGAAATATGGGGTACGGGGATAAGGTGTCTTTTCATAGATGGCAAAATATTCTGCAGTTTTATAATCACCCAATTTGAGAAGACCTTTGATTTTATCTTTATCCACAAAACAAATTTTGAAAAATTCATAAAGAGGATTATCAATGATTTCTTTAAACTGTTCGGATTCTACATTTTCAGGTCCTTGGTGTTCAGGTCCTTGGTTTTCAGATTCTTGATTTTCAGATTCTTGATTTTTAGATTCTTCGTTCTCAAACCCTAAATGATTCAAAAGTTCATAAGTCTTTAAATATAATTCAATAAAGTTTGTACACTCAGTAGCATCTTTTGTCATTTGTAAATAATCAACCCATGTAATAACATCTTTATGGTTATCAAAAGTATTTTCAATTAAATATGTCTGGGGCAAAACCATGAAATTATTGATTTCCATTTCATTAGGATGTTTAAGCATTTCTATTAAATGTTGAAGAATTTCTTGAAGATTACCAGAACCTTCTTTCCATGAATTCTCCAATATATCAAGTTTTAATTTAGTAAAATCTTCATTATCTGAAAGACTATTCATTTCTTTCATTATTCCATCATGGGTATTTTTATGATTTCCATTGATATTTTTCTTCATATAAGATATTCCTTTAGCCGAGTCAACTCTTAATACCTCTAATAAACTATCTCTATAAACTTTAGGATCTTTAATCTTACCCAATGCTTTAATAATTAAATCCACATAATTGAATTCATATTCGGTGGTATACTTTTCTGATAAAAAGTTCATGGATATTATACATATTTGCTCGTCATCTTGTAATAATATATGCAGATATAATTCAGCTCCATATAAGCCTTTAGAATTCAATTTTTTAATGATATTACTTAAATTAGGGGTCTTTATCTTCCATGAGTCCTTATCTTTATTCACAAAATCTATAAATTCTTGATCTGTTTTGATTTTAGAATATGCTAATGATTGTAAGTTTAATTTGTGAGTATTTAAATATTTGGTTTTGACTTCTTCATTACTGAAATCATAAAAGTTATCAGAAAGCTTTGGTTTAAGGATATTTGCCACTTCAAATGTTCCAGAATAAATATCATTTTTAGTTGGTTTCTTATCATTCTTTTTATCATCATATAAGTAAAGTAATAACTCAAATAATGTTTCATCCATTAGTTCTCGACATTCCTTATAATCTTCTTTGAAAAGATAATAAAGAAATACTAATTGAATATAAAGATGATCATCTATTTTCAAGAGTGTTATTTCAGTGATCTCACCCTCTATAAGTTTCTTTAATTGTTCAATAAATATCTGAATTGGCTTTACTTTATAGAATAAATTCACACAATTACCATTCAAAAATACCAAGTTACTGAATACAGACTTTTTTGTTATACCATTAATTACATAATTATCATCTTGTATGGAAGCAGGTGCACTTAAAAACTCAAGAGTGCCTTCGATTTCTTCAGTGTGTTTTATATCTAAATCCGTCAAGGAAGAAATGATTAAAGTTTTGTCAAATACTCCGAAAACATATGGCCATAATATTGATATTCCTTTGGTTGGATATCCCTTATCAATCCAAGTCAAAGTTCCTCTTTCTGGATCACCTTTTTCCGTTATAAACATCCCTATAGATGTATTTATATCTGATTTAATTGTTAAAAGCACTTCATTATGATCCTTATCCTTAGCATAGAACGGTATAATATTTGGTAAAACTGAATCATCATCAGAATATTGAAATAAAGGAGTCTTATTGGAATTGGTTAAATCTATCATTTCATACGATTGATTATTAGCTATAGCTATCGATTTACTGGATTTAAGGAAAACAGCCTCTTTTGAGTTCGGTTCATTTATATCCTTCATAAGTTTGATTTCGTCTTGTATAAATCGTACAATCTTGATTTTATGCTTGGTGGTTATCATTAATTCTATATCACTAAATTGCAGGATATTCTGTACTTCTTTTAACTTTCCCGATTGTAAAGGAGTCAATTCCGGTAATGAATATAAGTTCATGGATTCCCCACATAGTATAATGACTTTTTCTAACTTAGGCATTATTATTATCTTCTTTATTGGGGAATTACGAATTGTTTGTTGTGAGATCAAGATAAACGTAGGACTATCATCAAATCGATGATAATGAAGTAATTGTCCTTGATTAGTTCCTATATAAACATTTGCTTGGAAACAATTGATAGCATTGAAGGTTTCATCTTTCTGTAATATTTCAGTCTCTGTTAGTAGAGGTGTACTTCGATATAGCACTGAATCAAGGTTTACCTCCATATCTCAGGTAAATGCGCAGATGTTTCTCATTGTGAGGCTCAAGAGTATCAGTGAGTTTGAGTGGTCTCCCCAATTTAGTGAGTATAAATACTTAAAAGACTCCCTAGGTTCACAAAAGCACATTCTTTAGTTCAAGCTAAAAAATACAAAACTTTAAAACATATAAAAAATATTTAATCTATTATTCTATATACATCCTACACAATCTATTACACATTCTCAGTTGAAATAACTGAAGGGGGGAATGCTATATTAGCTCTATGTGCAATATATTCACTATCAGCATATCCCAATATATCTTCAATATCGTTACTTTTACATCCCTTTAACATCGATATTTCAACGGAACTATAATTAACTCTACATTGTCCTACTAAAATCGCATCTTTCAAAGGACTCGATTTATCAGGAATGTATTTAATGGCAACACATTCACTTTCATGAAACGTCCCTATAACATCAACTATACCAGCTGGCAATAACCCAGCTCTATTTTTTCTAGATAATGCTTCATAACATCCTTTATCAACAATAATTTCTCCCTTAGTTTTAAGACCATGTAAGAGCCAAAACTTCTTATCTGATTTGATTTGTGATGTTCTTGGTAATCCTAAGAAACGTGTATGTAATGGTATAGTCTTAGCGGCCACTTTAGCTTCTAATCTTGCCTTCAGTTCTTCTAAAGATAAATTGTCTGATTCTTGAATATCTGCAACAATGTCAAGAATATATTGTGGTCTATTAGATAAGGTAATGATTGTAGTAACACCTACACCATTAGCTAATTCTGCTGCAATTAATTTGGTAGTCATACCTCCAGTTCCAACACTAGACCCTGCCCCAGTCTCAGTTTCAGTGTTAACATTCAACTCATCGATATTAGATACTAATAATACTGGTTTAGCATCAGGATCAGTACGAGGGTTGGCAGTATATAAACAATCGACATCAGTCATCAAGAACAAATAATCAGCATGCATCATTCCTGCTGTTATTGCTGATAACGTATCATTGTCACCGAATTTAATTTCTGCAACCGATAAGGTATCATTTTCATTAACTATAGGAATAACTCCCATTTCTAAAACTTCATTAATTGTATTTATAGCATTCTTATATTGAGTGAAATCAACTATATCATTTCTGGTGATTAAGATTTGTGAAACACGTTGGTTTAATTGACCAAAAAGATTATCAAATAACCCTATAAGTATACCTTGACCTATAGATGCTAAAGCTTGTACAGAAGCTAATTTTGCTGGTCTTTTCTTTAATCCCATAGCTTTCATACCTACTGCGATAGCACCAGATGATACTACTATAATTCTATGACCTTGACGACGTAACTGGACTAAAGTTTCGACTATTAATGACATATTTGCCAACCTAGGTTCTCTTGTTCTTTCATCTACAAGAGATGAGGTACCTAACTTGACTACTATGGTATAAGTTTGTGACATGGTATTGAGTTTGATTCAATTTTTCTTGAGTCATAGGATGCGAAATTGGGTAGTGAATTTGGCTGCGACCTGGTTCGATTTGGTTGTAAATTGGCTGCGAAATTGGCTGCAAAAACGGTAGGTATTGTGGGAGCATTGAAAGGTGAAGAAGAAGATGGAAGTAAAGAATTTGGACATGAAGACAGTATAAATGAAGAATACATAAGAAATGAAGAAATAAAATAAAACTAAAGGAAAAGATTAAATTCAAAATCAATTTATTTCAAAAGTACATAAAAAACATAAAACTAAACCAATACTAACTTTCATTCTTTTGATAATAGTTAATATTCACCTCATCATTAACCTTCAAACCTTTAACCTTAACAACCTTTTCATCGCCTGGAAAAATATCAAATCCATTATCATCAATATAATAATCTTCTTTTAATAATATTTCCACTCCTTTCACAGGTTTGTCGGAACTCAAACGAACTTGTCCATCTTCAACCTTAACTTTCACCCTCCTATTTGGAAACTTCAAATACTTTAAAGGTTGTGGCCAATCAGCAGCACTAGCAATAATTTTATCATCTTTCACAACTCTACTATAAACAACAACTGGTTCTTTATTAGTAATTTTCAATTCTTTCACAAATTCACTAGTTTGGTTAGCTTTTAATATAACTTCTTGAACAGACTGTGATTCAATCAATTGTCCAGTAGTAACATTATAAATATCAACTTTTAATTCCCCTTTAACATCTTTAATACCAGAATTGACCCCCCAGATGTCTATAGAATAATGGGCTTCTCTATAATCAAAAGGTTTACCAAAATCCATTTGTCCATCTAATGCAGGATCAGGTTTTTTCCATTCATTCCTATACATACCAACACCCAAAGGTTGACTTTCTCTCTTGACAGAATAATATCCAAGTTTAGGTCTTTTATAAAAATCTACAATTGCCCAACTAGCAACAGGCCAACAATCATTTATTTGCCATACAATTGTACCACCTGAATATCTCTTACCATCACCTCTCCATTCTCTTCTCCAACACCTGTAAGCATAACCAAGGCATTCAGATTGCATTAATTGAGTAGCATAGATCCAAGAATCTAAATCCAATCCTTGAACTTTGATGTTCTCTATGACATAAAGTGCTAAACGACGTTCAAACCCATCAGCTTTATTATGATGGTCAACTAAATAAGACTGAGGATATAATTCGTTTTTATCACTAATACACAGTTCGTAAGTCTTCCTTGATGGCAAAGCTTCCATACCAAATTCTGATACAAATCTTCCTCCAAGTTTATACCAATCTTGATATTTTTCTTGAGTTCCATGCCAGACATTCCATTGATGTAAATCTCCAACAGTTTTATCAGCAGTTGATTCACCACCCCACGGAGATCCTGGATGATAAGGAACGTCACTAAAATATTGTTTGACTAATTTTGGGAATGTATTCTCGTATAAAGTTCTGGCTGGAAAATTAGTATTACTATAATCTCCTGATAAATCTTCTTTATCCCATTGTAAACCCACCTGCTCGGCCACTTGGTAATCTTCATTATTACCAGCAAATAAAGTCAAAGAACAATGATTTCTCAAACGTTTCAATTGTGACTTAACTTCTTCACTAACAAGTTCAATGAATTCCTTATACCCTGGATATTGACCACATGCAAACATCATATCATGCCAAATCAAAATCCCCAACCTATCACATTCTTCATAAAATATGTTTTGTTCAAAGTATCCTCCACCCCAAACTCTAATCATATTCTGATGTCCATCAACCATCAATTGTAACCATTGTGTATAATCTTTATTGGTTAATTCAGTCTGGAAAGAATGTGCCGGGATCCAATTAGATCCATTACAATAAACAGGAACATTGTTGATTTTAAAGTAGAAACTTGTTCCTTTTTGTTCCTTAAACAGTTCTTGTACTAATTCTACTCTTCTTAAACCAACTTTTTTAGTAATGTTTTGAAGCCCTTTCCCAAGAGTTAGATTGAAAGTGTATAGATTTGGAGTCCCGTGACTAAATGGAAACCAAAGTTCAGGATTTTTGACTTTAAATTTAGTTGAATTTTGACCTGCAGTTACTTGAGATGTTAAATTTGTAACATCACCATTTGGAGCAGTAATATCAATTAATAAATCTATTTTTTCCTCAGTATCAATATCAGTCTGGATATCTACTTCAACATCTAAGTTTTCATTAACATCAACTTTAATATAAACATCTTGAATAGATGATTTATACGATTCTAATTTTATAGGTCTATAAGGACCACAAGTCATAAAATTTGGACCCCAATCCCATCCATAATGATATTGAGCTTTTCTAATTTGCATTCTACTACCTTCTCCATTGAACCCAATTGCTGTAAAATGTTTCTTTTCCAAATCCCTAGCTATAAATAAGGCTGATTTGAAGTAAATTCTAAGGATATTCTCCCCCAGTTTGATATTATCATTGACTTTAACTTTGTATTGTACAAACATATTATCAGTAGTTAAGATTTTGACTTCATTCAAATAAACATCAGCAAAAGTATCTAAACCTTCAAATACTAATTGATGGACTCTGTAATTGGTATCATCAACAGTAAAAGTGGATTTGTACTCCCAATCCGTCTCACCAATCCATTGAAGAGATCTCTCATTATCATCCATAAAAGGATCGGGAATTTCATGATTATAATATAAGTCAGGATGGATTTCTGTTGCCTCCAAGGGTCTTGAATTCTTCCATACTTCAGTACCCGCTTGTCTATATTGCCAATTGGCCAATGTTTGTGTCATATTGACGAAATTTGACGGAAACGTTGGTGCTCTGTATACGGTAACTTCTCCATATTTATGAGCCCTGATATGCACCCGTACAGTGTTTTCAGGCTGCATAGCGCACCTTCGCGAGTAGGATGTCGCGTTTACCTACTTTCAATTTCGTTCTACCATGAATTTAATATCGCAAGTACTTGCAAATGAATATCGTTTTTGAGAGAAAATAATGCCGCTACTATCTATATAAAAAAGTCATATATTCAGTATAAAAAGTATCGTAGTCTGAAACATTTAAAAGACTCGATCGAAAAAAGTGATTATCGCTCTATCGCCAGGGCGAATATCGTGGTGGAAAGTAAAAATTTGTCGCACACCAAACAAAGCAAATGCGTACAACCAAGTAGAATAAATTCGTTTTGCTATTGAAATAATATCATAAGCTCAGGCTTGTAATTATCGCTGGACTATAATGTTGTTTATGTCCCAGATGGAACAAAATGAATACGACAATAGTCGCCACGAAAATGCACTTCAGACGTGAATATTAAAGATGAAATTCACACCTAAAAACCAAAACACAGACCAAATAGATTCAATGTGGTTAAATTGTTAATCACAATACCCTTGATTAACCCATCCCCAATAGCTTGTACCTATTTCTGCTGCATAAGTCCAACCGGGACAACTATGATGACTGGGTGGTGAGCAGCCAGGCTGGCATTTCACGTATACAGAATTAAAGTCACGTTCTTGGTACTTCCATTCCCCTTCATATAAGAAATCATACCCGTTGTACCCAGAGCCACTACAGTCATCGTTCAAATAAAAGCATACAGTACATGATCCGTCGCCAGCCAAGTTCATATTCAATGCTTCTGCAAAGCCACCATCTTCCGAATTGATACTGGTGTGACATTTCCAGCTCAGCGTGCCCTCGAATGTTCTTAACACATCAATATAAGCACTGTCATCATCATCCGCGTAGGCAACAGAAGAAAAATTGTCGCAAATGGTTCTTTTGTCATTTCAAGGTTCTTCAGAATCGTTTGCACGCAAAGTAACTCCTGTAACATTGTATGTATGGTCGTTATTTTCTGTGTAAGTGAAACCAACAACTGTTGCGTTGTCAAACCCGTTGGTAAGTAACCACGCCTTCAAGTTTCCTTGAATACTTTCATCGGAGTACTCGCTCGGTGGCTCTCCGATGGTATAATTTAAAGGCCTCTAGTCTACTAAAATCTGTGGAATAGATAAACATTTCATAACCATTGTCAGAATCAATATTCATATATTGTAATTGAAGATTCCGAGCTGTCTGAACAATTTCATCTTTGTCTAAAACTGTATGGGGTAAGTATTCAATATCTAACTCAGGTTTAATTACGTATATCAAATACATAAAAAGCTTATATTTTTGTAAGACCAATCTTTGAATAACAGTCACCACTGATCAGATATGCTAACCAATAAATCTTTAAAATATCTAGGCTATTTGAAAGTAAATTACTTTTATATACTATATATAATTTGACGGAATTTGCAACCCAACAATCACAATATAAGGCGTTCTACTTAATCCCCCAAATTTCAGATATAGTATTGCGGGAGTAGTTGCGAAATCATTTTGCAAGAATACTGAAAGTATTCGCATAATTTCGCGGTGCCAACTGGTTCAGGTGAACTAATATAACCAAGGTTCGGCCTTTGGCCTAAGTGGAGTGAAGGTAATAGCGTCTAGCAGTAATTACCAGTAATAATATATTAACAACTATAAACACATAATTTTCCTCCTCGTACATCCAGGAACTGGCGTACAATATGAGAGTGGTCGTGTACCTACCACCAACAATTTAAAGGCTTTATGGAAACTGCGGTGCCAGTTTACTGTGAAGTTGCAAAAAGTCTGGTCGTGCTTGAGTGTTAAAAATACAATGATCTGGGATTTATTATGACGGCGATAACACAATAGGAGGTCATGACCTCTAATTCTTTCAATACCTCTCCGTTGCAAAACTTACCATTTAATCGCGCTTATACTTATATCCCGATGAAATTGATCTTAGATAAATTTGTGTTATTCGGTGACTCTATCACTGAATTTAGTTTTAATCAAGGGCTCGGATTTGGTTCCGGGGCAGCTTTAGCCGATATATACGCTAGAAAACTTGATGTGGTTAATAGGGGCTTTTCCGGGTATAACTCAAGTCTTGGAAAGATTCTAATTCCTGCTATACTTAATGCTGAAGAGAATATTAAACTTATGACATTATTCTTGGGTACCAATGATGCAGCAATGACATTTCAACATGTAGAAATCCCAAGATTTATTGATAATATGAAATTTATCATCAACCTTATAAAGAGTAAGGGTATTAAATTGATCGTTATTGGTCCCGCTTTACATGATAGTCCATTATTTCAACGTAGTAAACCCGAAATGGGTATCGTTTGTAATAACAAAACAACAAAATTATACTCAGATAATCTAAAAGAACTTTGTCAAGAATTAGAGGTTCCTTTTGTTGAATTATGGAGAGAATTTCAATTGGCTTCTGGTTATACTGAGCATGAGCTATTAGAAGAGAAGTTTGATAGTTTATCAAAATTTGTACATGACGGTGTCCATTTTACTGGAGAAGCTTATCAGATTTTATATAAAAAGATTGAAGAAAATATCAGAAAACATTACCCAGAATTACATCCTGATAATCTTTCTTTGAATGTTCCACGTTATAATGAACTTGATTATGAGAATTTAGAAGAAGAAATTTCTGCTTATTTAGTTAAGTAATAATTCTGAGTGAATGTTTCATTTTACGACCAGACGATAGATTCAAATGATTTATAAGTTATCCTAGAATAAATTAGAAAATCATAGAATGCTGTAGTATTTTGTTTTATATTATTATTAAATACAATTTTGAATATATAAATTACAAGTACCTCAGACTCATCTTTATTTGTCTGAATAAAAGATACAAAAAATAACTTCAACCTTGGTTATCAGGATAAATAATTCCTACTAAGTTGAATACAAATAATAAAAAGAATAAAAGAAAAAGGTAAATTAGATCCTCAACTAGAAGTCTAAAATCAAAAGTTAAGAACACTTAAAAAGTCCTATCTGAACTTTCACTACCTCTCCTTTTTCTCTCATTTATATACAATTCTAAAGACATACTTCTAACGTCTCTAAACACCCAAAAAACAATCCCTCCATCAAAATCATCATCTCTCCTAAAATCAGTACTGGCTAAAAATTCCTTTACTTGACTATCAATCGGTTCGTATTCTTCAGGGATAAAGTTGGTATTATTTCGCCTGGTATAGAATTGTAAAGTGAATCTAAAAGTTTCAAACTCCATTTCATTATGAAGTTTCAATAATAACTTAGCAGTAAAGATTTGACAATCAGCAATTATAGCCCATCTATTCACAAGTTCAACTGTTACTCTAAAATTACTAATTGCCATACCACTGATAAAATGATATAACCCTGGAACTGCAGATATTGATGTTATTTCCCCCCATTTCTTATCTTCAACCATTATAGTATAATAATTAATCATTAGCATATTATGTAAAATGTGTAATAAAAATGCTTCTGGGGTTGATAATAGAGTATCCCTCACTACAATTAAATTCTTACTTAACTTAGCAGGTGTTAATAACATATCATATTCAAACTGTAATATTCGGGATTTTTTTTCAAGTGTCGACAAGGTACTATCTTGATTCATCCAAAGTAATTGATAAAGAAATATATTGACACTTAAAAATTGATAATTATATGATTTGATATCAACTAAATCGAAAATTCGTGCGGCTCTTAGAATGATAGATTTATCAGTTATTAAATTGGATTCATTAAATAACGATAACCAAGCATCAGAACATATTGCACCTGCTAATAAATTGGGTGAAAGTGTATAAGAATTATCATGGAAGAACACATTGAAAGCATGCAAACTTTCAATAATTAAGTGCCTTGGTATTCTTGTTCTCAGAGGTAATAAAAAGAAGCAAGCAAGTCTAACTGGATTCCATTCAATAGGCTCACTGAAATGAATATTTAGTGATTCAAGTAAATAATGGATTGATGCTTCTTCTATACTATGATGTGATGATGATATTGCAGCTACAAGGATACAACAAGTTGAAAAGGAATCAAGTGCTTCATTGAATACAGCATGAGATAAAAATGGCGTATAAGGCTCAATATTATCCACATACAAGTGAAAACTGTCATGACTAGTTTGTGAAGGTTTTTGTCCATATTTGAAGATATTAGTTAATGATTTTGGTGGACTTTCTTGTTGTTTTACTTCAGGTGACCAGTGAATAGGAGTTTCTATTGATTCTTTATATAAATCACTATTATCAACGGATTTGATAAACTCTTCTATTGTAGTTGAATCAATATGATCTAAAAAAGTCCCAGTATAACTTGATAAATGTTTTGAAGTATTGGCAATAGTTTCACTTAAATTAACCTTAGGAGGTCGTGATTTCTTCACCTTATTCTCTTTAGTAATAACTTTATGGTCAAAAACACATTCTCGATTATGTTCTTTACAGTTCTCGCAAATGTTATTAGTCAACACCGTACATTTAATTTTACGCTTTCTGCAGAAATTACAGGCTTTCAAAAGTTTGAAGGTTGAACCTGACAATGAATGACTTCTTTTAGATCCACTAGAATTAGACTCAGACAATTTCACAGATCGAGGCATCTTCCACCAGTCCGACAAATGTAGATATATGCGGTGAAATTCTCACTGAGGTCCATACCTGGGGTAATATGGGTGGGTGATGTGCGACCCGTACGAATTATAAGAAATGGGACTTTTTATAAGAATGCAATGGTTGAAATTTTCCCGGAAAAATTCGGTAGGTGATTGAATTTTAATAAATAAATGATAAGGATTTCTACGATTAAAATCTTTAGTTTGTTAATTTCTCAGGAGCTTTGTCCTTTTTTATTAACTTGGTTGAACTTTAAATTCAATTATTTAAGCCCTGACACAGCTGACATGGTTATGAGAATAGGGTGGGGGGTAGATATTGAAAAGTGCATATAATCATTTAAAATCTAATAGTTTAGTGTGTTTAAGAAATATTAAGGAATTCCGTATTAAAATAAAACGTAATAACACAAAGCCAATCATAAAACTTAATCATAATAAAGCCAAAGAAAAAATTCCAAAGGTACATGGACATTAAAAAATATTATTGTATCCCAGTGTATCATTGTATGCACTACTTTATATCCTCATTATTTTATAACCTGTAACATATCATATATCAGCCCCTATATTGAATAAAATCACCCAATTAACAACAATATAAACTTCCTAACCATTAGAACTGTCCATGATTATCCAAGAATTTATAACTTTTCAAATAAGCTCATAAAACTATAAATGGCTCATCGCAAAATTGCTCGAATAGATAATCGCAACATGAGACCCTCGTAAAAATTGAGGTGGGGTACCCCCAGATTTTATAAAGCGTCGTCGAATCTTTTGAAATCATCAGGCAATTGCAGAACCTTATAAGTACAGACTATTTCAATTGTGAATCATTACAATTGTTATAATATTATAAACATATTAAAACTTCTTTAGTCAAAAAAAAACTGAGTAAAATGGATTATAAGTGGTGGAAAGAAGCAAGTATCTATCAAGTATGGCCAGCATCTTATAAAGATTCAAATGGTGATGGAATTGGTGATATTCCAGGAATTGTATCAAAGTTAGACTATATTAAAGATTTAGGGGTTAATATTGTTTGGTTATCACCTATGTATGATTCTCCACAAGATGATATGGGATATGATATCAGTAATTATGAAAAGATTTATCCAAAGTATGGAGATTTAAATGATATGGATAACTTAATAAAAGGTTGTCATTCTAGAGGAATGAAGTTAATTTTAGATCTAGTAATTAACCATACATCAAGTGAACATGATTGGTTCAAAGAATCTAGAAGTTCTTTAGATAATCCTAAAAGAGATTGGTATATATGGAAGAAGCCAAAATATGATGCAAATGGTAATAGGAAGCCACCAAATAATTGGGGTTCGTATTTTTCAGGTAGTGCTTGGGAATATGATGAAATTACTGATGAATATTATCTTCATTTATTTGCTACCAGTCAACCTGATTTGAATTGGGAAAATGAAGAATGCAGACAAGCTATTTATAAAAGTGCTTTAAGCTTTTGGTTTGAAAAAGGCATTGATGGTTTTAGAATTGACACTGCTGGAATGTATTCTAAACATCAACACTTTTTAGATGCACCAATTGTATTCCCTGATGTAGAATGGCAACCATGTAAAGTTTATCATCAAAATGGACCAAGAATTCATGAATTTCATAAAGAAATGTTCAAGATTGTTACTAGTAAGTATGATGCAATGACTGTAGGTGAAGTTGGTCATTGTAGTAATGAAGAACTTTTGAAATATGTAGGAGCATCAAGAGGTGAAATGAATATGACATTTTTATTTGATATGGTTGAAGTTGGGTATGATCCTTTGGATAGGTTTAGATTTAAAGGATTTGATTTAAAGGATTTCAAGAAAACTGTTATAAATCAAAGTGAATTCATTGGCAAAACCGATGCTTGGACTACTGTATTTAATGAAAATCATGATCAAGCAAGATCTATTACTAGGTTTGCTAATGATGATCCAAAGTATTCTTTCAAGAGTGGGAAGTTATTAGCACTTTTACAATCATCTTTGAGTGGGACATTATTCATTTATCAAGGACAAGAAATTGGAATGACTAATGTTCCAAAATCGTGGACTATTGATGAATATTTAGATATCAATTCAATGAATTATTATAAACAATTTAAAGCAACCCATGGTGATAATAAGGAAGAATTAGCTAAATTCATGTCAGTATTAAATTTGGTTGCTAGAGATAATGCTAGAACTCCTGTACAATGGGATGATAGTGATTATGCTGGGTTCTCAACAGTAAAACCTTGGATGAGAGTTAATGATAATTATAAAGCCATTAATGCTGCCTCTCAAATCAATGATCCTAATTCTTTATATAATTTCTGGAAAAAGTGTCTTAAGATAAGAAATACTTATAAAGACCTGCTTATATATGGTCAAATTGAGGTTTTAGATTTGGATAACTTAGAAACGTTCCAATTTATTAAAACTTCAGGTAACGAAAAGATTTATGTAGTATTAAACTTTACTGCTAAAGAATTGGACTTTAAACCTTTAGTAGAAGGGAATTTAGAATTACTTAATGCTAATGACAAAATCACTGATAAATTAACTGCTTATGAAGGTAGAGTTTATAAAGTAACTTAATGAATTAAATGTTTAATGCTAACTTACATAAATAACACAAATGGTTAACATAAGTGTCTAAATATAATATAAAAAATGTCTAACTTGTTCTTGAACTTATAATTATCCAAATAAATAACTAGTTGGTGGTCTATCATAACCATCATCAAATGCCTCTAAAAGATCATTTAAATAGAATCCTATTAAAACAACTCCATAGATTAACATAAGTATAACCCCTTTAAAATAATTGGATTTACCTTCGGCGTAAATATAAGTAAATAAATAAATTGATATCAATGTTGCTATAATGTCCCATCTTGGGAATACTAAAGGAAAGATCATTGAAGGGTCAGTATATCCTATGAAAATAGAATAAAGTGCTAAAACTGGAATTTGAATAAGAACAACTTGTAATGCATAAGCACTACCAATTTCCATAGATAATGCTACATTACCTCCAATAGCAAAGGAAATGGCATTAATAAATTCTGTTGTATTTGGAACTAATGCAAAAACGGTTAACCCTAAGAATTTTGGATTTAATGGATATACTTTCAAAACGTCATCAACTACATCTACTAATATTTCTGCTATAACTGCATAAAGAACCGTAGCAGTAATTAAAATAGCTGAAGATTTGGAACGTGACCAATTAGGTGCATCATGTCCACCAACTTCTCCTAATTCTTCCTTAATGCTTGGTTTTCTTATTACTTCCGGTATCTTTTTTGAGCTTACACTTGGAAATGGTGTGGAAGAATTAGCACCAGCATTCAAAATTTGCGGTGCTGATTTTTGATTAGTTACTTTAGTGTTTCTTTGTTTAGTAAAATCAATAGCTGGAGATGGTAAAGCTGATGAAATGGGCCTTTTTGAATCTACTTGAACTGGTCTTTTACTAGAATCCAAACTTACAATACTTGGGGATCTTAATGATGAGTCTTCCTTTTTAGGAACATGATGTTCTGAAGAAGCAGTTGCCCAAATCAAAGAAGCATGACTTCTTAAGGTGAAATAAATTCCACAGAAATAAGCACATAAAAGGGCTATTGCAACTGCAAATGCAAATGGTTGGATGATATTATAATATAAAGCATCTAATGCAAATGAAGGTTGAATAAACCTACATTTACCATAATCAACAGGTGACTCTTCAGGTAAATTATGATTTTCAATGGTTTTACATTTAATTTCATATGAACCGTAGATTTGATAAAATAATGATGGGGCAAACATTGTTACCATACCAAATAACAACATAGTGGAAGAAACACCTGCAGATCTTGGATTATATCTTTGAGTTTTCCTTTTTAAAGCCCCACTACACATTGATAACCCTGGTAATAATAATACACCTGCTAAAACTGATCCAATCATTCCTCCCTCAACTATCTTAGCCTTTTGTTGACTTAATGCTACACAATAAAGGAAAATTTCCACAATGGTTGAGAAGAATGCATTTATAAAAGCACCCACTCCCATAGATGATTGAGCTGAAATAGATGCCACTGCCTGTCCAATAAAGAAAGCTAAGGGAATAGTGGAGAATAAACATGCTAAAAATAAAAACCCAGAATCGGTAATAAACACTTCCCATCCTAATGTTTCTTTAAAGACATAAAAGTCAAATATAACAAAGATAACTGCTAATAAAAGATTAATGAAAAATACGTTAGTTCCATCAATAGTATACTTATAATAATGGAAACCACAACATCTATAGGTACATAATAGAATCAGTTGATTTTTTCTTTTCCTTTGATCAGCTTCAGAGCGTTGATTATTATAATAATCTTTCTCATCTTCAAAATGTAAAGCCAAAGGATGACGTTTTAAATGAGAACATATTAAAGTAGTAACATTTGTTATGGGAATAGTAAAAACTATAAGCCAACATAAAACCCCAACAGCATAAAAGATTGGTTGTAATATACCATAAAATACACAATAAAAGATGATTCTAGGCCAAGTCCAACTACCTCTACCGAAGAAACGAGTTTTAATATTTGGGGTATCATCTATGTTTTCTTCATCGTCTTGGTTGTCATTATCTTGGGTATTATCATTGGTATTATTGGTATCATCATCAAGAAATGTGTAAGCATCTCTCAAAGGTCTTCCCTTATGATCTTTAAGCAAAGGTCTTGATTCATTAGAATTAGTTAATCTTCTTGGAGGAGCAAAAAATAAACGACCTTCCTCTTCACGTCTCCACCTATGGAATTCATTAAGGGAACTTCCATAAATATCATCTTCTTCAATATAATTTTCATCTTTATTTAATAAAACAAATTTTCCAAATGGGAATAACCAAAACCTTGCTAGTTTAAATAATAAATTAATATACGAACGAGCATTTCTACTGATACCAAATCCAGTTGCTATAAATAGCCCAATACCACAAATATTACATACGACATAAAGAAATAAACCAAAAGTTATTGACCATATGAAATTAGTTAAATGTACACCCCAATAGATTCCTGAAGGTTTACGTTCAGCATGAATATCTTCTTCTGCCCTCGTGGCTACAGATCTTTTCTTCTTATATAATGATGGTTTCCAAATCTTAATACCAAAAGGATGTGTAGAATTAATAGCATCTTGTCTTTCTCTTAAATTGAGTGATTCAATGGTTTGTGAAGATGATGAGGATTTAATCGACTGCGTGTCGTCATTATCATCATTCTCATGATTAGGAACGTCGTCATCTTCAATCATAGGAGTATTGAGTACATTAGTAGTCACGGTATCTTCGTCCAAATTTTCTAAAAGTTTTAAACTCTCTTCAGCTGAAACTAAATGATTTTTAATATTTATTTGTATTGGAGCTAAATCTTCAACTCTATCTTTGGGTATATCAAAATATCCTTCTTGCGTATCTCGTTTAGATTTTTTATTATACAATGCTTTCAATGCATCATTATATCCTTCCAAATATTCACGGTCAGACTTAGATACTGGATATGCTTTACCCTCATTTTCATCTTCCTCTATATCATCGTTTATATCATCGTCAACCGAAAATAATAATTTGGCTTGACCTGAGGGTAATCGCTTCAATAGGGGAGATTTAGCTTTACGTAATTTCGAAGAACTTCTTGCCTTTAACAATGGTGACGATAATTGCATGCTAGTAACACTATCAGTCCTGGAATTGGTACCTGTACCACCGTCCGGCTTCATATAGGGACTGTGTTTTTTCTTTGTGTCAGGCATAAATAATCAATTTAAGAGAATCCGCACCCGCCAGAAATTGTACTTCTATTTTTAATTGTTTCTATTTAATCGCCTAATCTATGACCTCTACCTTTGAAAGCACTTCCAGAATACCATGAAGTTGATTCATTTGGTTCAGCAATTGGCTTAGGAGGTATTTTAGTAAATGCTGTAGTTCTTTTAGAATTATTTATAGGATAATCTAAAGCATTATAAAGCCATTTAGGTGCTTTTAAATAACCTTGATCAAATATTGAATCCAGAATTATATCAGCATTAGTTGAATTAAAATCTACGGTATTAGTACCTACTCTTTGACCATTGGCATTTTTATGAAATTTGCTGTATGATGAAGAAAATAAATTATAAATTGGGATTGTATCACTTTGGAAACATTGATAAAGATATCCTCCTACTATACCAATAAAAGTATCAAAAAATGATGAATATCCATTAATAATCAATTTAAAAAAGATATTGAATAATGGTAAATAATAAGCCTTTACTGGGACTAGTCCTAAAAAGTTAATTATAGAATTCTTCAGTGATCTTGACCAAATATATGTAATACATGATAACATCATTTGATGATGAAACGGATAATGATTAGGATCTAATAATCCATAAAAAAATGTTAATATTATAACAATAGTACCTGTTAATAATGTAAACCATAAACAATCAGGGAAATTGCCTCTAAATTTACCAGATTCAACGTGGTTGGCAAATGTATAAAAGAAGTATATATCTAAAATTGCCTCGAACCTTTGACCTGTATAAATCCCTATAGGAACTAAGAAACATGTAAAGAATCTATAACATTGTGTAATTCCCCATAGAATCGCTTTTATACTCTCGATTATGTTCGGTGCATATTTGAACTTCTTATAGGCAGTATTTGATATATCTAGGGCTAAATTGGTACTAAACGCTAATTGAAAAGGATCTATGAGTTCTATAGAACATGCCAAACATACTATAACTGTTGTAATGGTGAAAAACCGTGTGACCGGTGGAATGTTTCTAACACTATCCGCCAAGCTCTGGGCCATGATTATGAGAAGTTGCGAGTATTCTCTTGAGGGTATAAATAATTTATGGAATGGCTACTATTTAACCCTAATTCTTATATTAAGCAAATTTATCAATGATTTGATTTGTGGTGTTGAATTATGTTGGAAAGTGTTGATATTTAATTTTTATTAAATTGATCGATTTACACCTCTTTTTTGTATTAGTAATATTAATCACTTTTGGGAACTTTCTATATAAATATCGAATAACTTTTCTATTGATGTTAGATCTTATTCAAAGGTACTTAATATTCAATTAATCCTTAACTTGTTGATAAAAAATAATAAAAGCGATGTATCATAAAATCTTACACAAAATCTCACACAAAATCTCACACAATATGAAGTTAGTGGCATTCTTAATGAATCTACCCCATGCTACTAGGGACCAAATAACAGTAGAATTGAAGAATGGTAGTTCTATAAAAGGAGAAATACTTTCATGTTCACCAGCTATGAATATTTCAATGAAGAATGTAAAGTTAGCCCAACCACATCAAAATCCTGAACAGCTACAATTTATGAATATAAGAGGCAATCAAGTTCGTCAAGTGATTTTACCAGATGAATTGAATATAGAACATGTACTTGAGATGGCTTCTACCATGAAAGTTGAGAGACAAGATGGTCCTTCCAGAAGTGTAAGAGGTAGTAGAGGTGGTAGAGGTGGACGTGGAAGAGGTGCACCACGAAGTAGAGGTGCGGGAAGAGGTGCTTTTGGTGGAAGAGGTAGAGGTGGTCCACCAAGGGGACGTGGAGGTCTGGGTGGTTTTAGAAGAGGTGGAGGTGGTTCTATAACAGGATCTAATTTACAAAGTTTGGGGAAGAGATCTAGAATCTAAGTCTTAATGTATCATTAAATTTATATACAAGTAAATGTAAAGTGTATTACCACCAAGTTCTCTTTTTAGATTCTTGCTTTCTAAGTTGTTTCTTATATGTAGGTCTAGCCTTTGCAATAATTTCATCCATATTTTCAATAGCTTCTTTTCTTTGGTTAGTCCTTTCTTGGAATGTTCTTTCCCATTTGTGTCCTTTATGATTCAATACACCTCTCATCCAGTTCTTATTATTATATTTGTCTTCATAGAATTTTCTTGGTAATGGGGGTAATAAATCACTTATTCCAAATTTATAAGCTAATTTATATAAATCAGCCGACCTTCTTAATGAATATTTAGGTTCTTGCCAATGTCCAGTTTCAACATTTTTGTTAGGTAAAAATGGATTCTTTAATGGATCATCTATGGTTGATGGTTTTTCTGAATAGTTTGCAAATGGTCTAGGTGGGTATTTTATGAAGAAATTATGGAGTTTTTGTGGAAGCTTGGAGAAAGCTTCTTTGGTGGTAAGAGACATGATGAAAATTTTTCGCACATACACTGTAAAAATTATGAGGTAGATAAAGGTAATTGATATGAGAGTTGAGTTATTCTTTTTCTAGTTTTTGATAAGGTTATTGCTAGAGTAAAGTTTTGTTTAGAACAGCATCTGATAATCTTTTTACAGAATAGTAACACAGCATTGAGTTGATTAAAGAATATATTAATTAATTATACTTACTCAGGACCTTTAATAATACACTTGACACATCCATTACCTCCTTTGACAGTATCATAAGCCTTAATAGCATCTTTGAATTCAAATCTATGAGTAATAAGTTGTTCAAAGTCAACAATTACCTTTTCTTTACCATTTCTATAATTCTTATCTAATAAGGCAACTGATGTCTTATAGTCATTATAACCATATCTAAAAGAACCAAATAAGGTTAATTCCTTCGTAGCAAATTCTGTAATTGGGAATTTGACATAACCAGAAGCATTACCAACTTGAACAAATCTACCACCGGTTTTTAAACTCAAGACTCCTAATTGAATACATGGTTCAGCACCAGTACATTCTAAAACAACAGTTGGTTGTTTTCCAAAAGCTTCAATTAATTTTTTATAATCTCCACCAGTTTTAGAATTAAAAGTATGGGTTGCAGCACCAATGTCTTTAGCCATTTGTAATTTGGAATCAAAGATATCAACAACCATAACAGAACTTGCACCAAACAAAGTTGCAACACTTGCAGCCAATAATCCAACAGGACCAGCCCCAAATACTACAACTTCATCACCGAATTTAATATTTGCTAATTTGGATGCATGGACACCAACAGTCAAAGGTTCAACTAAAGCACCCAATTCTAATGAAACAGTGTCAGGTAACTTAACTAAAAAGTCTTCAGGTGCTTTATAATATTTACATAATGTACCAGGAGGGTTTTCTACTCCTTCCTTGGCAGGAGTAGCAGCAAATGACATATGAGGACATAAGTTATAATGGCCTGATTTATACTCGTCTGACAATCTTGAAGGTAAACCAGGTTCAATAGCAACTCTATCACCCACTTTTAAACTATTAACTTTTGGTCCGATTTTGGTAATAACACCACTTGCTTCATGTCCCATAACTAAAGGTTTACCTTCAAGTAAAACAAATTCACCAATTTTACCATGTGTATAATAATGAATATCACTACCACAGATACCTGTAGTAATGTTACTGATTAATACTTGGTTATCTTCTAAATTGTCATCAAATTCGTAATCTTCAAAGGTAAGATCGTCAATTTTATTTAAAACTAATGAAGGGTTTGTCACCATATTGCTTTATAGCGCTTAAATTATTGGGAATTGTGAGTGATTTATATATGGTAAATCCTGGAACATATCTTTCCGATTATTAAATCTGGGGGAGACGTGGGGGTAATGCGCTGTTTTATAGGGGGCTGTAAAGCCCTATATGTAGGGGAACTAATTGCTAATGTACATAGAAGGTCTAAGTTTTATTTTTGATCGTAATATATTTACATAAATTATTATTTACCAGGTAGATATATATATATTTAAATTAAGAACCGTGCATATAACACAAAAAGAAAAAATAGGTTATAGCGGAGTTCACAGGCACAGTTGCGAGTGTTAGAGCGAGAGATCAGAGGTTCCGAGAGAGAGAGAGAGCGAGGGAGAGGGCGTGGTGGAATTTATTTGAACTGAAACAGTCCATTCCAATCCAATTGAATCTTATCAAGAAAAAAAAATATAGAGATAGAGAGAAATAAAATAAATCAAAATCACTTTACACCATCAATTTCGAGGTTCAAGTCTGTATATATGCATTAATTATTTGGCAATAGTTTGTAAAGCTTCTAAAACTTCTAATTCAATATTAGCTTCAGCAGCAACAACTTCATCGGAAGAACCAGCTCTTTTTTGAGCATCACTAATTAAGTTTTTAACTTCATTGGCATCGAATTGATCTGGTTTAAAAGCTTCAATTGCACTTATAGTTAATTTGTTACCAGGTTGAACAGTGGCAATACCACCACTAACGAAATATTGTTCAGTTTCACCACCTTTCGAGATGATTTCTAATAAACCTGGTCTTAATTGTTCAACAATTGGAATATGGTTGGCTAAAATACCTAAATCTCCATTAACTGATGGTAAATTGACTTGTTCAACTTCACTTTCTGAGTATAAAGTTTGATGAGGTAAAGCTAAAGATAATTTTAAAGCATCAGATCCAGCTTCTGAAGCATAGTTTCTTCTAGCTACTTGAGCTGTTTGTCTGGCAACTTGACGTAAAGTTTGTCTAAACATATTGATTCAGTCGTTGAAAAATTTCGGCTTTCTCAAAAGTGTTCTAACAGTTTTTGCGAAGATTTTTTATTGGCCATGCTCGACTGCCTATTCGGGAATACTTTGAGATGGTCGCGCTCCATATGTAAACCCCTAGACTATAAATATATGTTGAGAGACTACGCATAAATGTAAAATTCAAATTATTCATTAATTCATTAATCATCCCCTGCAAATTGATTTAAGAAATTGTCTACATCAAAATCTTCTTCTAAACTATTTGTTTGTTGAACAAATTCATCTCCTTGATCCAATAAGCTCATATTTAATCCATCTAATATCAGATCATTATTTCCAAGTATATTATTAATATCAAGATCAAGATCTTTATCAAAGTTCTTATCCTTTTCCTTTTGTTTCTCATTATTAGTATTAGTTTCTTTTATGTCCTTATCATTATTTTTAGTTTCTAAACCTAAATCGTAATCTACATTTGATAAGATATCAGTAGGATTGGGTATATTATTATTGTTATTATTGTTGCTGTTGTTGTTATTGGTATTATTATTATTTGTATTACCATTATTGATCTTTTGAGGTTCTCCCATATCCATGTTAAAATCAAAATCTCCAGTAATAAAATCATCGAATAAATCTTTATCTTGTTTTGCTTGCTTTTCAGCTTCGGCTTTAGCCAACCTATCCTTTTCTCTTTCCTTTTCTTGTTCTTCCTCTAATTTCTTTCTTTCTAATTCTTTACGTTTATTTTCCTCTTCTAATTTCTTCTTTGCCACTTCTTCCTCTTCTTTACGTTTTCTATCTTCTTCTTCCTTTAATTTCTTTTGTCGTTCAACTTCTTCCTTTAATTTGAGTTCCTCTTGTTTCTGTCGACTTTCTAGTATAGACTCAATACACCATTTAGCATAATCAAATTTTAAGGTAGTTTCGTCTAATAAATCATCAAATTTACTAATGCTACTACCTAATTGTGCCGTAATAATTGGTGGGATTAGTTGATTATTAGCACCGGTAATATAATTACTTTGTTTCTTATTTTTGTTCATGACTTCAAACATATATCCAGCAGACCTTAATACATCATTAAGACAATCATTTAATTTGGTTTCCAAGTTCATGGCTTACTCCGTTGAAGTTTCACAGTTGCAAGTCGCACTTACTAGTCGCAGTTTAAGAAGGCGCACTACTTTCTAGGAAATAAGCGGTGTATTGGATATATGCGGCTCACGACGCGAACACGAAATACACGTATTTCAAAACACCATTTATGATGATTATTTTCATCTCATTGAATTAGTTGATTGCAAGTGATTTCGTTTCTTTAGTGAACACTTTAAGGATTTTTTACTAAATATTTACACTAGGGACTTTCAAAAACTTGTGTTACTTGTATTTATTAATATTCATTAAACCATGTACACAGACCATTTTAAACAAGGGCCTTTGGCTCAAGTATGGATGGCAGCTAATTATGAAAAGAAATTAACTAAACAACAATTCTTAAATACCAATTTGATAAAGTCAAGTGAAATGTTAAACCATCCACTGAATAATCATATCACCCTTAGATTGTCTGGACAATTATTGTTGGGAATAGTTAAGATCTATTCAAGGAAGACAAAGTATTTATTAGATGATGTTAATGATATTCTCTTTAAATTGAAAAACTCATTCAAGTTTGCAAGTGGGGGTGTTTTATTAGGAAGTGAACTCCATAATAATACTAACGTGTCTGAAAAGACAACAATTACTAATATCAATAATATAATATTGCGTGATCAAATTACTGCCCATGATTTATTATATCAAGAAGATTTCACATTTGATGATGATACTCCTGAACCATTTTCCATTTTACAATCTCAAGCCAATGAAGATGATAGAGAATTAAGTGACATGTCAATTGAATATGGAAGATTAGCTGATGAAGATGATAATTTAGATTTCGATTTGAATTTGAATGATGATTCTATTGAAATTGGAAGAGATGCAACTTTACCACCACAAGAACAATCATTCATGGATATTGGGGGTAAAGATGTTGATTTTGATCTTGAATTGCCTATAAATGAAGAATCTCCCGAACCAAATGAACCAATTACTCCAAATGAACCAATCACTCCTGTACAAGAACAACCACCTATTCATACGCGTAAGATTGTGGGTATTACTGAAAATGGTACGATCAAAACTACAAAGAGAAAATTACAAATAGATGAAGTATCTCAAATTGATACAAATATAAATGTAGAAGAACTTCAACATTTACAAAACTTACAATTGACTAATAATTGGAGAGATAATCTTGTAAATTTCAAATTATCAGATAATGAAAAATTACAATTGATTAGAGACTTATCTGAACCTATGGGTTTTAAGAAGAGAAAGATATGGGATATAAATCAAGAATTGACTAATATTTGTAATAATTTAAGTGAACAAGAACAACATGAATTTACTAATGAATTACCTGATTTTGATGAGCCTACTTTTGAGCAAACCTTTAACGAAGCAAATGAATTTGATGATCAACCTGATCTTAATTTTGATATATCAATACCTGAATTTGAGCATCAAGATATTGAATCTGAGCCTGAATTTGAGTTTCAATCCACTGTAGCTGATGCTACAAAGAGAATAGCTAATATAATTAAAGATGACGTTGATGATTTCAAGCAGGTGATTGAAAAGGATATAAAACAAGAGTCACCATTAGGAGTAAGTAAAAAATCAACTGGTGATGTATTAAATATGAAGAAAGAAGCTTCAAGATGTTTTTTTGAAGTTTTAGTTCTTGCTTCAAGAGATTGTATAAAATTACAACAAGAAGGTGGTGATAACGATACTGATATTGGAAAAGATATTAAAATTATTCCAAAGGATAGGTTAGATATTTTCACTTAAATATCTTTAAACTTAATTAGAATATTCCTGGTGAATAAAGGACTGTATAGATTGTATATTAGAATTAAACTCTATCATGAATAGTATCTCTAACTTTAACGTTCTTTAATCTTTCATCATCTATATTGAAACAAGAGATCTTTCCATCGTTGAATCCTATGTAAAACTTATTCCCATCAAAATCTCCACTAATAGGGTGATCATTGGAATTGATATTTATGGAATGAATAGGTTTATGAATATCACGATTCAAATCCCATAATTCTATACAACTTGTTAATTCATGAGCAACCTCATTGAATAATCCATATGAAATGAATTGAAATGGATGATTGGGTCTTGGGATTATCCCCAACACTATATACTTAGTGAAAAGTGTTAATAGTTTGGTAGTTGTATTATACAAATGAATATTACAATCTTTATTGGTTATACCAATTATAGGAACAGTATCTTTAATACCTAACAAATTTAATGTATCAACTTTACTATCCAAACTAGACCTTATAAACGATTTCTTTATATCATTTACTAAACTGTAGACATTATCATCTGTACTTATTATCAAATTATTTAAATAATTTTGAATATTGGTTTCTTGTGTATCTTGAATTAAAATCCCCTTAGTAATTGATTTATAAGGTTTTGTTAATAATGTAAATGTTTCTTGTTCATTAGGTATATTTACAGTGAATTTAGGATATTCTAAGAAATTAATAGACCATAAGTTTATTAACCCTGATAAACAAGTAGTCACAAAAGTACTGGTATCAAGAAGGTTTATTGAAGTAATTTCTGATTGATGAAGGTTCTTATTTGTATAACTAGTAGGACTAATTAATGATGGTAATAATACAACTTGATCATCTGATTCATTAAGATCCCATATACTTATTCTACCATTATTTAATCCTGCTATCACTTTTGAATTATTAAATATTTTTATAGTCGTTATTGGCCATAAACTTCCGAGTAACTTTATGGGTATTAATTTCTCATTAGAATTAGTGAATAGTATAGCAAACCCTTGATAATCTTGCAGTTTAATTGGATTAAATAGTATTAATATATTAGAATTGTTTATGTCTATTTTCAAGGGGATTCTACCTTCTAATGGGTGAAATTCATTAAGTAAATATACAATATCAGTTTCATCAAATTTATCATATTTATTCAAATTTTGAGGGGTATTGGTAGTAAATACTTGATTAAGAACAATTATGGCTTGTTTAAGCATATTATTTAATTGAGTTTCATCATAATGAGGTTCTATTTCTACTTCAAATGGTTTAGGTTTAGGTTGTTCATTGATAGTTGGAGGTTGAGGAATGGATCTTAATTTATCAGTTTGAATATTTTTATTAATTTTTATTATTTCAGGTTTTTGATTAGTTTGTGGAGTAATTTCTATTTGTGGTTTAATAATTGTTTCCGTTTGAACATTTGTTTCTATTAGTGGTTTTGTTTGTATACTTGTATCTGTTTGTACTATATTATTTAACCCATCTATGGATCCCTCACCCTCTACATCACCACTATCATGACCCCCATTAGCCACCAATCTCCCTAAATCATCCCCATTCAATCGCCTCTTCCTCAATTCCTCAACCCTTTGCCTCTTCTGTTCAATCCTCTGCTCAATAGATAACCTACTCATTCGCGTTTTTATTCAATTATGGAAGTTGATGATATTCTTAGAGACTTTGACAAGTCTAGTAGAAATGTCCCAACTCAAGATATATATGCCCAATTAACAACAGCTATGTTGAATGAAAGAATGGCACCTGACTTGTTACCCTACAAACACGACCTTCTAGAACAAGTATTAAAGAATATATCGGATCAACAACAATTCTTACTTGATTCTCATGAATATGGAGACGTGAATATCGACTCAGGAATAATAACCAGTGATTTTAAATTACAATTAATGATTATAGAAACTGATATTGAAAGGTTGAACTATCTTGTTCGTTTATACCTTAGAATTCGTTTATCTAAACTTGATAAATTTTCGATTTATTATATAAATTCTATAAATAATGACACAAAGACAGATTTCTTATCAAGTGAAGAACAAGAATACGTTGCAAGACATTTTAGTTTAATGAGAGATCTTTATAATAATTCTTTTTTGAAGAAAGTCCCTGGAAATTTAGCATATTTAGATACAGAAGATGGTGAATTATCTATGATTGTTACCCCAGAAATACAAGAATTAGTTTTCGTGAAGGTAGTTAGTGAAAGGACAATTACTGTACCTTTGGATGATAATGATGAAATGGAATTAGTAAAGGGTGGTATTTATGTGGCGAGATATAATTTATTGAGAAGGTATATTGAATTAGGTGATATACAATTGATTTAGCATATATAATTATTTAACAGTTGGTATAAAAATGATGAATTGTAAGTAAATATGAATTATTTAGAATTATTTAGAATAAAAAAATTTTTTAACATTTATTTGTTTTATTTATTAATTTTTTATAATGTGAAAATCACAGGTATGTGAAGACTCATTGAGACCATTAAATCGCAGGTATAATTAATATAGGGACACAACATCCATAGAGACCATTACATATTAGATGATATTACACAACAACATATATCACAAAATGAAGTAATAAGTTAATATAGTACAGTATATTAATATATATATGCTAAACCCCAAAAATCTTTAACCCCAAGTTAAATTATATCGTCTTATAGTGCCTCAAAACAAAACCTCATTACAAGCACCAGGACACTCTAAATTCTCTTCTTCAATAAACCATTCCTTTAAACATCCAAAATGTCCTCTATGTCCACATTTTAAACTAATAACAACATTCAACCCATTACATGGTTCATTACAATAAACACAATTCCTTTGTCTTTTATGACATTTTTCACAATACCAAAACCCAAAAATACCTTTACTAGCCTTAGTTTCTTCATTTGTAAGCAAATCATTACAATTATCACAATAAAATCTTAATCCCTCACTATTATATAAAGCCATTAGTTTCGCTTGTAACTCTTTTGGTGCAATATTTAAAATATTCATAGCATTAACAAAAAGTTGTTTCTTATGAAGAATCTCAATATATAATGATAACCATTCAAGTACATTCTTTTGTGTTAAAAAATAAAGATTTAATGATTTAGTAAATGAATAGAATAATAATGCTAATGATGAACATAAAATTATATCTCCTTGTAATGAAGCATGATCTAAAGCTTTTTCAATCAAATTAGCAATTTCCCATGGTACATCTGATGGTTTTTTATGAGGTTTAGTCTGAATGGCTTTAGTAAGTTCCGATTCTTTGATTTCACTATGTTGACTAGATATTTCATCAATTCCTTCAAAATCATTACCATATGTTTTACTATTAAGAAATCCATATGTTGGTGCAATTGATGAGCTTCTTCTACTCTTGAATGATCCTACATTGGACGACCAATTAGGTAATGACCCTACGGAACTTTTATGTTCAGGTGCTGATATTCCTGATGATAATGAATTCTTGGCACTATTAATAATATTCAAATTCTCATTATCTAAATCTTTAACAGATCCTGGGTTCAATCGTATGAATGAACTACCTCTAGATCCTCTCATTCTTTCAATAACTGACTTGGTTGGCGATGTTGTTGTTTTATTTTCTTTAGGTAAATTTGGAACAGAAGAATGTCTTTTTAATGGAATATCTTGTGCATTTTCAGGTGTATTTTCAATTTCATCATCGTCATCATCATCATCTTCAACTGCTTGTTCATTATCCATAGCTTTTTTACCTAATTTATTCATTTGCGCTATTATACTATTAGATCTGGATAAATTGGGACTTACACTTAAAGTATTTGAATTATTTCTTTGTCGGTTAATAGTATTAACCAAATTAACTGATGAATTTGATGCAAGTTTCAATTTCTTTTCAACATCTACCACAGCTTCTCCATAATGGGTGGTTGAAGTGGAATTTGAATTATAGGATCCAACAAAATTACCCAATTCTGACAGAATAGATTTATTATCATCTTCCATTTGACCTGGATCTTCTACATATTCTTCAACGTCAAGTACATGTTGTTCTAAACCTGTAGCTAAAATTCTCCAAATTTGACAATCTCTAAATCTATTCACACTTGCTGCTACACTAGCATTCAATAAACAAACATCGATTAACAGAAATCCATCAGGAATGGTTACAAGATAATTATTAGCCAATGTTTCAAATACTATATCATCATTTAACGGTAATGGCAAAGATAAAGGTATTATATAAGGAGAAGCATGATTGACTTGAATTGCTCTTCTAATATCAGGAGAATAGGTTGTAACTGGTGATCCATATGATACTGTTGAGTCTATAGTATTTTGTGAAGCATTTCTATTTAATGGAGGTCTTGACATTGGTTGATCATAGAAACTTAAAGAATTCTTTATTTGGGGTGAAGGTGAAGGTGACCTTTTAATTTGTAAGCCTGTTGATGCTCTTAATAATGAAGGTCTTGGTACTTCAATCGGAGAAGTTCCTAATGATGCACTGGTGGAATTGGTTTGTGATACATTCTGAGATATATTTTGAGATCCTATATTCAGATTAGGGAAGCTATTTGGTACTGAGCCTACGACAACTTTATTAAATCGATCTTCTAAAGATTCATTATTGAAATCAATTTCATGATCAAGTTCTGTTAATGATTCAGTAGATGCCATATTCTCAAAATCATTAGTATTTTGACTAACTATTGATATATCACCTATTCCATTTCCCCATGCAATTGGTACATGGTTTAAATTCTCAGGGGGTCTTGATATAGATTCAGTATCTATACATTCAGCAGCAAATTGATTGCCTTTAGATAATGTCCAAATTCTTCTTTGATGTAATGAGTTTTTGGCCCATATGAAGTTTTGGTATGGTTTGTTTGAATATGATTGTACAATTTCCTTAGGTACATATTTTCTTTTTAAATTATATATACTAATGGTTGGATCTTCATTTAAATACAGACATGCAAAATCATATTTGAATAAAGGGTTTGTTTCATCATCATCAACTGCAATATCAGTGGTTATATAAGGACACCATCTTACTTTCAGGACCGGACCATAAGTTTGAACAACATATTGAGGAGAATTCATCGTATAACTAGAACTATTTTCACCAAAATTCCATACACAAACTTTTTGATCTCTCCCACAAGTAATTACATATTCTAACTCTGGATGGATATTAAGAGATAAAGCTGGTCCAGAATGGAAATTCCATTTTCTTTCAGATACTTGAGTATTTGATATTGACCGTAAATCATATTTATTAAGAGTTCCTGAATCATGAACTGATAATATGGTTAATTTATTCCTTGCAGCAGAATGGCTGGAAAATTGACATGATCTAACAGGGTCATAATTTGATTTGGGCATAATATTTATAGCTGGTTTTACAGCAGCTTGTCTTAAATCCCATAATTTAATTGACCCATCTTGTGATCCCGAAATTAATAAATTTGATGATATATTAGAACTATCCCCATTTACAGGATCATAGAAATCTAATGAATTTATGCATCTTTTATGATCATTAAATTTCCTTATAAGTCTTGATTTCCCATTATTCTGTATTTGATATAAATTAATTGATCCATTGACTAACCCGGTAGCTAATAAACTGTGATTAGCTTTTATAGTATTGAAATTTAAAATCTTATTACCAGAAACCCTTGAATTAGGAATTGGTTCGAGAATATTAAGTTCATTTATAACCAGGGTTTGATTATAATTCAACATTAACAACTTAAGATAATTCTTCCCACCTATAACCACATGATGAGTTGATAAATCAGTCCCTAATCCATTAGGCAGTAATTCAAGGTCAGTTAAAGTTTGTACTTCTTTTTCACAGTTATACACAAATTTATGTATGGAAGGAATATGTCTTCGAGATTTAGTTGAGCTAGACGATGAAGGAGGTGAATTATCACTCAATGCCCCATATATATTAAAGGCAAATTTAGCCAAATTCAGATGATTTGACATCACCACTCTATGTTCCCTATCACTTGAACTGTGTGCGAACTTTTTGTTACTTATCACTTTGTTGTTGTAAGGTATACCATGTCCATAAGTGGTTCACTGCCTGTTCTTAAGATCTTTCAACTAGTTAAAGTGATGTTCCAAGTTGGTGCCGCCGTTGGTGGTCTAATGGTTTTCGGGTTATACTCTTATCAATCAAGTTTAATTTATCCTAGTTCCTTAAATGGTGGTAGAGATTATTGTGCAACACCTGATGAATTTGATATGCCTGATTATGAGACTGTTAATCTTCAAACTGAAGATGGTGAAACTTTACATTGTTATCTGTTAAAGCATGATAAGTCATCTCCAAATTATTCCAATAAAACTGTTTTAATCTTATCACCAAATGCTGGTAATATTGGCCATGCTTTACCTATTGTATCTATTTTCTATAAAAATTTCGGTTATAATGTATTTATTTATTCTTATAGAGGTTATGGGAAATCAACTGGTAGTGCTAGTGAAAAAGGTTTAAAATTAGATGCTCAAAGAGTCATGAGATTTATAACTATTGAAGATGAACAATTTCTGTCTTCTTCAATTATTTTATATGGAAGATCTTTAGGTGGAGCAGTTGCAGTTTATATTGCTGCTAATATTTCATCATCAGTTCATGCATTAATTCTTGAAAATACTTTTTTGTCTATAAGAAAAACTGTACCTCATGTGTTCCCCTTTTTAAAATATTTCACAAGCTTTGTTAATCAAATTTGGGATCTGGAATCCTTAATACCTTTAATTCCTGAAAGGATACCTGTATTATTAATGAGTGCAAGAAAGGATGAAATTGTACCACCTCAGCATATGGATACTATTTGGAATTTATTAAAAACTCAAGATAAAATTATGTATAAATTTGATGATAGTCAACATAATGATACTGTTACACAACCTGACTATTGGGAAAAAATTCAAAGTTTTGTACAAGAAAAAGTCAACCCAGTAGGATATTAATTAGAGATAGCATAAATGTTCGTAGGGTTATATATTATACACTATAAGTCAAATATATAGTCTTAGTTTCGCGTACCTCAGGTTCGTTCATCATAAAACAATTTGTGGTTTAGCATTCTTATCAGTTGAGGAATCATGACTCATAAATTCAACTTTTTGATCATCAGTTAACTTCAAAACTTTCTTTAATCTTTCACCAACAATTTTCAATTTATCTTCATCACAATCTTTAGTCCAAATACCAATTCTAATTGCGGATTTTCTGATATTTAAAACAATTCCGTTAACTTCTTCATCATCATCTTCAATAGTTTCACCAATAACACTTAATAATCCTCTTAACCATAAATCATTAATGACTGGAGCTACTTCACGTTTATTAGTGAATGAAAATTGCCATTTACCTCCTTTAGCATTCTTTTCATCTTCCCATTCTGGTTTGATGTCATCTTTAAATAAGTGGTAATCGGATTTTAATGGCAATTGATTTGCAGGTGGAATTGAATTGTAAATACCCCAGAATTCTTCAACTGATGAAAATGTAATGACAGGTTTCAATAAATCGTGCCAGTTTTCATTTCTATTAACTTGAGGTTTTGTGTACCATAATGTCCATTTGTTATTTAATGGATGTTTGGCAGTAAATTCTTCTTTATTGCTTAGGATTGTATCCTTATTCTCTAATGATAAAGCTTCTGTTTTATTAGTTAATTCTTCTGTCATTATTTAATCTTATAATCCACAAACAGTGAAAATTTTTATTCCATAACTTCGCACTATGGCCCACAGTAAATTATGGTACGTGTAACTTTAGTCACTAACAAAAGTAAAAATGTTCATTTTATCTACATATACATATATAAGGGTCATAAGTTTGTTCATTGGCATTGAGATGTATTTATATAATATTTGGTTTTGTGTTCGTTAGGTGATTTTTCGAGTTTTCTCTACTTTTATTTTTAATGGGTTCGCTATGTTACCGTTTTCCTTCTTTTCTATTATATCAGTGTTACCAGTAACATATGATAACAGTTAAGATTTTTATTGCTTTTCGTTATACAGTTCTTTAATCAATTAAATGATCTATAATAAGCATCCAATAAGGAAAGCAATTCCTCCAATTGCTCCATAAGCATTATTTATATTACCAACGTTAGATTGTGAAATAGTGGTTTTATCATAGCTTCTAATCCTACCAAGTGATTCAGTAGCACTACTTCCTAAACCAACATCACCTTTTGGTACATCTTCAGTAGCACTTGTATATGTTGTCATAAAACTTTGACTATAAATCGTTGGTACTACTGTTGTTGCACCTTTTGTTGTTATTGTGATATAGGCAGTAGTAGCAGTTACTTTTGTGGTTTTACCATCATCCTGATTAGCTAAGGCACTGACTGTTAATATAAAGGTAAATAAACTTAATAAATTAATAAACTTCATCTTGATCGAATTAGCTAAATTATCTCAAAAACGCCAGGGGAATTTCGCAAAAACAACACCAAAGTTATTGGTATGGGCACATTTGCTTCATAGCCATTATTGTGAGCCTTGATAATAATTCCTTATTAGTATCTTGTATTTATGATATTAGTGATATATTTGCTAGTATGTATTTAAGTATAAGACAGGATAGGTTAAGAAACGGTTTAAGAGAAATAAAGAACAAAAAAAGTGAGTTCTGAAGGTTATATCTTTACTCGATGGTAACAAGTAGATGAGCTTAAAAGAAATTAGGTACAAATTCCTGGCTGCAAACCTAACGAATAGGGCCAAATTATAACCAAATTAGGACCACAACGATAGTAACGACCTACAATTAATGACATCGCGACACAGTCGGTACTAATACTTTGTCGCACAAAAATTTTGAGATGAGGTAAACCATGAAGAAGACGTTAGCTGAAGAATTACTGGAATTAAATCCTACGACGGATTTTGATATTGAAGATGACATTGTTTCTGAACAATCAGGTTCTGAATCTGATGATGTTGAAAAAACGGATCATTATGTTAAAGTGGGGAAAAGTAACTTAAGAGATAATGTAGCGAAGAGTGTCTATAAAGGATCTAAGGTTAGTAGAAAAGATTTATATGACCAAGATATGAATAATTCTAATGAAAGTGAAGATATAGAATCACAAAGTGAAGATGATCAAGAAGATAATGAAATAGATAATGAAAGTGATTCTGGTATATCTATTGATAGAAGTGAATCAGAAAGTGAATCAGAAGATGAACAAGAGGGTGAAGACGAACAAGAAAATGAAGAAGAAAATGAAGAAAATTATGAATCACGTAATAAATTAAAAGAATTAATATCTAAAGAACGTCAAACTATAGGGAAAAGAGTTGCTCAATCTAATATCAACGATGCTTTAAAAGGTTACTCAGTATTAAACCAAAACAAATTATTCGATCAATTAATTGAAACCAGAATAAAATTACAAAAATCTTTAACTCAAGTAAACTTATTACCTGAAACTTACGATGCCAGTAAACCATTTGTTGATTCCAATACTAAGGATGATATTAAGTCTATTGAGACCAAATGTTATGATTTATTAGATAACTTGATCAAATTAAGGTATAAGATGTTTAAACAACAAGAACCAAAATTAAAAAAGAGAAAATTATCTACATATGATGAAGTGACTACCAAATTAGATTCACAATTGAATGAATCAAGATCATTAATTCTTACTAAATGGTCAAATAAAATTAATAGTTCATCAGGTTCTAATGCCTTAAATGCTTCTAAATTTAAAGTTATCAACCAATCTGCTGAACAACAAGTTGTAAATAATTTAAGTGATATGGAAAGATTGAAAAAGAGAACTTTCTTAAATAGAAGTGCTGCAAAACCTTTAGGTTATGAAGAACCTACTGATAATACTAAATCTGAAAATGGTAAAAATGAACTTTCACAAATATTCAATGATGAAGATTTTTATAGAATTTTATTGAATGATTTAGTGGATAAGAAAATTTCAAATCCTGTTAATAATATTACCTTATTAAAGAGTAATCAAAAAGCATTAAAGAATAATAAAAATATAGACACAAAGGCATCTAAAGGAAGGAAATTAAAATTCAATGTTCAAGATCCAATTGCACATTTTGAAGCCCCAATTAATGTTAAATGGGATGATTATCAAATAGATGAATTTTTTGGTTCATTATTTGGACAAAAAATTAATATGAATGAAATTGATGAAATTGATGATGACCAAGAAGAAGAGATTAATAATGATGGAATTAAATTATTTTCTTAGTAAATAGTAATTTATAATTCTATAATAATTCTATTTAGGTAAATATTTACTGTGGACCAGTACACCCATATTTAGCTTCCAACTTTATCCCTGATTTTAGCCCGTACACCCATAATTAACTCACATAACTTTTTTTTTTACAACCTATTCAACATCAGCATATTTAGACCTAGCTCTTAATTTTGGACCATTTAAATAGAATAAGACGGGGATCAATATCATACCAACACTAGCAAAACCTAAAATTGAAATTCCCCATGCAACTGGGAATTTTTTTGTTGCTAAATTATTAAATAATGGTGCACCAAATAATGGAAAGCATCCAGCGATACACGATCTAAATAAATTATTACCAGCAAAAACTGAAGCCAAATAGTTGGGGAATGAAAAACCTAAATAATTAAACCCTGTTTGGAAAATAATAAAAGCAGCAAACCCAAAGATAACTGAACCAATTAAAGGTGGAAACCAATGTAAATCTGGACTGGCAGTCCATCCGAATATGAAAACTCCAATAGGCATAGAAACTGCCCCTACAATCATTGCTGGCAATACTACTTCAGGATGAACAGCTTCACCTCTTAACTTTGGTTTAGTCAATTTCTTATAAATGTAAATTGTGTAGAAAATGGCTCCTAATAAAACACCCACAATAGTACTAACGAATGTAGCACCCATAGGGATCAATGAGAAATGGAATGCTTCTATGTAAACAATAGGAAAAGCTTCAAACCAAAGGTATAAAATTGAATAAACTAAAGCAATATAAATATCAACTAACAATACCACTGGTTCAAAGAAAGTGATTGCAATTGGTCTCCAAAGTGTATCATAAGCTAATTGTTTAGGAGAAAGTTTTGAATTTTCTAACTCGCCCAAACTAACAATATTAGGATTACCTGTTAATTTTCTTAATCTTTGAGCTTTTCTAGCTAATAATTTCTTATCAAAAGTTTCAGGTAAGAAGAAAATGAATAACACTAAAATAATTCCTGAGCTCATTGCTATTAACCAAAAAGTCCAGTGCCAATTTCTCTTCACAATCAACACTGACCCAAGTAAAGGTGATAAAGAAGGACTTGCAGATGCAGATATTGCCCAAAATCCAATACCCATTGGTAAATATGGCAAATTAATAACATCACCAGTAGAGGCACCACCAGTAGCTAAAGCTGGAGATGCAAATAGTCCACTCAAAAACCTTAACACTGTTAATGATGCAATATCATTAACTAAGGACGTTGGGATTTGTAAAATGAAAAAAATAAATAACGTGGCTATGTAAATATAAGTTCTACCAAATAAAGCATTTTCACTCATTGGTGATAATACCATAGTTCCAAGCCCATAACCTACAACAAACATTGATAAGGGTAATGTTGCATGAAGTCTACTTATATTTAGTTCTTTCATCATAACTTCAATTCCTGGAGTGTAAATTGCAGAAGCCATATAAACTACCGTGGTTAATAAACCGATCTGCCATACAAGTAAACATTTCTCCCATAAGGGCCAATTATGAGGATTCTCAGGATCATTAGGTCCATCCCATGTCACTATAATTTTATCACTATCTGCTTCAGATAAGGTGACACTAGACGACGACGATACCGTAGAGTTTGTACTATCACTTTGTACAGTGGCTGTAGCTTTTTCCTTTAACCCTAAAAGATACTTATCAGGTATAACATAATCCTTGGCTTCTTCGGCATGATAAAAGTATTTATGGTTGGAAAAATGATATACAAGTCTACCAAATAAACTGTCTCTCATAAATCTTTGAAGACCCATTGTTGTTTATTGATAGGATGGTAAGGAGCATTTAGGTGGTATTTATATTAATAAAAAGTGGCGATTTGTATTAATCATCAGAATGTATGAGTTGGGTAAAAGCCGTATTCTTTTCCTGCATGATCCAAATTAGGTAATACCGAGAATGTAAAGCCGTTCAATGTCATGCTGCTTATAAAAGTTAATTTATATCTATTTCTTTTGTTATTTCTGGAAAATGAGTTATATAATGATATAGAAGCAGCAATAACATACCATTACATGCTATGATTCTATATACATCGGATATTCTTTGATATCGTTGTGTTAAATTATAAAAAAAATCAAAATAACACTATGATTTGTAAGCGTATAATTTGTCATCTAACGGTATTACTTGAAAGAGGTATTCACCTTATTTGATTCCATGAGATTCCAAAGTATAAAATTATTTCTTGGATTCATTGTTAATTTATGGGATGTACGGCTTCCACACTGATTGAATAAATGTCGTTATTATCGTATCTCGCCTTAATAATAATAAATTTCATCCCTGCAAATTCCTAAGTATTAAGCTTGTCAATATTATTGAAATGAGATGAGCAATGCTATTCATAATTGTATACATTATTTAAAATTCATTCATGAGCTCTTTGATTTAAAGACTTTTAGAATACCAATTTATTCGTAGTTACTATGTCGTTTGTTATTGTCACCTCAAAGGTGGGAATGCTTTTATACTCTGTGGCAGTGTAATTTTTAGTAAATATGGAATGTTTCTCTTACTAAGCGTGTTTATTTAATAGCTGTTAATAATTACGTTCGTTTTTTTTTTCTATTAGATTTTTGATTCAAAATTTTACGAAAGAATATTAAATTTCAATCGATAGTCTTGAAAATTTTCCCTTCAAACTTGTCTTGAATAATATGGAATCCATTTACTAATAGTAGGAATTGTCACAATATTACAATTTATTAGTAGAAATAATATCGAAACATTGGAGGAAGAACCTTGATAATTCTATCTTCGTGGTTTTTTATTCCATGTCTTTACAAGGTTTTTAATTGACTATAACTCAATGAAGGCAATAAATGAATCAGATAATACTTATAAGTTATTTTTTGGAAATCAATCATTTATACTTTTTCCAATTTCAGGTACAATGATGAAATCAGCAATTTGTGTCTTACCCCAACTCCACCTTCAATTATGTCAACATTAAAATATCATCACCTTTCCATTAATGAAAATTATCAAAATTATCAAGTAAAAGAAAATCAAGAGATTAAAAATCCAAAACGTATAATCCCTATACACTATAATGGATATTCATTACCTTGATCATCCTTAAATTTACCATTTTCTTCAATTTTAACATTTTCAATGGCTTTGAGTAAAGTAACAGCTTTAATGTCTGGTGCAATAAAGTTTTCAGCACCAAAGTATCTTTTACCTTCATCAGTCATAGCAGTATCAACTCTACCAGGATCTAATAATAAAGTAATGGAGTTTTTAACTAAATCATCTTCAGAACCAGCATTTTCTTCAGCTACTTGAACAGCAAAATGGTTAAGAGCAGCTTTAGAAGCACCATATGAATGAGCTCTTGGAAGACCTGGAATGGTATTGGAAGCAGCTAATGATGTAAGGAAGATGATTTTCTTGTGTCCAACAGTCTTGGTTTTGAAAATGTATGGGCTTGCTGCAACATAAGTTTTAACAGGACCACTGACATTAATCTTTAAGATATCATCATATTGATCTGGATCATATTGAGTTACCTTACTAGCAAGATTATCGGTACAGGCAGCAGCATTAACAATTAAGTAATCAATACCACTTGGAGAATATTCGTCAATTTTTTTGAATTCAGATTGGAATTTAGCAAATGGTTGAGTAACATCAATGGTTAAAAGTTTTAAATTTTTGTAACCTAAAGCTTCAACTTGTTTAGCGGTGGTGTCATTTCTCACAGTACCAATAACTAAATTGTCAGGGTTAGCTACAAGAGCTTTAACAAGGGCTTGACCAATACCTTTGTTAACACCAGTAATTAAATAAACAGCCATTTTTATAAAGTCTTACTTCAATTGATTCTTGATAAGATTTTAAACCGAAAATATCATTTTATCTGGAGCAGACATTGGTTTTTATATACAGTTTTGGTTGCACCTAGAAACTTCCCAAATGTGGCACGAAATATCTCCGAGACTTAAGACCGTCTCGTGAACCAATTTGGCGCTCGAAAATTTCAACTACAAGTATCTAACTCCGTTGATTAATCCCGCGTGTTTCTCCATAGGAGCCAAAGAAATTCTCAGAAATCCAATATTTCCGATTCTTAAAACCGTAGTAAAATGGTACTAGCCACAGAATAATGGCACTGCGGATATACATAAAGGTTAAACCCGTAAATAATTTTAGGTGTATTATATTTAGATTGATAAAATAATAAGAGAATATTTCAAAATAGTCATTGAAGGTGGTTAGTCATTGGTTGCCATTATCATTGATATTACACAACAAGAGTAAGTTCATTAATATCTTATTTGATATTATACATGAAGTGTAAGATAAACTTCATAATTACGAAGTAATTCATTAGTATACTAACTAATAGATGATCTCATTATTTTCGTATTTAGTAATTAGCTCAATGCGTTATCAAAATCGATTGAAGTTAAATTTATGGAAATAATAAATTCTGAAATACTATAAAATATCATAGAATAAATTTAATAACATTTACTACTTGTTTAATAAACATTTATTTAACATCTATATGAAATAAACTGAATCAAAAGAAGAACTCAATCAAAAGATGAACCGAATAAAAACGAGAAATTTAATTTTCTTAAGCACAATGAGTTTCACCATTAGCATGTGTATGACATTCACTACCTCCAGTATGGGAATCTGAATGACTTGCTGTAGCATGATCATCATGGCTATGTTCACTATGGTCACTATGACTGTGGTTATCATGGTCATGGTCATGATCATGATCATCTTCATGTTCACTTCCACCAGTACAACCTTTACCAGGAACTGCAACATCATGTGCATATACATCTAAGGCATAATATCTCAAAGATGCTGAATTTCTTACTGCTTCTGTACTATTATGTTCCGCTAACTCAAGACATTCTTCATAAGTATCAGCATAATGACCAACAACTCCTTGACCCATTTTATCCGTGTGCCATAAACGATGTAATAAATCACCAGCCCAGAATAAAGTGGTTTTAGAATCACTTACAGTGTATCCTAAAGCACATACTTGGGACAAATACCTTCTTGATTCAAAAGAAAGATCGCAAATTACACTTTCATCAGTTCCATTTGAACCTCTCCAATAACCAGCATAACCATCAATACTACATTTATCATCAATATCATCACAACGGAATAAAACACCTGATTTATCAGCATCAACTGCTCTAGAGAAAATTCCAATAACTTCACCAGCTGGAGTATCATTACCAAAATATTTACGATAGAATTCGGATTCATTTCCAAATCTTAAGGTATGATCTCTAGCATGAGCTGATAATTCTTGAGCTTCCAATAAAGCTTTAGTTAATTGATTATATTGAGTTTCATTACATGATTTATGAACTGGGTAACTCTTTACCCATCCTTCAGTCCAATCATAACCAGTTGAAGCAGACTCTATAATGGTGGTTACTGTAACATCTTCAGCAGTAGCAGTATTAATAACTCCTAATAAGACTAAACCTAAATTTATAAACTTCATTGTTTGATAATTAATTAAAAACTTGGATATCTGGTGTATTTTATAGTTTTTATTACACTACTACTTTCCTTGATTATGAAATGGAATGTCTTCATATTATTCCCAACTACAGAAGCTATTAATACCAAGAAAATTTTATAATTCCTTTCTAACTATTAACCTTCGTAAAAATTGGTTTTAAAAATTTTTCATTATAGTAGTTATCAAGCTGCCAAGTCTTGTCAAAAATTCAATCATGGTGACAAACTTCAAGAGGCTTTATCTCTATGAATTGAATTGAGTTATTCCCAATTAAATTATTCCGAATTAAATTGAATAAAGAGAATTTCAAAGCAATGTCAAAATTCATTGTAAGCGAAGTGAAGTGTTAAGCCCCCATCATAAATATCAATTACTTTACCTAATTAGTTCATCAATAATTTCTTTTCTTTTCGCAACAACCTTTCTAGTTATGAAGTAGCTCTGTCTCGGTTTCAAACGATAATTGTAGATGAATTAGCAGATTGATTAGCTTGGCAATTACCAAATACTGCAATTTAATTGGAATTGCCGTGGTTTTCAATCTTGGCAATAAACATGTTAATAAGGTTATTATTAAAGTAGTTAAATTCAAGTAGTGTCAATTTCAGACTTGTATATATAATGGGATCAATTCCATACTAATTTGAAAATAGAAATAAACCAAATGAAAGTTAGGCAGGTTTTGACTTTGTTGGCATTTGTCCATAAAAGTTTTCAAGATACTGTGACTGTCACATCTACTAGAGACTATCGATTAGCAACTGGTACTTTTTCAGGTGATAGAGATGGTTTAATTATTACTAGTACCAGATTTAGAGAAACTACGATAAGTACTGAAGTTACTTCTACTTCAGCTTTAACAGCCTCCGTACAAACAACTGCTATTACTAGTTGTCATTTCCACGGAACAGTTCAATTTTGTATAGATGGTGAAGGTAATGAAGGAACTATTAGTCCAGCTCCAACTAAGACACAAGATGCTCCAAGTCTCTATACTGGATGTCATTCTCATGAAACTGATATATTTTGTATGGATGGTGACAATGAAGTCCAGTTCTTAGTTGAACAATCATCTGCTACACCTTCATCTTCTTCTGGTGGAAAAAATTGTCACTTCCATGCTGGAGTAGAACACTGTATAGCTGATGGTGAAGAAGAACACAAAGAGAAAACTTGTGAAAGAGTAGATCGTGATTATAATATTCCTTTGAGAATTGGTCTTTTATTTGTTATTTTAGCCACCAGTGCCATTGGAGCATTTGGTCCACTTTTTGCAGCAAAAATATTTAAATTATCACTTGATGGTATCATAATCACTATGATCAAACAGTTTGGTACCGGTGTAATTATTTCTACAGCTTTTGTACACCTTATGACACATGCAAGTTTAATGTGGAACAATTCATGTATTCTGTTAACTTATGAATCGACTGCCACTTCTATTACAATGGCTGGTATATTTGTTGCTTTCATCATTGAATATATTGCCAATCGTATTGTCAAGTCAAGAATTAGAAACATTGATTCTCATGCTGAAAAACAAAACAATTACCAAGAAGGTAAAAATAGCAGTGAAGAATTAGTAGTTGAGTCCCCAATGGCTAATGACCAGGGGCATGTTTCTCATGACCATTTCGAAGGTATTTCACCAAATGATAAGCTTTCAGTAATTTTAATGGAGGTTGGGATAATTTTCCATTCGATTCTTATAGGTATAACATTAGTTGTGGCAGGAGATCCATATTTCATTACATTGTTTATTGTTATTCTTTTCCATCAAATGTTTGAAGGATTAAGTTTAGGATCTCGTATTGTTGGTCTAGAAAAAACTGCTATGTTAACTAAGCTTTTAATGGCAGGAGCATTTACAATCATTACCCCAATCGGTATGGCCATTGGTATTGGTGTATTAAATAAATTTAATGGTAATGATCCTAGCACAATTATTGCCCTTGGGACCTTAGATTCATTCTCGGCTGGTGTACTTATTTGGACGGGATTAGTTGAAATGTGGGCTCATGATTGGTTATTTGGGTACTTAGCTGTTGCTAGTTGGTTCAAAACTGGAGTTGCTCTTGTTTCAATGATGGCAGGAATGATTTTAATGAGTGTACTTGGAAAATGGGCTTAGCATTCAATTGAATAAGTGTATAAATTAATTATAGAAGATAATGCTTTATTTTAAAAATAATCACAAGCTTTCTGGATCTTCTATCATCGATAAAGTATTTCCAATTACATTTGACTTCATGGAGTGATAAGATAAAATGTTTCTCGCCGCACCTAAGAGTATTTTCTCGTAATTTCGCAATCGGCTTCGAGGATTATAGCTGTTTCCCTAGTATTTAATCATCCAAAGAAGATTCCCAACCGCTTGAAGAATAATCCAAGCGAAGTTTTATATCTTTAATCTCTATTTATCATGTTCCGTATTCCTCTATGTTAATTTGGCAATAAAATTCGTATGGTAGCATTGCCCGAAAAACAAATGAAAATCTGGGGCCACATTTGTCAAGAATTATGCATCGTTTGATTTGTAAGTATCTGATGCTTCGGAAAAATAACTTTTATTCGAGTTTTATGGAATATATTTGCGTATAGAACACTAAGTATTTGAGAGTATAACATAAGCATAAGAGAAACTAACGTACATATCAATGATCTAACATCTATTCAGATTGAACAGTAAGAAATTTCCATTTATCATCACTGCTAGACAAAGCTTGAGCAGTTTGACTAGCGACATTATAAGCATCATTTCCAAGCAAAAGACGTAAAGGTGGTTCCTTTTCATCCAAAAGTTTGATGATAACATCAGCAATCTTTTCTGGTTTAGAAGGTTCTTTACCAGTGTTTGCTCTGAAATATTCACCAACAGCACCTACAGTTGGTTTATATGGTTCACTGATATTCGGAATATTCATTGATGAACCAGCCCAATCAGTTCTAATTCCACCAGGTTCAAGGATAGAAAGTTTGATACCAAATGCTGCAATCTCATTAGCAAGCACAGTAGAAAATCCACATACAGCCCATTTGGCTGATTGATATGCACCAAGACCTGGTGTACCTAATCTATCTCCAATAGAAGAAATTTGGAAAATGTAACCTGATCCTTGTTTTCTAAGAATTGGAAGAACAGCTTTAGTAACATAGACAACACCTAAGAAATTAGTGGCAACTTGAGTTTCAAAATCACCAATTTCAATGTCTTCGATGGCAACAGTGTTAGCATAACCAGCATTGTTAACGATAACATCGAGACCACCAAAGTGTTTGTGACCTTGTTCGACAACTTTGGCTACTTGGTCTTTGTCAGTAACATCCAAAGCAAGTGGTAAAAGGTTATCACCATATTGTTTCTTAAGATCATCAAGCGATGATACTTTTCTTGCAGTAGCAATGACTTTATCACCAGCTTTGAGCGCTGCTTCAACGATAGAATATCCGAGACCTCTAGAAGATCCTGTTACTAACCAAACTCTAGCCATTATGAAATTTTTGTGTTATAATCTATTCAATTAACAACTGATTGATGATGATTAAAACAAGGAAAGTCACTGTGCTTAAATACTTCAGAATTCTGGAAAAGGGCAATTATCCATTCGGATCCATTTTTCTAAGCCCTTGTCCGAGCACACACTTTTTGGTTATGCTTTTTGCCGCCCATAACTGTTTTAACTTGGATTAATAATTCATATCGATGCTAGAGGATAAAGGAGGCATTTTAGCCTCCTTAGATCATTTTAAAATATTTTTGTTACGTCAAAATACATAGATATTTGCGATGGGAAAGGTGTAGAAATTCTATCTTCTATTTGTGGAGGGAAACAAAAAACGATGCGGAAACCCTCAATCAAGTAATTCCGCAATATTCGGTTTGAGAGATGGTTCCGGTAGGGTGTAGACTTATCACTTAGACTGCACACGACTCATCCACAGTACAAAGTATTTGGTTCAAGAACTATTGATTGGATGTTTCCAGAACTATTGTTGAATAATGGCCCTTTGGGGATTGGAATAGCCTACCTGCTTACAGATAACTATATTTTAATGAAGAGATATTTCACATTCCATGGAACAGTCTGTTACTTCTTATTGCGTTATACCTGGCGTGATAATTCTAATGTATACAAGTTTTTTAATTTTTCCTTTTTTAATCAAAGTATCGTAATAACGTAAGAATCACCAATTGGAATAGCCCCATAAGTTAATTTTTACTTCATATCAGTGGCAACGAAAGGATAAATAACTCTAGGTTATTATCAATTAGATGTATTTGAGATTTAAACACCTTAATTGATGGTTCATCAAAACTATTTGACATTTATTGAATATTTTACTGGGATCTTTTAATTCTTAATGTAATTCAAATGTAGGATATATATGTAAATGTTATTGTTCAAAGTGAAGGTTGAAGATCATTTATAATTGCAAACCACCGATTCCCATACTCTTATTAATTTTCATTCGGAGGATCTTTATTGTCATGGTCAGTTTAGTGTAACAGATTAAGATCAGCAATAAATCCGGTTCAAAGATTATAAGGACCAATCCATTTGGGTCAATGGTGAGATCCGTTTCTTATTTAGAAAAAGTAGAAACGTAAATACCTCTGTATGGACATAAAATTCTCTCAAAGCTTAATATTATATGGGTTATTGGTCAATTTACCTCTTCAAGCAGCCTATAAAAGTGTTTCCTGAAAGTCACTATACCGCACTTAAATAGCATCAAGTTATAAAAGGTCTTAATCTAAAAGTATCAAGTTGACCAGCTATTAAATTTCATTCTCTTCTATTGAGTGTGCAAAAATGCAATGATCTGATACTGATATTATTGCAGAAGGTAATGAAGATGAGTGGCTATTGAAAAAGACAACAACAAATAGAAATTTCTGATCCTCACCCTGGATGATTATACAAAAAAAACAACAACATTAAAAGTAGTTAATTAGCAACAAAATTTCAAGACTTAAAATTCAACATGTAATATGCAAGTGCAGCATTGTACTAAAAATTATGTGAATGCGGCCGAATTATTAGATCCATCGAACTAATGAAAGGTTGGGACGTCAAGAAAATATCAGCCACGCATATTATACACGTTCCCGAATGAGCGATATGGGCAATGAGATTCCATAGATCAATGTCTACTTACCGAGTAAAATCTTTATTCAGCGAGGATTATATATTAAATGATACTGCTAATAAATATTGTCATAGGCACAGAGTGAAATCATACAGGGTAGATCCAACGATACCATGGATCGTTTTTTTAAGTTGCAGAAATTTACGATCTCGCAAATAGTACCTAAGCCTCTGATCATCTGCTTGATTTAACAATGACTTTTCCGCATACATGGTGATACCAACTTTTTGCATGTGGGGGACAATGTGGCTAATTTGAAAGTCATTGTAAAGTTAGCCACTATTAAACCTAAACCTGATAATCCAGAATATAAAGGAGATTCATAGCATGTGGAGGAAACTACAAATGAAGAGTTGCTTTTGCGTTGTATTATTATAATGTGGATAATATAGCTGAGCTGAAATTACCTTTCAGAAATGCTTTTGAAAAACCTGAATATGAAGAATGTGATGTAACTTATTGCCAAGATCAGTTTAAGCCAAAAAAAAAAAAAAATAAGCTTTAATCTTTCCAGTAGACCCATTGAGTTGGCTGAAAAATCTGTGAACATGTGTAGAATTCTTTGTTTCTTTTCAGTTGATTCAAATAATCGTAAAGTAGTTACTACTGCTGATACTTCTCTACAGTAAGAAACACGGCAGCAAGATGAAACTTTGGATTATTTATTACCAAAAGTCGAATTGTTTTAAAAGATAATTCAACTGCTGAAACTGCCCAGCAAGCGATTGTTGGAACCATTTCTTCAGATAAATTGGCCGATGACTTTACAGGAGGCAAAGGTTATAAGACAAAGTTTTATGAAAGAAGAAATTACCATGGCTGGTCTGGTGGTTAGGATGATATGAGTCCTTTTGTAAGAAACTTTTCATTATGTGAACATTGACTTTGTGAAGAAACTTTGTAGGGTTTAGAATACGTTGTTTGTTTATTCTTTGTTGTTTTTTTTTAAAATAAAAGCTAATAAGGTATCTTGACTTTGACTTTCATCTTTTTCATTTTGTAACTCAAATCTCTAAGGTTAGTTGCTTGCAATGGATTACTTTAGGTTTTGAGATGTTGCACCAGTACTTCTACGACGACAAGTATGCAACCAAAATGTCTCCCGCGATAATTCTTTAGGGTTGGTTTTGAGTCAAATGCAAGTTCATACGACTTCACAACTGGGAAAACTTACATAAACCCTTTCACAAATTTAAAATCCTTGTCTAGAATTAACAGTTAAATATCAATATTTATTGATATACCTGGTCTTTTCTAATTTTTTTTTCCGTGAATTCAACGAGGGTAGGTTCAGCTTGGAAATGGCATGAATAATGATTTTATAAAAGTTCCGTGTATTACATTACCTTCGATTATTAGTCCATCAAAACTGGAATAAGCCATTTTAGTGCTGATACTATTTGATAGCAGTATGCAGTATGTTCCCTTAGGGAAATTTAACATAGACGATATTAAGATTTATGTTTTGAAACAAGTCATCAATATTTATTACTGAATTTCATCACTGAAAAGCCTATTTACGATCATAAAGAGAAGATTGATAAAAATAAAAGATTAAAAATAGACATTCCTCGAATATTGGAAATTTTACATTGGAATAATAAAATTTGATGGTTCAAATTACGTTGCTTCTGGACCCTGTATTATGATGGAACAATTGACAGATGAGCCTTCTTCATTTAAAGAGTTCTAAAATATGTTCTGGGTTTTGGATTAATTTGAAGCAGCGGCTGGTAAAACTCACGGGCATATTAGATTTGAGAATGGTTTATGGAGAGTGAAATGTTTTTTCGCAGATTTTGATGCCTCTAAAAAGTTTGATCCCAACTCATAACCAAGTCTTTACCAGAGAAATAATTTCATAACACAATTGTAAATTTTGAAGATTTTAGATGTTTTAAAACGTTCGAAGAAAATTCTTCCTCTTTCGAAGAGTCTGAAAAAAGTTGCATTTACCTGGTTGATAGTTTTAAAACCTGTCTAAAATAAAAACAAACAAATTGAAATTATAAAAGATAAATAGGTTTACTTCAATTATCAACAACTAGAAATTACTATTAACTACGTTCATTATCAATATTTGAGATGAAACATCTAATGTTATCTTATCTTTTGATGGACATTCATTCTTCCCTCGTCCTAAAATATCCGAACCTGCACATAAGTAAACTGCATATAGCCTTTTCATTATACCGATATTTTCAGTTGTAACTGACAGGTCATTGAAATCGCATGGTAGTCCTTTATATACCTGAAAAGATTATTCGCATTGAAAATATTAAATAATTCATTAAGTGCAAGACCTAAAGTCTAACTTCAATCTAAGTATGATTCCACTTATTTCATTAATAACTAAGAAAGGCATTGACCCTTTACTTTTACCATTTGGGGTGGTATTTGCTGACTACATCTATACTGCATGTGGTGGTGACGGCTTTATTATCAAGATGCATTACTATTGTAACAAAAGGAATGGCTTCGAATCAGAGTTGATGAAAAATTCAAGTAAGAATATTTAGGATACTTTTCTATTTAGTTAATTAATAAATAAGTATTATATAGACCGATCTTAGATTCTTCACCTACTTTTCCTCGATATTAGTCAACAAGTCAATTGTTGGACTATCTCCCGGCTTAATTGTAATCCGGTGACACAACCCCGTAAAAAAACCTCTAAAAATATTTAAGAGTGATGAATCCTCCAGAAAATTGTCACCAATTATTTCTCACCAGATTTTCCTTCAAAATGATTCCTCGTTTAGGTTCCTTAGTCAATAGATCATGGAATAGTCCATTATTTTTACCATTCACGGTTTTACTCATAGATTACATTTACTCTAGTGGAGGAGGTGATGGTTTAGTTATTGCTCTGCATTACTATATCAATAAGAGGAATGGGGTTCACCTTAATCCAGCGTCATGAATTGTGTATAATGAATAAATAAAGTTATGTCCATCTTTATTAAGGGTGTTATCGAAATCAAACATCCAACTAAGTCTTTATGATGTTCTCTTTAAATACGAAAGGCAAATCAATCAATAAAGAATCCTCTTTGACTTACTCACAGAAGAAGACTGCCCTGAATGCTTTTTGACGTAACTTAATATGACTTAGAATAAAGCAGTGAACAATTAATCGCCTATTTTACTTAATGTGTTCAGCAATTTAATAAACAAAGATCAATGAATAATTCAGTGAAGATTATAGAACTTTTGCAACAACTTATACAGATTCTTTCGACTATAGAAAATCTCTTGAAAACACTGAAGGATGAGATTAAAGTTATATTACAATATATCCTTCAAATTTACTATCTTATTAAAGAGGCAAACTCCTTTAGATTAATTGAATGACATGTATGATATTATTATATATAGCGGTAAATTTAAAATGTAATTGAATTTAGCTAAACATTTCCCTATATTAACCCAGATACAGACTTCAAGTATAATTCTTTATTTTGGAGTCCATTCTTGTATAGTTTATAATACTATTTTTTTCTTCCAGTGTCACCACAGAGGCAAGGGTGTGAGTGAAGGAAAAGATGTGACTACCACCCTGGCAAGCTAGTCCAACAAATTTCTAATCTATACCTAGTAGACTGACTCAGGTGTAAACCCCAACACCCTAGAATAGATTAAAGATTAAAGGATTATTTAAAGGTTATATCCTCAATTGTATCAATTCTCTTGTTTATTTCCATGAGATACATTTATATTATTAAAAGTCATAGATCGTAGTAAAACAATGATAATTTTCATGATATTGATCCTTTTTTGACATGGTACTAAGACCTAAACCCTACCTTTTCAGAATGTAGATGACACACTACACCTGCCTGAAGTATCATAAGAGATAGTAAAAGAAAGGCTTCTAGTGACCACATTGTGCTCTTTGAATTTACCTCCATATTTATGCCATTTACTCAGTAAATTCAAGAAGAGAAGGTTCGTCATACATAGATTCTATTAAAGAAAATTGTTTTCTAAATTCTAAGTTTAAAAATTTCTCTTCCAGTTCCAGGTCTTCCATAGACCTTTTTTCTGCTTGGTCTGGTACTTCAAAGAAAAATCATGCCAGCAATGACTTCTTATTAGGCGGTGTGTTTGATCTTTAATATTTTAAATAATTTCTTTAGGCCACTATCATTACTAAGAGAATAAACTAAGACCCAATAGAGAAAAAGCTCTTTTTTTTGTATAGCCTTGCCACAGGCCTGTCTTCTGTAAATTCTTTAGTTACTTCTACTTTCCTCAGATCCCTAACACCATCTAATGAGTGGAACTGCCTCTCCTAAACACACAGGACAACACATTGCCCCATTATGTAACACTCTCCCTCAGGTGGTTGGATAGAGGGCTTTCAACAGTTCGTTACAATGCAGAGTTGTTACAATTGTTGAATGGATTCCAGAATGAATATTAATATTGAACAATGGCAATAATTGTCGCTATTGTTTTCTTGTTCCAGAAATGGGGGCGCTAAAAACCCGAGTTCGTTACGAGTCAAGTGGGGGCATTAAGTCTATGGAAGCTTACTGGTGCCAATTTGGGATTTTCATCAATCTCCACATAGAACCGTAAAAGCACGCGGGCTATTTTACTAAACAATAAGTTTATTCTCCGTTTTTTTTCGAAATTTACTAGAGAATTGATGGGTTCGGCAAGTTCTCAATTGGGACAATAGCGATACTTTAAATTTAGTTTACTTACCCATCTTAAATTCAGTGAATATTAACCAGAATTTTAGGAGAAAGGTCATAGACTTCAAGGGCCAAAATATTATATTATGGTAACGCCAGGAATAAAGATTCGCGAATATTTATAGCTCATCATCAGGGTGGCTGTATTAAGCGATGTTAAATACATTCCCCAAGTACGTAAATGGATTACTAAAATCAGTGCGAGCATTTTGTTCCTGTATGCATCTTATTGTTAATGCATCATCGAACAACATAGGGCTATTCGTATGCCACTTTTTGATAGAATCTGTGACTTAGTGGCAGCAGAAGACCCTTCTAATGAAGACCAATGAGCTATAGGGTTTCCAGCATCAAAAATCAGGTTAAAATTTGGCTTATCACGAAAAACGAGGAGATTTAACATCAAGTTCTAGAAGATTCAACTCTAACCGGACATCGCATCTTGATGAGCAGTGTATAAGCCCCTACCATTTACATCAATATAACAAGAGGCCGAACATGCCGCCGTTCTAGGCATAACTACCCATTATGGGAATATACTGCACTATGCATGCTATTTTTATCCAATTGGCTGTTTTCCTTGGTAAGGGACTCCTATTGTTTGCCTTTATGACATAGTCCATAGGATTCTTGCAAAAAAAAACCTTCCTTAAGATGATATCATTTTAGCTGGATATTTTCTTTTGGTAAGAATTGCCCGATTAAGTGATACAAATGCCTCTTGTACTTCTAAAAGAAATTGTGTATTTTACAATAATTTCACTTCCCTATAGGGGCAAATACCGCTTGGTTGCCAAAACTTCGTAAACTGCCAAAAGAATTAGTTTCTAGGGATGGTTTTAGGCATATGGAGATTTTGACCTACTATAGTACCAAAGACATTCTATTAGCAATTAGTTTGTTTGTGATGTTAGTGGCATAATGAGATGGTCGCTATAGAATTAGTATGTTGCTGATGATCTCTGCTTCTAGAGGGATAACAACCTCGACAGCCATTTATCAGCTCTCTAAATACTACCTTGCCCATAAGGAAATTAACCTAAAATGTTAAATTTGGCAAAGAAGTCTCAAATCAATGCATTTGGAATCACTAAATCTTGGGGCTTATACTTTAAGGCACTTACAGTTTAAAGTCCTAAACTTGGTATTACTCATATTTAATAAATGGTAGATCATGTCAACAGTGGGATAAAACGATGTGGGAAAGTGTAGTAAGCCTTTTTCATACTCCCCTCTGATATAGAAATACATCTTTATGATTCATATTGCATTCCCAAAACTTTTCATTGGGTATTGCAGAGAGAGCCTGAAATAGTATTCGATAGGCTTTAGTTCAATGAAAAATTCCAGGAAAGTAACAAGAAGTGACAATTGGAAATGTTACTTGTTTACTGTACCATTTCATTTGAACAGAAAGCATAAGGAAGGTTACTAAATGCTAAATTATCACCACTCCTGAATGCAGAACAGCTTGGGCTGTCTTCAATTGGCGAAAATACGAGTTTTAAGGAAGCTTAGCGACTTATCTGCATAAATGAAAATAGGGACCCAATTTTTCTGCAAATTCGGCTTTTGAATATATAACAAATAGTATTATATGTCTCTCATCTTTGATTCTTCATAGAAATAATTTTTGTGTTATTAAAATTGGAGAATAATCGGCCGGGAAGAGCTGAAACCATGGCCCGAAAATTAATTGTGTTAGAGCCCACCAATCTTACTTGTCATTTTTATTATTTAAAACCCCCTTTCTAATGAAATTTGACCCAGAATTTTCAATTACAATAGAATTGGCATTACTAAGGGCATTACTAACTGGAAAGAAGGGAATATAACTCCCGACATTCCTATTGATGCTGAAATATTACGAGACTTCGAGGTTTTTTTTATCAACAATGAGAAACCTAAAAAGGACAATGCAGCTTAGGATATTTCTTAGTTGGATAGATGACATTCATTGTATTCCTCTTTGAGTAATTTATAATCCAAAAGAAGGCTCAATATGGACTTGCAAGTAAATTGATCTTTCGTAATTACAAATGTAGTAATCTTATTTTCCCTTTCAAGAGATTAAACTTATCAGAACAATGAAACATCTCTTTTCAGAAAATCCAGCCACGGAATACTTTCATAAAATTCATATATAAATTGAAGTCATTTCCATTTGTATTATTAGAATTAACGCTTTATAATGAAAATCTCAAGTAGTTTGAAATTAGCCTTGTTTACTGGTACAGCCTTAGCTGTAGATGGATGTAATTTGCAGAACACTCAAACAGGTCTTAGGGTTGACTTTTATGATAATGTACTCCAAAACACCACAGACTATACCACACAAGACTACTTAGATTATATGGGCGAACTTGCTGCTTCAAGCCCAAATGAAACTATTTACGGCGTCACTGATCCTAATTTCGACTATACTGACATTTCATATGATCCAAATGGTGATTATAGGAATATTTATGGCAGACTTACAAATGCACAATACTTTGCTGTTAAATTAACTGGTTATATTTTAGCTCCTCAAACTGGTTCATACGAAATAACATATATCGGTGATAATATTTTGCTAGTCGGTATTGGAGACGGACAAGCATTTGATTGTTGTGGCCCTCCAAACAATGGTATAGTTGGTCTCCAATATCAGAGTATCATTGCATCAAGTAATGCAACCATTAACTTAGAAGCTGGTGTCTATTATCCAATTGAACTCTATGATTATAACTTTGGCCCTAACGCTGCGCAAGTCGGTTTTGAAATGACATATCCAGACGGTACTAGCCATAGCACTGATATACCTTTCTATGCTGCTACAGACGACAGTACTTGTTACGCCACAACAACAACCACTACTCCTTGGACTGGTACTTTTACAACTACTTTCACAGTGACTCCATCTGGTGTCACCGGAACGGAAACTGTCATCATTGAGACACCACCATCATCTAGTTCCATCCCTAGTTCCATCCCTAGTAGTGAGTCTCCATCTAGTTCCATCCCTAGTTCCATCCCTAGTAGTGAGTCTCCATCTAGTTCCATCCCTAGTTCCATCCCTAGTAGTGAGTCTCCATCTAGTTCCATCCCTAGTTCCATCCCTAGTAGTGAGTCTCCTTCTAGTTCAAGTTCTCCAACTATAGGAACAACCACAATCACTGGTACTTCATCAAGTACTTATACTACAACTGAAACTATCGGCACTGTTCCAACTACTGAAGTTGTAGTTGTTACTCCAAGTCCAAGTCCTAGTCCAAGCTCCCTGGATTTTGGAACTCCTCCTTCAGCACCTACTTTCGGTAATTTAACAACAGTAACTACTACAATTACCCCAAGCCATCCAGGAGAGACAGAATACTATACTTACACAACCACTTTGACCGGTGGAACTCCACCAAAGGTACCAGGAGACTCTACTTACACAAGCACTTTGACAGGTGGAACCCCACCAAAGGGACCAGTTAATCCTAACACAATTAGTACTACTGTTCCTGTTAATGTTAATACTATTACTACAACCACTCAACCAATTAACCCTAATGAAGGTTCCGATGGTGGTTCCAATGGTGGTTCCAATGGTGGTTCCAATGGTGGTTCCAATGGTGG